>PKRV01000053.1:949376-1076944 GCA_003709505.1 Hyphantria cunea | reverse complement strand
TAAATAGTTAAGGTTAGAAGCAATCTCGCAAAATGCTTAATGTAGTTTTAAGTTTGCTATTTTTAGTTTGTATATCGTTTGCAAGATCTTAAATCACGTCAATCATCTTTCAAATCTGTTCCCATTAAACCTTTTTTTAGTCTAATAACGAACGAGCTTACGAGGTAGCTGGGTTCAGACAATAACTTCAAATAGAAATAGGAAAGACTGTCTATGAATGAATATATAGGAAATATGTAAGAAATAATTGATGATTCCATGTTATGTTAATTTAAACTGACTGTGAAATGAAGAAGCTCTTAAACAACTGAATTTTGGCTATATCTTAACATATACAATATTCACTATGCACTCCGCTTATCTGGTCCTGGGTTTAGTTTTCCATAAAAACCCCATAAAATTCGACCTATTGCTTTGCAACATCATAAGATAATATGCCACACGTTTAAATAAACATGTAACTAAAGGTGAATTACTTCCATAATATGCTAAACGGAAAAAACAAATAGTATTCGTTACATTAAAATCCACAATTTGGTATGTTAAATAAGGTACTCACAACTCATCCAGTTTTCCTTATAAGCGGTACACAATGCGACCTCTGAGTCAGTCCTCTGTGAAGGTAAAACGAAAGCTCCATATATGGCCTCGTACTGCATCACTACGCAAAACATCACGAGAATACCTAACTAATATTATAAACACGAATGAGAATTAGTTTCACGTAATGAATGAGAATAAGCTCACCACAGCTAGAACCGGTATATTTGATTTGTATTTACTGAACCTAATTACAAATAGTCAAAATGTACAGTGAAATATGTGATTGTAAATGTAATTTTTGGAGAACCTCTCCTTTCCTAGAAGCCGTTCCTGTTCACTGTTCAACAAACACAAAACTTCTACCGTGATCAATCAACAACCCATAATGTCCCACTGCTGGTCTCGGGTCTCCTCTCAAGAGAGGGTTAAGGCCATTCGTCCCCACGCTGGCCAAGTGCGGGTTGGGGACTGGCAAGACTACGTTGTGGCTACGTAATCTTGCCGTTGGGTGTTTTTAAGCCGCCCAAAGGCCTCTAACTAAGCTCTCACGACTGTTATCCTATGATAACCACCGGGACCGACTCCTTAACGTGACTTCCGAATCACGGAGACGCTCATGGTTACATGCCACCAGCGGTCACCCATCCAGGTACTGACCGCTCCTTCCTTGCTTACCCTCGGTGATTGTTTTTAATCACCGAGTGCAACTGGGCTATGAGCGACTCTCTCTGCCGAAATGTGTTTTGATAATATAATCAAACTTCTTTGTCCTGTTTCTCCGGTATCCAAATTGAACACTCCATTATCAACGTTAGTTTAAATTCTTGAACTTGAATTTAACATCAACTTTTAACTAACCTAAATTTTGATCAATCATAGATGTGCGTGCCGAGTAATATTTACTCATTATTTCCTTATTAACAAAATTAGTATGGGCTCAAAAAAACAATTCTGTAGGATATTGCCATACTGTATTTTATTGGTTTCGTTTCTCATTAGTCATTATACTAGCTGTAATTCACGGCTACGCTTGTAATGGCCGCTTTTATAAAACAATTTTCCCTTATTAAAATTTATGTGAGCTATTATAGACTATAATCTGGTTCTGTTGTAATTTTTAGATTAGTTCAGCATTTCTGTCTAATGTTTTTCTTTTTCTCTTTATACTCTAAAGAATGAGTTATTAAAGGAGTCAGTGGTATATTCTCAGTCGGTGGTTCTACAATCAAAAACTTGTAATGTTAAGACATGTATTTTCAGATATTTGTAGTCTTAACCCATCATTTGGTTGCAATTTTGGCGTTAACAAGTTCGGAGGTCGCTACTTTTCGAATTTTTTCGACATATTTTAGGAACAAAGTTGTTGTGGTTTCTTTGTTTGGACTGCGAAATGAATTCACTAATTATAGTTAACACTTGTTTTCGGGCATTAGTAATAGATCTAAGTTTGATAATAAAGCATGAGTCAATCATTTCGCCTCATCTTACCGTACAAAGTTCCTTTCAAGAATTAATTAGTGCATCCCAATTTGAGGCATTTGCCATCTCGGTATGCAAGCCCCGGCTTTGAGCTATTTTAACTTCAATTTGCACTTGAATTGTGCTTCCTGCTTCTGCACACTATTAGCTTTTGTTTTAGAATGTATATATACTTACAATTTTTCATCCGGGTATCGCAGTCGAAAGCTCCACTCTGCCTGATGGAAAGCTTAAGCAGAATCTAAGAGGGATGGTCACCATACTCATTGCGAATGCAGATAATGCAACAGTAGAATATGGTGACCCACACTATGGCGGCCTAGTGATGCTTCTGCATTATTGGGCACGGTCTCGCACTTACCAACGAAACACGACAGCACGAACGCTGTCATGTTACGTTGATCTTCTGTGCTAGGGCAGTACCGCTCCGGTCGAGCCGGCCCGTTCGTGCTGAAATCAGTGTGGCTCTGCTACTTACTACGTATACACATATTGGTCATGGGACATAGGTGTCTAATTAGATTTAGATAAATATGATTTCTTTTCTTATTTTTTTTGCTCTTCTCACGCCTTATGTAGTTTACTGATCATCATAAGATTTTGCATACAAGTTTGCGAGGTAGGGGTAATGTTTTGCGCACAGAAAGAGTCACAGTTAATATTCTGAAGAGAAGTCGAATTTTTATTTCGAAATTAGTTCATTTACTTGAATGTTATTCTATTTATAGTACTTTATATACATATATTAAGGATAATACACTTATTATTTGGTAGTGTTGAAGAATATAATCCCCTGTAATTAATTTTACGTCACGTATAAGCTCACAAAGCCAGCAAGTTTTTAATCATTAATCATTCTAAAAATATAACTAATTAGTTTTAAGTAGGATAGTATTTTGTAGTTAAAATTTGTAAATCAGAGGCGAGCTTATGTAATTATTAATATTAACGCTTTATTTTTAATTTGTAGGAATTCTTTATATATTATATATAGGTTGCTTTCACTTAATTTTGGGTGTGAGAACCCTCAAAAGTCGACAACAATCGTATATCTTGACGAGTGCTCATTTGCTCGTATACCTACTAAAATAAACCTGAAATAAATTTACCTTATTTAGTTGAAACTGACAATTTACTATAAAATATAAGCAGAAACCGACGAGTGTTTTGATTTGGACGTATCAGAAATAACATTTTTTTCTGGCTATGGGAAAGATTCGTGACTTTTGGGACTTTTGCCGGCTGAGTTTATAAACATCTATCAGTCCTGTAATAAGATATTTTCAACTATGTTTACTAATACTGTTGATTTTACAATGTTTATAGCCATTTAAAAATATACCCAAAATAATTTATTTGTATCTGGGATCAACTATGTTTTGCTGTTTATGGAAAACTAGTGAACACGGATGCCTATTTCTACTATTTATTATTTATATAATGACTAGCTTATGACAGCGGCTCGGTCCACGTGTGTGCAGGTTATCGCGGTAAATAGTAATATGTGTTGTTCTCATGTTAAGCTATATTACTGTAAAGTTTCATCTAAATCGCCGCAGTAGTTTTTGCGTGAATGATAATTAAACATACACTTTCAGAAAATTTTAACAGGGGCTTCATACTGCTTGTATTAATATTGTTGGGATAGTGGAAATAACACTGTAATATGGCAGAGGACTATTTCAGGTTCTCATATGGTATATTAAATTTATGTAAAACTAATTTTAATTTTAATTCTAAGATTAAGCTAAAATTTTTAATTTTCACTCCAATCATAAACAAAAAAAAAATTTTAATCGGACGAGCCGTTTCGTAGGAGTGCCGCCCCCAAAAATTGTGACATGTGACATTTATGACATCTTCAACGGCCTTTCCACTCACACACACTCTTGGATTGTTCCACTGCTGGACACAGGCCTCTGGTCTCTCCTTAAAAAGGAGGCCTTTACTAGTGCGCTGGCCAGACAACTTGCTTCAAGGTTTCCTAATTTTTTCAGTGACGTTGTCCTGCATAGATTTTGTTAGTCGCCTTTTACGACACTCGCAGGATTCAGGAGAGATGACACTCACTCTTCATCCGTCACCAGACAAAGAAGTAACATTAAAAAAACATACATATGTTTTGTTAATGTTATTATACATACACAATTAGTTAGTAACTACCATAGTATTAGCAAGCTAAAATTAAAAATTTAAAAAACCCCCTACGCAAGCACCTAATCAATCTACCAAAAATACCTTACATCATTTTTGGGAAAGAGCTGATACTCTAACACTGTTGGACCGATATTAACCAAACATAGCTAAGAACCAATACAATTAAACTGGCTTTCAAATGAAAAAAAAACCGCATCGAAATCAGTCAATCTGTTTGAGAGCTACGATGCCACAGGCAGACACACAGACATCCACGTCAAACTTATAACACCCCTCTTTTTGGGTCGCAGGTTAATAAAGTAACCGTGTTCAGTTAATCGACTGATGATAATATTAATTAATCCTAATTGTCCTCGCATGTGCCGACAAAGAAATATCAATGAAGGGTCATTGGCATCACAACTAGTATCTACATAGCGATTAATTGTCACAATTGGCATTAAGTCAATTGGGTTTTAATTCTCTACAATCATTTGAATATTCCTTTATCTTGCGACATGTGTGGAGATGCCAAGTAATATAATGTATAATTTTGTTTTTAAAGTTCCATCGAAAGCGGTTAAACTTTGAAGAGAACAAGTTCATTCGAAGCCTAGTATTTTTGTATTTTAGGAAGCGAGCGAACAGAAGTTTCACTGAGCGATGAATATGTGTAGCATACTACTTTTTCAGTTATTGATTACGGTTCCGCGATGTTGGCTATCGCGCCATAAATATAGCATTCTGCAATAAATATGTTATTTATATTGCAATTTTAATCAATTCGGTTCTGCGGTTTAGCTATACAGGGGTAACAGATAAACTCAGTTACTTTAGCATTTATAATACTAGTAGGAGTTGTATGACTTTTACGGTTTAATTATAACATTACTCGTAATACCCGTGAGACTGTTTATTCTATACTTACGATGTATTCCAACCTCGTATGTCGATTAAATACGGAAGGAAAGTAAGTCATTGCGTTGACAATTATCAATTGGTAATCGAATGCAGTCTTGCATATTGATCATTGAATTATTTTGTAGACAGACTGTCTCTTTCCTTTCTATTTCGTTACTATTACTTAATGAAATCTTTTATGATATCCTGCTTTGCCGTGATAATTTTCTTTAAAGAAGGAAATGGTTATCATTTCAGTGTGTATTATTTTTCCTGGAATCTTGTAAATGCTAGTCTTAGGACCTTTTTTGAAATACGCTCACCTGATAAATGTTTAAAATATTCGTTCAAATGCTTATTTGAAGTTAATTGTTCACTATATACTGACAATATTGAGGTAAATTTCAATATTAATTGAATTATTAGATTTGACGTTAAAAATTATCTGTGAGCTGCTCAAAACTCCCCGACAATTCAAAGATATAAAGTATTAACATGATTAATTCCCATTTTAATGATATAAATCGTTAAAAAGTTACTAATTATTTAAAGTTTTTAAGAAAGTCTTGTGTTATTTATTGTTGTCAGTCAATAGTCTACTTGTAATAGTATGTCTATCATAATAATTTACAATTGATTACATGTTGCCAGGATCTAACTAGTGTATTCCAATAATTCCTGTCGATCTTAATGTCTTAATGTTTAATGGAAGTGATCGTTTGTACCGATAACGCCGTCAAACCGGCCCTTGTGCATTTACCGGTATCAAACATGCTTAATTTTGCTCTAACGTCCTCCTACAAATGGTTTATTTTCATTATGTTAGAATATAATTGAAACTAGAAAAAAAACAACGTTTGATGATCAGCTGATTTAAAAAGTAATAAAAAATTGAACTATCTACCTGACTTTCATCATCCCTCGTTACCCAAGCCTATCGTCTCCTAATCGGTTCAACTCCTCAAAACGCATCACGTAAACACAACCCCAAATAGTCTAATAGCCATTACCAAATTATAGTATTATTATTTGTACATAGTTTTATGTCCATACTGTAATCAATCAATCAATCAACAACCCATAATGTCCCACTGCTGGGCTCGGGTCTCCTCTCAAGAGAGGATTAAGTCCATACGTCCCCACGCTGGCCAAGTGCGGGTTGGGGACTGGCAAGACTACTTTGTGGCTACGTAATCTTGCCGTTGTATGTTTTAAAGCCGCCCAAAGGCCTCCAATTCAGCTTCACGACTGTTATCCTATGATAACAACCGACTGCTTAACGTGACCTCCGAATCACGGAGACGCTCATGGTAACATGCCACCAGCGGTCACCCATCCAGGTACTGAAAACGCCGTCGTTGCCTACCCTCGGTGATTGTTTCTAATCACCGAGTGTAACTTGGCTATGAGCGCGTCTCTCTGATTTTACTACTGTAATCAAGTAGTTTAAAAATCATCTCACTATGCAACCAAAGTATGGACCGACATGCTGCATTGCCCACATTCGCTATGAGTATGGTGAACATCACTCTTGGATTCAGCTCATGCTTCCCATCAGGTAGAGTAGAGTCATGTTGGCAGCTCTTACATACCAAAAAATAATTCGTTTCCAAATTTAATTTAAAAAGATTCTAAGGCCGTTTTTCAGCGGTTCAGATTCTTATCTGACAGTTGTTTTTGTATAATTTATATGGAATATACGGTTAATTTTCTATCAAATAAATAGGCTATCCAAAACTTTACCGTAAGCGGTGAAACATTGCCTAATTGTCATTGCGAAATAAACTAGTAAAATTATATCTACAAGAAGTATACTATCCGATAAGCATGGTTGAAGGTAATAAAATTAAAAATAATTTTTGCTGGAATGCTTCGGTTAGATGAAATATGATAAATATGTAAATAGAATTAACCATAAATATTGTGCTTCAATATTTACAGCCAATTTATTGCTATAGGATAAAATAGTCATACTAATGTGCTTTCATCGCAACCTTGGCTTGCCCATCTCATGATTGTAATAAATGAATCACGTTTGTGGAACTGTCATTTGCATTTGACAAGTGGGTTGTTTGTCCATAGGAAACCTTGGGGGTTACATCATCAAGGCCAAGTTGGAGCTTCCCTAGTCAATAAAGATTTATTTCGTATCTTACTATGTGATTTGTAAGCGTAAACGAGAAATGTGATAAAATACAGATCGTAAGCGAACTTCCCTTCAAAAAGAGACACCATGTAATTGTTTAGATAAGCTGTTTTTTGGTATATATCACTCACCCGTGGCCGGCTCTTGTGACCAGACTGCTGAAAAACATATTCTGAATAAATGGGGTAGATGACACCTTAGTCAAATTAGTTACTTTTTACCCGCCTGCGAAAAAAGAAGTTATGTTTTTCGAGTGTATGTATGTAAGTATATTTCTCTGGCACGCCCTAGAGTCTAAACGGCTTGTCGTATTTTTATGTGGATGATGTCAATAGATTAGTCTTAGTCATGAGAGTTATATTGGGTACATCGAAATAAAAAAAAAAATTACAGTCGGGTATTTTTTACCCAACTGCGTATAATTAGGTTAACGATAAGCCGTTTAGGCCTAGGGCGTGCCAAAGAAAAATAGATACACACATAAACTCGATAACATAACCCTCCTTCTTTCGCAGTCGGGTAATAATGGTGAAAGTTATTGTCTGAACATCTAAAGTATGCATTTACACTTGTGTATACACAATCTTGACACAAACTACATCAAGTCGTATGTGGTATAGGGTAAGTTCGCGCATAGTACACTTATTGCAACAAATTAAAATAAACATCGAAGTGTGTTGATTGACGCTCAAATCGCTTGCTCGGAACGGTGCTACTACAATACCCGCGTCCCTTTTTTTTACGTGTGGAATCCCCCTCGGGCCTTCACCACACCGGAGTTTGCGGCGGGGCGGTCTGAATCCCCGCGTCCCTTTTTTTTACGTGTGGAAACCCCCCTTCGGCCTTCACCACACCAGGGTTTGCGGCGGGGCGTTGTGAATCCCCGCGTTCCTCTATTAACCAAAGGAACCTAAAAACGGCTTCTGCGCATCCAACGAATCTGGCCAAGTTTCGTGCCGGTCTCTATATAGTAGGCCAAAACCTTTCTTCTAAAAAGAGACGGGTTACTAGGACTAGCAGTGGACTCGAGTATAATCATGATAATTTATGGTAATTATGTAAACAAAGTAACAATATTTGGGATAGGTGTAATGTAACTAATAGCAACTATATTTAAAAAGGGTAATAAATGTACCCTTCATTCTGTTTCTGAATAAACAGTTCTATTATTCACCGTCATTAGAACGGAAAACGTTGTCTAGCAAAATTGACAAATTACATATTTTTTTCAACCTAATAATAGACGGGCTATAAGAGTGTGGTCAAAAATAAAGGGTTTCTTCAACAAACAACTTGCTAGCAAGAATATAAATATATGATACTAATGAGGTTATTCGCTATATGTAGGTTATATTCGCATACTAGCTGTGCCCTGCTACAAGCTGCTACAAGAGGGCAAAGCTAGGCAAAAATAAGAGCTGCCCAAGTTCTTCCTTATATCATCTATCTGCCAGTAACCGTTCTGTCAAAATCTGTCTGGTTGTTCCAAAGATTAACCGGAACAAAGAAACGAACAGACAAAAAATTTAAAAAATTGCTTTTTTGATGTAAGTACCGTAAATACTGTCAAAATATGCATTTCAAAAAAAGTCAGTCAAAAGCTGTTAATTGGACATTCTAATAAGAAACTTCAATTTAATTTATTTGTAGAGATACTAATGAGGTTATTCTCTAGTTTGGTTTATAGCTTATAGTATCGTTTATCGCGCATTATCTAAACTGATATAACTTTTTTGTTTGTCAATCGACAGAAATAAAACAAACACTAAATACTAACTGAATTTTATCACAATATGTAAGAGAATACCACGTTAAAATCAGTTAAGCCACTTCTGAGATTAGCTCCCACGAACACATAGACAAATAGACAAAAATTCTATAAACTTTTGTTTTGGCATTTGTAACTATGAAGACTTCATTTATTCGTTTTTTTTTTAAATAATTTTATGTATAGACTGACCCTACAATTTATTTTTATTATATTTGCACACTTATTTTACAGTATAGTAATGTATTTAGATTAATTACCACCTACTTCCATATTTAACAGATCAATTGGTCGATTTAATACCATGCACGACGCATGGTTTTTTCGGGAGACCTTTTTGGGTTTGTCAGGAGAATAATAACTTCAAAATTTAGATTCACTTTTTAAGAAAACTGAATCTTAATGTTGAAGTATAAATTGTTCATTTGCTTAATCTGTTTATCTTTACAAATAATGTTTTATGAGGTGCTCCAAGAACATAAAATATTGCCTTGAAGCAGACCATATACTAAGATGTAGAAACTACTGACATCAAAATCCTTTAAATGCTGTTTGTTTTGCTAGAAATACTTTTAGGTAAAATGTATTTTATCTGTATTATAAAACTATTAATATGTTTAATTATTTCTAATGTGGAAATTTCATATACAGCTTTTACTTACGACACGCCATCTGTTAAAGCTTTGCAGAACTACAAGAACATTACCAAGAGCCATGTTTGAACCAATGATGTTTAGTTTTACCAAAATGAACTAGGTGGCGCTCATAATCTAAAAACAAAATAAAGACTGATCTGTTTTTTATTGTAGTTTAATGATTTATGTATTCAATAATCATTTAAAACTTCAGGGGAATCGTAATGTAGTATCTAATATATGTTTTAGGATGTTGCCCTTCTAATCGATGTTAGCACTGCAACGCATGACGTCACGTCGTCACGGGTTCAGTAACCGATGCAGTTTGTCGCGACATATATGCCGCCGCCCGCCCACGTCCTCGGGAAAACTGCAATGTCAGTCGCGAATCCTTGAACCCACAGATACGGAACTTATATGTTGTATTCGCATAGAAAGTTTTGGCACAAAAGTTTACTAACAGTACAACAATATAGAGTTAGATACATATATAGATTGAACACTGCAGTTGTTAAGAACGAGTGGCTGAACCATTTACAAGGAATTTGACTTGCGGGAAGTTCTCCTTTAGCTCAACACCCACTCGTTTCAATATACGGTGGTACATAACTACATGGTTTAGCTACGCCCGGTTGCCAATACTAGTTATCCCGACTTATACGAAACATATGGCGATAGCTCGCATTCCATATCGAACATTCTGGAATCACGCAGTTCTGTTACTTGCTCCGTTTACAAGCCTGTGTGTGTAATATCTGTGAGGTTTTAAATTTTGAAAAAGGAAGTGCGTCGTTGGCCGAAATGGCGGGTGAGTTGTAATCGTTTTTGATAGTAAAATAATACAAAATAAACAAAATATATTATGTTATTTAAACTTCTTCTTAATAGGAGCGATAAAGGGCCCTCCGTCTTTTTACGAGACCTTGGAATAAATTTAGTTTCCAAATATTTTTTATGGTTATGGACAGCTCGCTTCTTTTAATAGTTTCGTTTTATGTATGTATGACTCATTTGCTATTTCTGTGTTTACCACCGTCATACTATGTAACATTAAAATACTGTAACTGTGCTATAATATTTTCAGTACAAACCAAAAGTTTTAACATTTGCCTCGATACTTAAATTCTTGAAATTAGTAACTAATTTATGCGCGCAAAGGTTCGTAAATGACTCTTGATTCCATAGACCGTTTTGGGTCTTCTAGAAACGTAAGGTGAACCAATCTTACTGTCTTCTAACTAAAAAATATAAACTGTGACACTTGAAGAGGGCATGGGAAATATTTTATGCCTTGACGATCACATTCCCTTGTAAAGCAACTGTCTTGATAGCGTCACCTAAGCCTAAAGTGACTACAACGCAATTTCTTCATTGAAATCTCTTGATATGTATGGTCATGGAACTAAAAGAAATTTTAACTTTGTAGGAATCGTGTTAGTACCCAAACCCGCACTTGACCAGCGTGGGGACGTATGGCCTTAACCCTCTCCTGAGAGGAGACTCGGGCCCAGCAGTGGGACATTATGGGTTGTTGATCATGATGATGAGGAATCGTGTTTAGTCTCTAAAAATCTTAAACCTCCTCTGCATTTCCAACAACTTCTCTAGTAAGGGCTGAAAAGTTTATTTACCTAATTCCATCGTTATTTAATTTTACAGAAACAAACATCTATTCCATTAGAATCTTAATTCGCTCTCTAAACTGTACAAAGGGAAAGATAAAACGTATCGCTAAGTCATAAAAGATAACGATCTACTAATAAATAAACGTCCACCTGTCACGGCGGCGACTGAGCTTTGAGAAATAACAGCATTCAGTGTGTCAAACGCGTCAGACCCCTCCATGGATCCGCTGTCTCTCCAAGTATGGTCGTGGTTGAGCTGGCCGGCTCACTGGAAAACGTACTCATTACCTCGCACCCTTTATGAGGTACATTTCTACAATTACGACTTGCGTTATCGCAGTAAGGGGTTCGATAATAAAAATAAGTGGTTTCATAATCCACTCGGGAAATGCTGTTCTAAATTATTTTATTATTTTATGTTTTAAAGTAATTGTAAGAACAACACACGCAATCAATGTAAAACTATAAAATGTACAGGAAATGGCGTGAAAAACTCGGAAATAAATTTTTTATTAGTGTTATACATAACAACATACGTTCCTCATAATGCATCTTCCTGCACTACTAGTTTATTAAATATGTATTTGCACCTCTAAGATAGTTAACATGGCGCTTCGACCAAAATAAGCCTAGCATGGGTCAGCTAGTAACCTATATTCAAGAACATAATTACTCCCCGCCCCCTCCCAATTTACCCCTTACGAAAAAAATTATGACAACGGAGAAGTATGAAATTGTTGAACCTGATGTTGAAATTTCGACCACTTCTTATTTTTTAGTTACTTTTTTTTAGCTTAAATAAGTTGAGAACATGACTAACACAAACTTGTGTTCATGCCGCCAGTGAGAAATCAATTACCACAACTTTTAGTGGTGTAGTAAAATATATCATCAAATGTCGTGGATGACCCTGCATTACCTGTGAAGCTAAAAGCTCATCGTAATATTTATGCAACGGTTTATAGCTTTGATATCGCGCAACTTTTACATTACTTAAGATCGCAGATTTTTATTTAATAATACCTAGCTAGATAAAGAAACATTTTAAACATTCTAGTAGATTTCTTCAGATTTCAGAGGCGCTCATAGCCCAGTATTTTTTTGGAATGTAAGAGCTCCCAAGCAACATGACTACTCTGCCTAATGGGAAACATTAGCTGAATCCAAGAGTGATGTTCACCATACTCATAGCGAATGTGGGCAATGCAGCATGTCGGTCCATACTTTGGTGGCATAGTGAGATGATTTTTAAACTACTTGATTACAGTAGTAAAATCAGAGAGACGCGCTCATAGCCAAGTTACACTCGGTGATTAGAAACAATCACCGAGGGTAGGCAACGACGGCGTTTTCAGTACCTGGATGGGTGACCGCTGGTGGCATATTACCATGAGCGTCTCCGTGATTCGGAGGTCACGTTAAGCAGTCGGTCCCGGATTTCATCATACCATAACAGTCGTGAAGCTTAGTTGGAGGACTTTGGGCGGCTTAAAAACATCCAACGTCAAGATACGTAGCCACAACGTATTCTTGCCAGTCCCTAACCAGTACTTGGCCAGCGTGGGGACGTATGGCCTTAACCCTCTCCTGAGAGGAGAACCGAGCCCAGCAGTGGGACATTATGGGTTGTTATTGATTGATGAGATTTTTCAAAAATCCTTTTAACTGTTACGGTTTTTCCATGTTGTCACTTCAACTACTTTTCTATGCATTTCTGGTACCTCAATCAAATAAGACGTTAATCAAAAAGTTTACCCCTTTTTACTAACGGAAGAGTATGAGGCACAGTTAAAGTTTATATGGAGGGGGAACTCATAAACTAAAAAAAAAAACAAAAAATAAATAAATGAGAGGTCGGCTGTCGACCTCTGTACGAATCACTGGTCTTTACTAAAAACCATCGAGTGGCTTTCGTTTATATTGCGAAAGTTTGATGGGTGATGCTTGTTGGATTATATTTTTAGTTTTAAACTGAGATCACGTGCTTTAGAAAAGAGTAAGGTACATTATGGATTCAATAGATATGACAACGACAAAAGAACTCGACTTATTTCTAAACTTCAAATATAAGAAAGTTAAGTAGACAGTATTAGTTCCTATTAGAGATAATTCTTAATGTATTTCATAAAATAGATTGACTTAATTGTTGATGACTGACCACACACAGTTTTTGTCTCTCTCTTTCTCACTTTTGAGAGACAAGTCCTTGTCTATATTCTGTCTCTCTAAAAGAATATCAAGCAGTATCAACCACGCTTTACATATTTGTTGCATATCAATTGTCAGTCATGATACGAGTTTCGAAACTACCTGAACCATGAAATGACAATCACTTGTCCACTGCAAAGGCACATGACTAAACAGTCTGCCTTGCAATAAGATTTATAGGACCATAACCTTGTTTGTCGCGATGTAGTATAATAGTGTCGACATAAAAAAATCTGTCTATTATGTCGTCTCTTTGGACAACCTGGGTTATATTTGATTGCCTGCTGTGGTAAATAATTGGGAATAAGATAATTATGTATTACTATTAATCTTCTTTGAGAGCGCCTAATAATTATCGTATAGAATAGGGGCAAACCAAAGCTAAGCTCGATATACGCCAATAGTCGGCACGATACTAGTTCCCACCCATTTTGTAACTGGCCATTTACAATTTAACCATAATACGTTATTTTTTTATTTTTTTTTAGCTTTCTTCACTTCTTCATATAAATTATAACTGTTTTAAATTTCATACTAATACATGACCATATTTGGAAGTCATTAATTTTATACAGTGTCTTCATGTCTGAGAATTCGACTTGCATGAAAATTATGATGAAATCTATCAATTGAGAGGTCTGAATGTCAGGTTCTGTACTTATATTTAAAAAATTGCTGATATGTATGTTTACGTTCCTAAATTATTTTACTTTCGTTCAATATTAGAATGAACGCACTGGCAATTACTGTAATTGACTGTATCGTTCTATGATTACTTACTACACTTGTATTGTGTGGTTTTATTTTATCGTGAAAGTCAACTAAAAATTAACTGTTATTCCAACATATCATATTCAGTATTTAATTAAATCTGATTTCAGAAATAAAATAATTTTTAGAATCCTGAAATCCTATAGAAGAACAGTACATACAAATACATTTAAAGTTATATATATAACATTATATATTAATTAATTATTTGAAGTTGGCAATGATTAGCTCACTTTACTGTCTTGTATATTGCAAATCGCACCTAGTGCCTCCATTCACGAGAGAACTATAAATTGTTTAGAATTAGTCGTACAACTGAATGAACAATGTCCAATAAATTGTGCAGTATCCGTGAAGTACAATATATTCTCTATTCAGTGGGTACACTGCACAATGAATAGAGCTAAGTTCTCGTGTCTGTCTAACAACTGATGGTTAGGACTTTGTAATAAGTAAAGCTTTATTACTACATTAAAATGTGATTCATTTCGGAGCAATGTGCAAAGAAAACTGCACGGTTGGCATAGTGGTAAACGGCTACCTCGCCGCTTTCTAGGTACAACTACAAACCTCTGTAGAAATTATACCAGAATAGAACTAGTCAAACGGTTTTAACTACTTAAGAAAATGACAAAAATTTGAGATATGTCCGATCACCGCTACACAACACAGCAACTACGATTCCCTGTGATGGTGAGCCGTGTTGGCACCAACTGTCTTCGTTTGTGCAGCGCCTTAATATCCCTTAGAGCTGTCGGAATATTTATACCTTCTCATATTTAATACAAAATTGAAAACCAAAAATATATACAGTATGCTTGAACAGTTACTTACAATAAATGCGGTTCTAGCTACAGATGGAACTAGTTTTTAAATGAAAACTTTTAACTTTTTTTTTTGTAAACGGCATTAGTAAAAGACCATTAAAATATTCTACTTGTATTTAGTTTAAGTGTAAAATATTTAAGTGTCCCAAATAATCTCGTCCTTTTAATGTTTATCCTCATGTCATTAGAAATACATTCGTAAGAATATATCAAAGTATAGAATGAAAGTGGCTTTAAACTAGAATCGTTACAAATAACTTAAGACACAAAATTCTTTAATGTAACTGGGTCGATAAGTGTTTTACATTTATATGGAAATATTATAAGTCAGCTTAGTCGAAAATTGACCCCAAATACGACCAACTGTAAAAATTTTTGTATAGGTTTGATTTTATAGAAGATTAACTTTCGTATGTCTCGGTTATTATATAGCCGCAGCACTACTTATACAATACCTATAAATTTAACATATACCTACGATCGTGGGAATTTCTTTTGCAATGTACCGTAACTATGGGAGAGCCACGCTTCGGCACGAATGGGCCAGTTCGACCGGAGTGATACAACGGCCTCACAGAAAACCGGTGTGAAGCGGCCTATTAACATGCTGAAGCCCAATAATTCTGTATCATTAGGCCTCCGGTCTCGGTCTCACCAAACACAACACGACTATCATTTGCCAGTATTTTTACCATTAATATTACTAACAGTATTAAGAAGTACATTACACAAAGATACAAAGATAAGTGGTAAATAAATATGGGTACTAGACAACTAATATAAACACATATATACTTTTTTTTGTAAATACATACATATCATACATAGAAAACACCCAAACTCCGAAACAAGCATTTGTAGATCATACAAACATTTGATTCGACCCGGGAATCGAACCCGAGACCTCAAGAACAGCAGTCGCATACGCAACCGCTGCGCCACCGAGGCAGTCAAAATGAAAGCTCTACACTGGTGTAACATCTTAAAGATTAAAGTAGCGATTTTTCGATTAAAAATCTCATTATATTATAATTTAACACACCGGTGTGGGTGTACAATACCATAACTTATTGCTTTAGGCGATTACAAACCTAACGGTTGTACGGATAAATATATGTCATATTAGTTATCTTTTACTCGAAACGATCAGCCTACATATGTTTTCGTGTCGTTGCATTATGAATTAATTATAAGACACTTAATGTACATACGAGAATACTTATTTAAAAATGCCTATTTGTTCTAGGGATTAACGTATGTGACTGCCGATCAAGAGGGTCTCGGATTCGATTCTTGAGTCGGTCAAAAGCGTTGTTCGGTGTTTCAGTTGTCGTGAACATCCATGACAATCGTTATTAGGATGTCAGGCTCCACTACTATCGACGACGATCGACGAATACATGTTTGACATTTACACACACATGTATATTTTACAATTTGTCTGACCACACCAGTCCATCGTAGTCTAAACGGCATTCAATTAATAGATATTTAGTACCTATTACGTGATTGCGTTAATGCTCATTTACATGATGACAGGATCGTCTTCATTAGCAAACAGCCTTTCTAGTATTAACTTTATAGTATTCACTACCTTACAAAACAATTATAGCTCTTTGCCGCAAACCAGTCTTAAATACAAACTAACAATCTCATAAGATCAAATGACCACTAAACTAATATAGGTATAGGAACTACTGTACATGCTAATATATACCAATTAACACAAAAAGCGTACATTATTTACTAGAACCGCATTTCCATTCCACATTAGTACAGGGTCCATACATTTTTTCATCATTAACCATATAGTTATTAGCATTTTATTCCTCTATTTCTTACGCAAGACGTTCCATGTAATCATCATGCGTTACTAAAACAGATTCGATAACAATCTCATCGCCTTTAACTACGATTGCCCTACAATTTGCGCGACTGGTTACCGTTTGAGGACCACTTACTAAAAAGAGCGTTCGCCCACTACAACAGGAAGCGATAAAGCATCGATCATTATATGCTGTGATACCTAATTAGTATTTTCGAATATGAATTATCGATAATAGGGCTGCGTAAATTATACTATGAATTAGATTCTTTGTCAGGAATACCCGGATATGTCCAAATCCAAACACATCTCTTTTAGACTACCGGAGACATTCCGTTATCATGTGCGCTTACGACTTGAGAACCGCTCACCTGATTGACCTAGCAGTTTTTTTGTACTTTATCTGAAGATCTATTTGGTCTCGCGATTCTTACATGCAATCCTTTGATTGAACTGTAAAATAAGTAGGAATTATAATTTCTCAGCAAATGTGTGATGAATTAAATGTCGATCTTCATCTTAAATGGTAAAATAGTAGAATCTTTGCAAATGACATTATTCCGTAGAACGAAGCGTTCTAAAGTGTAAGAAATTAAAACAATACAATATCTTATGCTATAAAATATCGACAAAGTTATCTATCTCTTTCTCCCTCCATAATGTCTAATCACAAAATAAATCAATCTCGACCGGGATCAACAGGTCTTTAATGACCCCTTGACGCTATCCGCAAATGCCATAAAAGGTAAACGATGCCTAACATTATTGAAATAGTTATAATGTTTTACGTTTAATATTCGTTCTAACGCCATTCCATTTAGAAACTTCTACTAAGACAATAAAATGTTTCGCCTTTCTGTGCTTTACGCTTAGTTGGCTTTGCCATGAATGGCATTGACCATGCGATTCGTCGTGGTACCTCGTAGTCGTTGTATGGTTCCGTTTTCGATTCTATGTAGCTGTCAACTTTAATGGCATACTTTTAATAATTTATTTTAACTTATTTAAATCGTTTTCAATATATCACAAAGGCATCACGAAAATATAACTACTTATTTAAGAAACTTAGAAAATTGTCGTTGATATATTTGCGTATGTAAAAGTAATGTTTAAGTAGATATTTTGTTTTAATCACTATATGTAATAAAGAATTACAAGAGAACACATTACATAAATAACTATCAAATCGCCAAAGGCATTTTGAAAAACAAAGGTTTTACTGCTTATTTGCACTACCGTTCGTATTTTTAAAGATCTGTATGTAGGACAAGGCCCTTCAATACTATGTTTCTCCAATGATTACCTCAAACAAGGAGACTATCTGCACAAGCCGGTAGCATTCCTTAAGCCGGTCGCGTCTTGCGTTCTCATCCGCGGCAGCTTCGGAGAACGTTGCTATCCGCTTTAGCACCATACAGCCCATACTAGGAGACCTGGACCTTAGCTGCCGCACCATCGCCCACATGTACCCATTACTAGCTGAATTCCTCACTACAATGAAGCTAAGATCATTAGCTACCGTCCCACTGTCGTAAGGCTTGAGGCCGCGGCTGTTGTCAGTCTACAAGACGACATCCGTTCGATGTAACCGCTTGCGACCGAGCGCTGTGTTCGTTTTCGATCGACATATTCGAAATAACTAGTTTACTAATGCCGCGTTTTTAAATATTACGGTATTTACTATTTCTCGGTTGTGTGTGAAACGAATCTAGTTACAACTTTGTTAGTGTGTTGTTCTGTGAGCTGGTGACGGATAGTTGTCCCTTTGATGTAACAAAGCAGTAATTAGAGCGTGGATTCAAAAATAACTGCGCCCACTCGTAATGCGTGTTTCTTTTTATTTGACGCTCATTATACTATACACAACGTTACTATTAGTCAATATTGACCACCAACACATTATATTATCTTTACTCATATCACTTGAATTGTATCATGACTGCTAACTTTTTTTGAGGTTGTATTGTTTTCAGTGATTTTATACACTAAAACAAATTCTTTTAAAATAAATACCAATATTTTGCATTCCAAAATATAAATCAGTTGTCATAATCAAAACTGTCACAATGTCACTGCCAAGAAAACTAATCAAATCGAATCCTTTCAAATTTTTTAGTCGCGATTCCTTGTAGACATATCTCATTGTATTTTTTTCACAACCGTTGTATTATTTATACCACTAGTAGCAATAAAAAAACACAATTGCTTCTAATCCGGATCCATGGCTATCCAGACGAATTAAATCCTGTTAAAGTTAATAACACGCTACGAATGTGTACAACCATATACAACATGTAGTCCTAATATGTCAACAGTCAATCAAATGGACATGACGTTCTAGCAACAAGACAGTGTTAATTGCCTGTAAATAAAGCAAGCGGATGATAGCTAGTTTAGTTGGATCTGTCTTTATTGATTAATCTTCAAACCATAGTGCATTTGACAGAGATCCTATTTGATTTGTTTTCAGTTCATTTACGAAAGTGTTTCCTGGATCGTAATTATCAACATCATTTTATGTCTTCTTTTGTGACTATAGTTATTTAGTTCTATATCATTGTTTGGCGAATACAGTAACATTTTGCGCAGTATTTGATTGATGTTGGATGTGCGTAGCTTCTGATTGAATCTGAGACTATTTAGGTCTTAATTAAGTTAAAGAATGGTTATTATAACTACCATGCGATAACGTTTTAGTTATTATAAAAGTGATACTTGCATTTTAATGTGGAACTTCGCAGATTACATAGTGATTATTTGTCTTCACGCCAACTACACACATTGAGATGATGTTTTTTCTGACGTAGAATATAAGTTCTTTGGTATTAAAAAATCATTTGTCCCAAGACGCCGGCTAAATCTAGTTGATCTTTCAGGTAGTATTTATTACTCAATGCCAACGTATCGATGGCAATTATATTTATTTGTTCAAGTTAATAGTAATTCTTTAAAAAGGCCAAATGGAAAAAGCTTTCTTTACCACCTGGATTTTGCGTTCATCGATCATAAGTTTTTCTTTCTCAAAATTCTTCAATGAAACATAGCGATTAATCAGATATACCTGAGAATACATCTCTTGTTTTATTGACTTTAAATGTCGCTTAATATCAACCGCACTACATTCATACTAATATATGTATTGAAAGTAAATCTATTTCTCTGTCTGCTAAGCTTCCAAGGCCAAACTACTTCACCGATTTCTATGAAATTAGGCATGTAGATACTTTGATTCTTGAGTAAGGACTATAGCTACTTTTTGCTGCGATAACCGATGTACACGCGAGCGGAGCTTCGAGCAAAAGCTAGTTATTAATAATGTAATCTTTATTTAGTCAAGCCCGCTTCAACATCTTGTGCTTAATTCTATTCCATAATTGATAATGAATGTGGTTAATACTCATGTAATGTTCCAAAACAGTATCTGTTCTGACCATAAACTATAGATTAATTAGTTTTTTGTAGCAACAAACGTCAGTCGTCAGTTGAAGAAAAGAAACAAAGAAAATGATTGATTAGGTTTTGTGCAGACGCTGGAACGTTGTGTAAATAGATTTGTAGGCGTGTGATCCAATTATAAATTTGTGTGTTTTATACTTATCTAATTAGTTAGAAATAGGTTTTAGATGTTATGGATCTACCAAAGAAAAGTCTGAAAAAATCTTCCGTGTCCTTTTTTCAAGGTATGATTAACAAATGTGTAGTCGAATTCGGGCCCAAATTTACATGATTTTCTCTAATATATGTAGCGTCTAAAGTAATCAGGTTTACAGTCACGTTTACAGAATCAACATAATAAAACCTACAGTAAGTAACTGTCGCTTAACATGTATAACGAAATACCATTGTCAAAACTGTAGGTATATTTCAGATATCTAAAAAGTATTTATAACTTGACTGTTAAACTTCTTAGCCTTGGTTTAATACGTTATGTTGTGTTACACTTGGCCTTACACAAATACATAATTCTTTTTGAATGACGATAAAAGATAAATTATCATTACAACATGTATTATACAAACATTGTCCTAACAATTATGTAATATTGTATGTTTCATTTGTTTAAGACCTGTAAATCATTGATATGTGTTCTTTTCAGAGCTCTTCACAAACATGTTTGAGAAATATATATTACTAGCTTTGTCCGCGGATTCGCTCGTGCAGAAGTAGATATTTTTATCCCCTATTTTAGCGCCTCAGGGTGAAATTTCCAAATTCCTTTCTTAGTGGTGCTCACTTACGTTATATAAAAACCTATATGCAAAATTTCAGGATTCTAGGTTCACCGGTTTGGGCTTCTCTTTTATACATTTAGATAGACTAGCGACCCAGCCCGGCTTCGCACGGAAGTCTTTGAAATTCTCAGAGTTTCTATTCTGTAATATGGAGGTATTACGCATATAAACCTTCCTCTTGAATCACTCTATATCTCTTGCTCAAAAATACATTAAATCCGTTGAGTTGATTAAAAGATCTAAGCGATCAAACATCAGAAGCGATTTAATTTTATACTATGTAAAGAAGATGTGTTTAAGTACATGTTTCAACTGATGGAACGCAAAAGTCTTGTAAAATATCAGTATTATTGACCAATCCCACGCTCGAAATAGTAACAAATTGAAAGTTGTCAGTGAAAGAGCTCAGACGGTCGTGGATTAATTGAAAGCTGTCTCTACGTAACATGCCATGTGTATAAACACATTATCATAATTGACAACCAACTGACCTCCGCAACTAGGCCTGCTTCTCTCTAGAGGAATAAAATTCCCGAGTTAGCCACATGTATCATGGAAGTTCGGCTCCTTTTGGTTGAAGCGTGATGTTCTGTTCTTCTTCGATAAATGGAGTATCCTATACTAAAATAATATTTCAATTCGAACAGTGCAGTTCCTTAGATTAGGCCGTTGAAACAAATTCTTTAACTTTATAAATTACTAGCTAAGACCCGCGGTGTTACTCGCGGTACAACAATAACCACGGGCAACACTGCGGGTCGAAGATAGAAACAAGGACATGTTATCATTGAACACTAAATTAAAGGCAGAAAGTAAATAAGTTCTGACAATCTTATCTCACATCAATCGATATTTTTGTTTGCCATCTCATGATCTCATCAACTTTGTTATCTTTGTGTAATATAAAACATTGATACAAAAGCAAAGTTAGGTTAGAAATAATATTTACTAAGATATTTTTTTTCTGTATTTGTACCCGACTGTGGTGAATCCAATCTGAAGGGTAATGGTTTCGGCAGTCTATGTCGTTTGTATGTTCCACGTAGCGTCTAACATATTGCACCGAACTTAATGAATGAGGTGTCTATAGATTTCTAGACTTTGTGAACTGATTGTTCATTCCATTTTTAGACACGTTCATTTCACGAATACTTCCTACGTGTATATGTAGTGTATAGTCTGGTTATATTACAGTTACATCATCACCCTATTGCAGTTTACTGCTAAACGTATATATGACAGTTTAATAAATATAAAGAAGTAAAAAATACATTTCGTTTAATTATTGACATTTTAAACCTCCTTTCTAAAGCTGACAGTGTACTATTAAAAACTGTTGGTGATGATGATGAGTTATTGACAATCCTTTTTTTTTACGCGTGGAAACCCCCTCGGGCCTTCACCCCACCGGGGTTTGCGGCGGGGCTTTGTGTCGGAATCGAACCGACTAAAACCACACGGCGAGTCTCTCTGCGCCTGAGGCGGGAGAGATCCGGGAACCGCTTTCTTTCGCCATCCGCATCAGGGTTATTGACAATCCTAGTTTGACCTCCAGAATGTAGGTTACAATCCAATAAATACTCTACTTTTCTAAGAAGTCTATTGAAATTTCTTTTAGCTTATTGGTCGTCTAAATAGTAACACTGAAACTATGAGCAACGGTTGCCAAACACAATTATCATTCAATAAGAACGTTCCTGTAATTACCATTAATTGGAGGACTTACTCATAGGTGAACAAAGCATTTAATCTATTTTTAGCTTATACTCCTATACTACCAAGGTCCACCTCTATCACCATTATCAACCAATCGCCGTCCACAGCTGAACTACACTAACAGCTGTTGAAATTTAGTTAGAAAATTTAAAATGTTTTTCAAAGAGATTACTTGAGTTATAAGAATTTAATATAAGCTAGCTCGCTCATAGCCCAGTTGCATTGAGTGATTAGAAACAATCACCGGGGGTAAGCAACGACGGCGCGGTCAATACCTGGATGGTTGACCACTGGTGGCATGTTACCATGAGCGTCTCCGTGATTCGGAGATCACGTTAAGCAGTCGGTCCAATTTGTTATCGTAGGATAACAGTTGTGAAGTTTAGTTAGAGGCTTTTTGGCGGTTTAAAAACATCTAACGCGACGATTACGTACCTACAACGTATTCTTGCAGTCTTAACCCTCTCCTGAAAGCACACCCGAGCCCAGCAGTGGGACATAATAGGTTATTGATGAGGTTTTCAGATGACAACGATTTTATCGGAATATTCAGATATAAAAATTTGTTAGTACCAATTCTGATGATTGCTTATTCATTTTGTATCATTTATATCAGTTTTCTCTTAAATTAATGAAATCTATTTAATATGAATTGATTGATGAATCAATCCAATGTATTTTATATTGGTGTGAGCTCTACACTCATTTAAAAATGTTGTACAGGAAATGAAGTCAAATCAATAATAATAACTACTTTGATTTACGACTGGCACCGCAGTAATTATGTGTTAGATTAATAGGGTGTAAATAATTAACAAGTTTTCTAGCGCCCACTAGCGCCATACTGACCCACAACTACTAATTTACTTACAAATAATTTCAATTCATATGAGTTTCGATAAACCAAAGTAAAAAATATCATGTTATTTCTTTTTTAGGAACAATTAATTATAAAAAAGTTAAACGTGTACTTTAACAATGACTCGCTCTTGTTTATTATTTTTTAGCTCTGCTTATCTTGGGACTAGATGGCGTTGAGTGTATAATGTCCAAAATATTAAGTATATGTATTCAAATAAAAATATTAGAGTTATAAACTAAATTTATTTTTACCGCGTTTGCGTCGTGGCGGCCAAGTCAATCTCAGACTTCGACATCAATCGTCCACAAAGCTGGAGGAGACCTTTGTCGTAACATTATACGATACTTCTTCACTCTGCCATTTTCTCAACCCGCCAGCCGTCAACCTTTACTGCAGCGGCTAGTTACAGTTGTTTTTATCATATAGGGGCAAACGAGCAGACGTATCGCCTGATGGTTAGCGATTACCGCAACACCAGAGGCGTCACAAGTGCGTTCGCGGCCTTTTAAGAGTACCCTCTTTTCTTGAAGGGTTGAAGGTCGTATTGGTCTACTTAAAGGTTAGCCAGGCGCTTACCACTTGAAACTTGTCAGTTCTATTTGTTTGGCATCCACACTGACTCTAGAGCCAATATAATACTCTATCGAACTGTTGAAAAAATATATATCTAATTGATTTTTTAACGACATTTGATCGTTTGTGAAACCAACAATCCTTACATTATAGTTTAAACTGGATTGTAGAACAATTCACAACAAATAGGAATTCTGAAAGATGATAAACATGATCACTTCAAGCAAGAAGAAACTGGCGCTTGAATTTTTACCTGAATAGCTGACATTTAGAATAAACGATTCATAAAACAATTAGTAATCAACCAAAAATTAGTAAATTATATTTTTTTTGTACAAAATTGAACACAAAAGATTTTCTTGCTTTACTTAAGTTTATCCAAGGCATGACGACCTTCAATTACTATGAATACACCCACGCGGATGGGCGGCACCTACACAACCATCTAAGACAATGAATTATACATCAATACGATTTATATACATAATTTCCTTTTGCGATATGTATGGTTGTATATGCGGACAAGGTTCTTACGAGTTTAAATCTTTTAGCACGCTTCGTTTAGCTGTGATTAAAGTTCTTAAGTTGTTATTAGATATTAGAAGATTGTTCATAGTAAAGAAAGTACACAATTTAACACAAAAGTTCGTTTGTTTAATGAAATTATTGTAAAAACAGTTATGTTTTAATATTATCTATAAAAAGCACTGACACGTCGATGGTACGGTACATACACAAAAGTACCATCAGTCGTATAGATTTCGTTCTTTGACTTAGCCTTAGTACCTACTATAAAAACTAATGATAAAAACATGCTTGACTAAGGTAGCTTTTACAGTGATAAAAATTTACTACTTTTGTACAATATTGCACAGAATATGAAAAGTAATAGTATCGATTTTCCGTCTTAGAGTTGCAAAGTCAGATTTATATGTTATGGTTCTACTAACTTAGTATAAAGACTACAGAAATTCACGATGATGCTAAAATTTATTGATTGTACTTATAATTATTTCGAACATACAAATTATCTACGCATGACCCAGTTCCTGTTCACGGTAATGTGTTCGTCATTATGTGTAATCTTCGTTTATAATGACGTAATTATACCTTATGAGCTCTGTTCCCATTCAAATGCTAGTTTCCACAGTTTAAAACAGGCAATCAAGAAACCAATTTTTTTTTAATCACACATCCAAAAGAGTTCAGTAAACAGCATTATATTGTTTACTAGCGCCGACGGCGACCACGTGAGCTTGACACGGTGTAGGGCGCCGCTGCCCGCCCACGTACGTCTCCGACTTGTCTTTTACATAATCATAGTACCTACTGTATCACCCTACGCACATCCAATATTTTTCTTAACGCTTTTTTAAAGCAGTTAATGAAGTTAGTTTGCGAGTTGTGAAACACCTAACGGAAATGACCACCTGACGGGAATAGCGCGTCGCTCAATTCTGTCGCCAGCCTCACAGTGTAACCGCGCTATCACTCGGCGTCGCCCGCGCCTCAGATAACCCTGCATCACATCAAAAATAACCAGTCTACACTTAGTAGCGGTCCAGCTACGACTGCCTGTCTATTTGATCCATCCCGCCTTATATACCGGCTAGAGGGATGGCATCTGTCCGCACGCGGTCTGCATCCCCAAAATCGGTTTCGTTCTCTCCGATTTTGGAGCGAAAGTACAGTGCTGAACGGGGGCCTTCGATACCTCCCGAGTTAAAGTCGACGGACTGGAGGAAATATTTTACTGACTTCAGTGCATATCTTGGTAAGTAGAACAAATGAGAAGTTTGGCTTATTCATAAATGAGTCAAGCCGCTTTTATTGTACGGCCTTGCGCTATATTGGTTGCGTGTTAATGGAACGTTTGGGTCGTCCCGACTCGGTAAACAAAACTTGCGTAATCGTGTCTATGGTTTTTCTTTCATTTGTTGATTCCATCAAACAGATCTTCTGTTCGTTGTCATTTATAATACGATTTGTTTGCTGTAGTGTGTCGAAACGCTTACATTAAAACCAAAGACCATCATGGTTTACGTTTAAGATACAAATAAAACTGTATGTCGTTACATTGACTTGATGTTTTGTTACATTACATCTATATAATGATGAAATATACCTACAAATAGATTACATTTATGCATGCAAAAATAGGACGGACGTATGGCCTTAACCCTCTCCTGAGAGGAGACCCGAGCCCAGCAGTGGGACATTATGGGTTGTTGTTTATGCAAAAATATATATTATCATTGATAGTTGAATATAACCTACAGTTAAAGTAAAAAGTTAGACAACATAGGATAGTATAGAATTGTCGTAAGGTTATGTTTTTCTAATCGCACAGGATATGCTGGAAATGGAGGACCAATGAAATATTACCTTGAAGAGATTGCTTTTGGCAATAAGGCCGCCCTTTGTACACTCCGTCTCACATTTTACGTACTCTCTTCTAACTATAATATTATAGTGTGCAAATAAAGAGTTTTCTATCTATCTATCTATCTATTCAATACTTATGTAGCGAAGTTTTTTGATATATATGTAGATTTGAAGTTTAAAAATTTGAGTCGCACTTTTTCTGACGTGGTTTATGTTGATGGTTATTAATTAATTTCTGTTGAAGTATAACTAAATTTAGAGAAGAAATAACTAAATCCTTAATTGATTTTTTTATTAATCACACCTGTAAATATCTTAAACCTTTAAACGAGCAACTCTTGTAGATAGACAATATATAATCTATGTGGCAACTTCCACATACAGCGTCAACATAAAAATATATGACATCGACCGAAGAAACATCGAACTACGGAGCAACGAAGAAAACTAAGAAACTACCAATCCTAAATCGCGCAATAGAAGTTCTCGCGCCGATTAACATATATACAACTTCCCAACATCAACCGTTGGGCAGTGGCCCGCCAGGCATGATCACCACGCCTGGTTTGTGTTGGAGGAACATGTGGCCTGTTCCTTCACAATCTGAATCTCGGAAACCGCTCCAACGGTTTTAATGAAAGGGGGGATCCTAGCTAATTCAATTTTTCGGGAGCAAAAAATCGATCTAGCTAAGATTCATTTTTAGAAAATTTACAAGAGAAAAAGTACCGAGCAAAACTCGATTATCCAGGTATTCTTGTAAACGGCCAAAACGAAAAGGTCTTTGACGTCATAAATTATTAGTTTTAATATTGTAAATGATAACAAAGCCAAAAATTAAAATGTTTTCAAGTCTTATCTTTATATATAACACGTGATTTCGTAAGCACTTTTATTAAAATGAGTACAACAAATATGATGGCAGGAATTATTCTAATACAGATTTAATAGGTTTAACTTACCCTCTACTCGGTCTGACAATTCCACAAAGCTGCACTGGCAGGCGCCTCAGACTGACCAGAATTTTGACAACCTGATTCCAGGATTCCAGGTTCCTGGTCAAAATACTGTACAATTTATGTTTTTTAATAATATCTGACAGTTGAATTATCTATTGGTATATCTATACAAATAAATGAAAATTAAAGTGTCTGTTTGTAATGCTAAATTATCAGCTTTTCAGTAATTGTATCTGAAAATATATACGATATTGATATCACAAAAATAAATTTAAAAATTTTTGCCTTTCTGTCAGTTTCATCTGTCTGTCTGCATCGATTTTGACAGGACTTTTACTGGCAGATAGCTGATGTAATTAGGAGTAACATAGGCTACTTTTCGACTTGCTGCGCCACGCGGCCTTACACGCGGTTTTAAAGTTACAAAAAGAACCTCGGGTTATATCGTCGGTCTCAGCTAGTATACAATATGTTGTTAATGTAGCAGAATCTCTTTGAAGTGTAATCGATGTATAGTTCTCGGTCATAGCGAGGAACCATCGAAAGTATTGGTATCAGTTTACCAAGGCAAAGTGTCAACTGTCAGATAACCTTGCGGACTGCGGTTCGGACCGCAAAATGATCTAGTGGCAATATTTACTACTTAATGTACTGCCGTATCTCTTACTACAGTTTTATCTATTTATAAATGGTTGTCGCATATGCTGTTCCGTTTGTAATATTTGCAGTTTATTTTTCTCTGATAACATATTTAAAAGCGTATTTGTCCATTGTTTTTCAACCCCATACATAGGGCAGAGAAAGGTCTTGACAAAAGAAATTAATGGACCATAATCCATTATGGTCCGTAGTGGCGCTCATAGCCCAGTTCCACTCGGTGATTAGAAACAATCACCGAAGGTAAGCAAGGACGGCGCGGTCAGTACCTGGACGGGTGACCGCTGGTGGCATGTTACCATGACCGTCTCCGTGATTTGGAGGTCACGTTAAGCAGTCGGTCCCGCTTGTTATCATACGACAACACACTATTCTTGTCAGTCCCCAACCCACACTTGACCAGTGTTAACCCTCTCCTGAGGAGAGACCCGAGCCCAGCAGTGGGACACTATTGGGTTGTGTTGTTGATGATGATTGATTGATGAAACATGTATTACAAACAAAATAAATATTAAAGACTTCTTTGATCAAATATAACGAAATTTTAATGAGACCTGAAATAACATCTCATGCAAAAGCAAACCTGCAACGAAATATTTGTCCAAGTGAGAATCAAACGCGTGTAATAGGTAAAAACATGACATCTATCTCTTTTTTCTATATTTGACTGCCTCGGTGGCGCGGTGGTAGCGTATGCGACTGCTGTGCTTTAGATCTCGGGTTCGAATCCCTGGTCGGACGAAATTATTGTAATATCTGCAAATATTTGTTTCAGAGTTTGGGTGTTTTCTATGTATAATATGTAAGTATTTACAAAAAAAGTACATATGTATTTATATCAGTTGTCTAGTACCCATAGTATAAGCTCTGCTTAGCTTAGAGCTAGATGGCGTTATGTGTAAGCTGTCCGAAATATTTATTTTATTTATATATAGCTTCCTAATTTATTAGTAAACTTACGACCCGGCCCAGCTTAAACTTTGTTCTTCAATCACTATCAATTGCTGATCCGTTGAATAGTTTAAAAATCTAAGTGAACAGATAGCTGAAGCAACTTCATATATATACAAATAAATAAAATTAAAGAGTCTGTTTGTAATTACAAATTTACAGCTTTCTACTAAATGTACATGAAAGCATATACGATAATTACGCCATAAATGCCATTTTTTATTATTTTTGACGGTCTGTTCGTTCCGAAAAAGCTCTTAAATGGCTAGACCGATTTTGATGGGACTTTCACTAGTAGAAAGCCGATGATATAAGGAGTATTTTAGGCTACTTCTTTTGGATTAGCATAGCCCTGCGATGTTACCCATGGTTATTGTTGTAGTGCGAGTGACAACGCCGGGCTCAGACAGTTTTATACTATGTAAACTAGATGCATTTCAATAAATGGTAGAATAAATTTTTGTGACAGTTAACTTCTTCTGAAGCAATTTCATGACATTTACTCCAAAGACGCCAAATGTCAGTATAAAAACGAATTGTAGCAAATCACAGACGTGACGTACCGTTTGGTACGACCTGGTCCCGCTCGACTAGCAATTCGCAAGTTCATTGCTCTGAAAGTAAAAAGTTAAAGTTCTTTTCTATGATTTTGTTGTGAATTTATTAGTGCGATTTAGTTTTTTAAGACAGTTTAAGGGCTTTAACACAATCTCGTCTGTCTCGGTGTTGAAATGGTAGCGTATACGACTGCTGTGATCTCGGGTTCGATTCGGACCAAATGTTTGTATGACCTTTAAATATTTGTTTCGGAGTTTTCTATGTATAATATGTACGCATTTACAAAGTAAAAGAAAAAAATAGTATATATGTATTTTATGAAGTGTATGGTACCCATAACACTAGCTCTTCTTAGCTTGGGACTAGATGGCGTTGTGTGTAAGACGGCCGAAATATCAATTTAATTAGGGAGTCTGTACTACGGTTACCAGACGTACTTAAATATTTATGAATACATACATATTGGAATTGCAACCCAGACATTAAACGAATTTGTCCCAAGTGGGAACCGAACCCAGGAGGCTTAGCAGCCAGAATCACTCTTACCCTTATCCAAATTTCTTTGAGGTCGGTGCAATAACTTGTTCTTCCATTCTCCGCAACTCACAAGGTACCTACCATTAATTTTCTTTTTATAGAAAAAGAAACATCGAACTTGGGGCATCGAATGTGTCTATTTTATGGTTACACTTTTTATACAAAAATTCGCACGACTTTTTGTTATTCTGAACAGAAAGAAATATGTATTGAATAAAATTTAATCATATTTATTACACCTAGTTTGTTTTGTCTGACCTAGCACTGATACAGCGCCTGAGCGTAAAGTAATAGCAATGTTTCATAGCAGCACTTAACACAGTTTTAGTTATAGGCGCTTATGTAATAACTTCGAACAAACTTCAATAAATCTCACGATATATTTTGTAAAATAATATTCCTAACCATTTCCAAAAACAAATTTGAGAACGATGCACTGAGTTTTCTACTACTATTCTCTTCAATCACCTTACATATCACTACTTATTCACTAGTATTAATAATAATATTCGTAAGTATATATTTATTTTGAAACACTGCAAAAGTTTTATTATTTTGGATTTCTAAGTACCATTCAAACACATATTCTACCAACTATCTAATAAAACATCCTAGATAAAAAAATATAATTATTTAAAATCGTCAATAATTTCTTGTAACTTTTGTTTATTTAAATCTACATATGTGAATATCACTCCTTTGTTTACCGAAGGAATTGGTAGAGGTTCACGTCATCAACTTCCGGCTTCCATTAGATGTCGTAATAGATGTATATTTCTTTATGGGTCGACCACAATAAACAGCAAATCGACATATATATTAATACATATATCATTCCTTAAAAATACCGTTTAGTCAAACAACTTCCACCAAATTCCTAAAAGGATTACTAATCTTCCAACATAATGTATATATAACCTTACAACAACAAAGTGCATTACACTAAGGGTCCAAGGGAACCAGCAGACAAATTCCATCGTAGACACGTCATGTTATGACGCCTTAAAATAAAACCATTATCAAAGCGCAGTCAGCAAGTTCACTGATGTAATTTATCCTCAAGCGCAATTCAGCGCTGAATTGCTACGTATGTTTTCTATGTTAGTCGAAAATGTATTTATTGTACTTTGTCCTAATACGTTATGGACAGGACCAAAATACAAATTTATGACCTCATCTCTCCGCGCTAGTTCAGCTGTTACAACCACATACGATTAAAGAATCACAAATATTTACGTTAACAATGTGTTAGGCAGTGAGCGATTTTTGCGGTGTGCGCTTGCCGAGGTGAATCAGTATCGCATTAGTCCATAAGAGAGTCGCCCGCGCTTGCACGCAGGGCAAAGGAGATATATTTAAATTTAGAATCCCTTCCTTCGCCCTTGAGGCGAAAACTTTTTTTTTGTTCGTTTATGGAGTTCTTCGCGATTTCGCCGGCCAGTTTCTTGTGAACAAAAAAGTGTTTAAGTGATACCATAGTATACAAACTTAGGTTTTTTTTTATTTTATGATAAAAATGGCTCATTATAAAGTGAACGATGATGTTTATGGAAGAATCATTAAACCTCGCAAGATCCCATCACCTGTCGAATGTGATTATGCTGAAGTGTATCAAGTCTGTAACGGATTAGGTATTATAATATTATATTTCAATGACATAGCTTTAGATTTTTGCGTCAATGAATACGAATGTTTATTTAATTGTGTTTATTCTGAATCATTTCTTCTCTATTGACAAGTGATATAACCCATTATTTAAACCACAGAATACCGATTCGTAACGTGCGTAACTTCGAAGGCAGGCATTATATTTTTATCAAGCCACCCGTGTATAAAGGCTTCATTATAGTAAGATGTTGTGAAATTTCTTATCTATGGTAGGCAATTTGCGCAATTGACCGATAAGGAGTAACGACATTAATTCTTGGCTTCGTTAGGAAACGTTTTATAGAGTATTCTTTTAAGTTGACTTAAGAAGACGTTGAACTCCGAAAAGCAAACTAGTTCCTGACAAACGAGTCTTGTACTGTATTCGTCGGGTGCGTTTGCGCCGAGAAATGTGCTAATTTTTTAATTAAGCAAAACAGCTGTTGAAACTACATTTAGTTTGTTCAGTTTTAGAAAGAGATTGTTTGAGAAATCTTTCCCTATGAAAAAAATCGTTTCATTAGATTTATAGGGTTTATTTAGTTAACCATGGTAAACATTTATCTATTTTACGTTTGAAGGACACCAATTATTGTTTAACTTTTTCCGTTAGGGAAAAACAGAATGAAATAATAATCTTAAAAATCATTATCAGTAATATATATATATATATATATATATTACTGATATAAAACCGAAANCTAAAATATAATAATATATATATAAAACCGAAATAACTTCTGGGGAACATGTTATATTATTTTTAGGTTTACCTATAAAATAATCCTTTGATAATTTTAAAATCCATAGTATGTATTTGTCTGTATGAGACTTTAAAGCTTCGAAACTATTGGACGGATTTCAATATTTTTTTTATACCGAACGACCCCTTACGCGATTAAGGTTTATTTTAGAATATGTACAAAATTTTATAAATAATTTCTTTCCCACAAAAGAAAGTCTTTGTGGCGCTTCAGAACACCTGCCAGAGTCAATGGTTAGGGTTCTGTACAAAAAAAAACAATCACTTTTGTTGTTCGTACATAACAAAAGCAAGTTAACGAATTTCAGATATTTCTTTTGTGATATACTACATCATGTAAATCGTAATTATCCTACGCAATTACTAATAAATACCATGTAGTTTTACTTTATTGATGGTTTTAAAGCCACGGTCTTGTAATCTCTGAGCGTACATAAAACCACACAAAAGATTTCTTTCTCTCTACAAGAAAATGGGAGTTTTCAGCCTTCGTTAGCTATACCTACTTTTTATTCAAGTTTCTTTGGTAAACAAGTAGAGTAACATACTAAATATTGTTCATACTGCATTTTGTTTTTTTTACTTATAATTATTTCTATGTACATACAGGCACTATATGTATAGGAGCGATAAAAAAAATATATTCTCTTTCGGTTTTGATTTAAAATTAAAAGTTTATTTAACAAATTGTATTATATACTAGCTGACCCAACCGCGTTCTTTTTGTACCCTTAAAACCGCGCGTAAGGCTGCGTAGTAAAAATAAAAGTAGCCTAAGTTACTCCTTATTACATCAGCTATCCGTCAGTGGAATTCCCGTCAAAATGGAACCGGCCGTTCCTGAGATTCGCCTTAACAAACAGATAGTTAAAAAAATTTAAAAATTGATATTTTATTTATATGTACCGTGTATACATATGCATTTAGCAAAAAGCGGTTAATTGACTATTACAAACAGACACTCCAATTTTATTTATTGGTATAAATGAATCTCATCTTTTTGTGTATATTATATAATATATATTTGACACTTCATAAAACTCTGTAAATTCCTAATAATTATACTAAAAAACTAAAAATTATCATGTATATGAATGTCAAGACGTTTTTATTTAATCGACAAATGTTGGGATAATGGATGACTGTAGTTACAAATGAGCTTTAACACTGCTTATCATCATGGATACCATACCATATTGTACTTACAAATATGAATGTTGGTCTAGAATTAGATTAATTTCGGTTCATTCACCCGAGACCGACCGTACTAAACTTAAGTATCTTCCTGTGCTTAGAATTAGAAGTTAAAGTAGAGACGAGATTTACTTTCGATATTTATACATAGGTATATGTTTATCTTGTACTTAATACAAGACTTGAATATTTGATGATACAAGATTTGAATATATTTTTTAATCCTTTAAGGAGTTTTCTTTGATGAATTCAAAAAATATTCAAATACATACTAACATGTTAATATTATAAATTCAAAAGTAAGTCTTAACCGATTTAGATGAAATTTGTCATGGAAATACTTTGATTCTTGAAAAAGGACATAGGCTACTTTTACTGTGATAAACAGCATGCATACGGACGGAGCGTTATGCGAAATTCAGTAAAATATTATCAGTGTTATCCTGGATGGTTTTGTTTGACTAAAGTTTAGATTTAGTGAGTACTTCAATGAAACTGTCCACTATATTCTAAATATTAATCATATAATTTCTTTGTGTTTATGTGCAAATTAATTCAAAGAAAACATATATCGATTCGACAAATCTATGTTTATGAAATTGTTTGCATTCGCTGCAATAATTCAGAGTCCTGGACCAATTAAAACCAATTTTTTACACGATATACCTACAACACTCTTCAAATATGGTTTTACATATTTGCCGTATCAATTTTTTTTTTCTCGGTAAAGGCCTATATCCAGCACTGAATAGTTAAATACTGTTGATAATGATGAATATGTCACAACGAAGCGTGGCATCAGTACCTGTAGCTACTTGAATACGATTTTTTTTCTATTTTTTTTTGTTAATTATACTAAGATTTAAACTGATGAGAGTTGACTGCTTCAACATGCTTCTATGTTTCTAATCTCAAAGAGGAGTACTAATGTTCGAAATACAGATAATTCTATCTAGTTCGGACAATAATATCCCACAAAATTTAGTATAAGCTTTAGTTTTGTTAACTGTATCTGATATCTTTATATTTAATAAATTATTGTATTATATAAAATACCACTACTGAAAATGAATTCTTAGCTTTTCTAGCTAAGCTAGTGTGATTGCCAAATCTCAACTCGCCTTTGGTTATCGTTGTAATTATTAACATATATCTAATCTATCTATATAATATACAATACCTTTAAACGAGCAATTCTTGTATATATAATCAAAATCTCGGAAACAGCTCCAACGATTTTCATGAAATTCAGTATGCCGGGGGTTTCGAGAGCAATGAATCGATCTAGCTAGGACTGATTTTTATGAAATTACCGGTACTTAAAATAATCAGTATATCGTCCTGTGCATACATAAGCTATAATTTGAATGTACAATTGTGTAAAACTGGATGTGGTACTGCAAGTAATCACTACTACCATAAAACTAATTCCATCCAATTAACAGTACCCCGTTCAGTTGCATAAACATGATGTCACTAATGTGTGATATTTGTACACTCTAATTTTTAAATATTTATACGTATAGGTATATATACAATTATGTAAAGCGTTATCCTTTATACCTATTAGTATGTAGATTTATTATCTACGAGGATATGTTTACTAAAATTAGACTTGTGTATTTTATGTGTGGGTGGTTTTTACATACAGCTTTGCTCCTACAAAAGTATTGTTTGCATATTTCGCGAAGATTAGCGTTTCAGAATAATACTCTATGCCTTTTTCTGTAACCCAGTAACCCAAGCAACGTACATGCAAAAACTAATAAAAAATATTATTGTACTTTTACAAAATGAAACACTACTTAAGCACCGTGAGATCCCATTCAGTCTGACTTTAAGAAGGCTAACAAATCGTTGTTAAACATATTTATCTATGTATCTCTAAATACATACATATTGTAGATAAACTGTAATCGTACTCATCACTCAATTATTTGTCCGGTATCGGAGTCGAACACGCGACCAGCAATGTAATGGTCTATAAATAAATGTTTATAAATTATTTATGTTCACTTCAACCTAGCGCCGTCCACTGCTGAACGAAGGTCTCCCCCTGTGAGCGTCAACTATCCCGGTCTTGTTAAGTCCGCATCCATTCGCTGCCAGCCACATTAGTATTGGCGTATTATCCTTAATATCGCCTACGGTGGCAAACAACACCACTGCCATTAAAATATATACTTATACCGTGGGAGAGCCACGCTTCGGCATGAATGGGCCGGCTCGACCGGAGTGATACCACGGCCTCACAGAAAACCGGTGTGAAACAGCGCTTACGCTGTGTTTCATCGAGTGAGTGAGGATACCGGAAGCCCATACCCCAATCCAACCGCCGTAGTGTGGGTCACCATGCTGCATTGTTCTTTTTCGCATTGAGGATGGTAACCACTACTCTTGGATTCTGCTCATGCTTTCCATCAGGCAGGGCAGGGTCATTTTGGCAGCTTAAATATACAAAAAAAAAATCGTATTTCATAAAAGCTATTTTATTGGTTTACTGCCACAGCCAAAACAGACGGAGGATACATAAACCGTCTGTATCGTGCCATCTGTTTCTCGTTCTCAACCTATTAAGATTGTTTCAATAAACATTGAAAGGTCAAGAAAATTGTTATGAACTTGAAGAGTCATTGTAAATATTCATTAATGATTTCGATAGCCTTTTACATGAAATGTCAAGAGCGTTATATAATATAAAAAAATAATAGATATCAATTAATACCGCTGCGTTAATTGAGTACTTTAGCGATAACTATGTAATTGTGTGCATCAGCTTTTTCTTTTTGATGCCTTTGACAGTCGACTGCTGGCCACAGAGCTCTAGGCTTTGGCCTACTATACCACTGTTTGGTAGGTATGCTGTTTGTTTTAAGTTTCCCTTCTATTTGCAGTTTGCAATGATGTCGTGAGTAACTACTCAGCTAAGTGAGCAAACTTACTCTCTTAGCCGCCTCTTACGGCATCAATGAAATGAATTGATATCAAAACCGAATTTTCAATGGATTTTTTTTTGTTCTGTAGATAATAATACTATTTATTGTTGGCTTTCAAAACTGTAGTTATGCACATTTTCATGAAGAATACTAAAGGAAAACAATACGAACAATATAATATTATATTGAACAATATTATATTGTTCGTATTGTTTAATAATCCTGTTAATAATACGCAGTATGTGACACGCATTTTAGGTAAGTAGCTAATCGATCTTCGATCTTTTGAAGGAAAGAGTTCTTGGTCTAGCCCTAAACAATCGATTTATATTCGTTAACAATTAACATCAAATTTAATAGTCACAAGGGCTTCAAGGGACAAAAGCTTTAACAAACAAAAACAAAAAAAAAGTCTACTAAAATTATAGACAAAAGACTTAGGTATATTACGACATCAAAGATGATTTCAGAGTATGTTATTAATGTTATTCATTTTTGTCTTATCTGTAGTAATTTATTTCAAGCTCAATGAATAGGTGCAATATGATTCCCTGACTGCGTATTATGTTACCTATTTATACTGACTAGTCATTTGTTATAGTATCTATTGCATAAAGTCCCCTATATTCATGTTGACCTTCACTTGATTCCAGATGCGCTGCTCGCTGATCTTCAAAACTCAATTAATCCTGGCGCCCGAGTAAGCAGTCCAGGTGGCAGGAGCTCTCCAGGAGGAAGAACTGCTTCCCCTGGCCGAACCAGTTCACCACTCGGCAGGGGAAGCTCACCTGGTCGCTTGAGTTCTCCCGGAGGCAGCCTCAATTCTCCATCGTCAACTGGATACGGTTCTATCAATGGCTCTAGGAATATATCTTCAGATTACACGAAACCTGCTTCGGTAAGTTTGAGCTGAGTTCTTATTATAAGTGCTCTAATACTGAGGACTGAGGAATTTCATAAGTGTTATCGTCAGAACTACGATTGTAGTATTCATTAGTATTCACTTTAAAACGAATTTACGTATAGGCTTGCTTCATAAATAGTAGGTCTAGAATACTGCTATATAATACATAGTAAAATTTTCGCTGGACCGCTTTGTCGTGCTTTGTATTTGAGTTTCGATTTTCGTTCTGAAAATAAATTATCTTACCCTCATAGAGTTATACCGAGTTTGGGTGTTCTTTGTATTCACTATTTGAATATAAATATATATCCCTCGCAATACAGGACTCATTTCCAATTTAGCAGCTGTATTTTAAATGTTAATAAAATTGTGGTTTTTTATGGTCGTATATTAAGACCGGTCGTATGTTAACTCTTACAATAGCCGTTAGTCATTTAGATACTGCATGCTCTCGATGCTGTTAGTATACATTTCATTTAAATAATGGCAAATGCTCAGGAGTTTTGGCGATACCTCTCATCATCTGAACACATGGAACAGCCAGTAATTTTACTAGCTTGCAGAAGAGAGTATGTATTAGGTAACATGCTTTCTTTTGCAGAGTTGAAAATTTTTCCCATATATTGGCGTGTATTTTTCCTCCTCGTATCCTATAGCGTGTATGGTAATTAAGTTAGTGCATATCGTGATCACAAACATTTATCCATGAATAGAAAGACTTCAATTTGTAAATAAATGATTTACTTACAGTTCATGGCTAAAACACGGAAGATTCGATAGTTTGCGTGTGTAATGTTATAAAGTTAGAAAGTCATAAAAAGTAAAATTTCTCAGACAATGTAACCAACATTGGCATCTTTTTTTTATTTTTTTTTCTCTTTTCGCACCTAAACTTCAATATTTTTTTCCATCCCAAGGTTGCCTGGAAGAAATTGCTTTTTAGCGATTAGGCCACAATTTGTAAACGGTAATTCAATTGATGTATTATTTGTATCTAAACTGTTATATCTGGTGTACAATAAAGTGTATTATATTCTAAAGTACAAAACTTTTTTCACTATGACTCATTGTTACTTACAAGTTTTATCCGTTAGTTTAGGATATTTGGAAATTCACCTACATTTATAGAGATAAGTAAAGTCTAACAGATTGAGATAATATCGCACAATCTTTGTTCCACCCGAAACCTCTCAATTTACAAGATGCCAATACAGTTCTGTAAACATCGAAATAGATATTAGACTATTTTTTAAAAAAAAACATTGTATTTAAATCTCTAGATAATAAATCATCTAGTATTACTTTTTTTCGTTTTTTCTTGTCTATTTTAAATTCCTAATCAAAGTGTAGTGCACCTTACATTCTTTTCTGTAGATGTAGATTCGTATTAAATCTGCCATCTTGTGCTTGAAGTTGTTAAATAAATGAATAAATCACACGATTAATGTCTAACGTCTGTAAAATTTCTTACTACAGTACATTATCAAAAGCCAGTGAAACTTATCGAGAAATGGCAGTTAAATACACACATATATTATGCGTTTTGCGTACATAATGCATGTAATCTTGACCTAAAAACGGTAGTACGCTTGTCCTCAAGAATAACTCGTAATCTTTATATAACAGACTAAAATAACTTGTTTATGTTTCATAGACTAGTTAATAGTAATAAACTTCATTTAAAATATTTTATTATTCTTTTTCGGTCCGGGTCGGTGGCCCACCTTTAAAAGGGGTAGGCCTCCTATAAAGTCGTAGATTGACGACTTTATAGGAGGTTGTTGTGGAGAGCGTTTGAAGAAGGCCTATTTCCAGCAGCAGACATCTTTTGACTTGAATAATCATTCTCATCCATCACTCATCATTTCCTTTCATGTAATCCTTTACTTTATTGCAAATTTGATTTTGCCCCTTTTCGGAAAGAACCTAAGAAAGAACTACTTACTCATTTTTGGAATATAATCGTTCTTCTTGGTTTATGATTGAAGAACACATTACATTGTAGGCGAGCGGTCAGGTTCAGTCTGCAGTACAATTTATAAAAATCAAATGGCAACATAGTACTTATGATAAAAGACATTGAGGAAAGATCATACAAATCAATCAAAACAGAAAAAAACAGTTGTTTACATTCATCCCTTTGAGTTCTGTGGCTTTTTTTTGGTTTTAAGCATGCTGATGTATGCATAGCTGTTCTTTACTGGAAACGACGAATAGTTATTTCTTTTTGTCGTCTAGATGTTCTTGTAAATAACTAGCCATATTAAAAAAAAATTAAGTGTGCTATCTTATTACAGCTTCTGTCACGGTGTGCTGCTATTTTAAATAAATACATAATATACGTATCTAATTAATCATTACTAGTGTCAGGATAATCCAACAGGAAAGGTTGTAATTATTTCCTTTATGTGTACAAATATTTTGTATTGATTTTTGCATTGCTGGATGTTTATATTAAACCTGTAACGCCATCTCGTCTCAAGCGTCGGAATCTCTACGGCAAACTTGAAAAGATTCCAACTTACTGTTACATTGCATGCGCTACAGATGTCACTACTTTATTTGAAATGAATTTAAGATTTTTTTCGGACAGAGTGCTTTAATAACATTAATGAGTTTATTCGTGTGACTCACGACCCTTTGGCATTCTTAGATAATTCCTAAATAAAAACAATATTTTTGACAAAACAAAAAGTAATTAAATCTGATCTCTGTCTGATCGGAAACATGAGTAGAATCTAAGAGTGGGTGAGTGAACCGTAGGTGGCCCGAGGTACATCGGGGTTTCAGGGTTCCTTGCTAGGGTGTACTTGGTTCCCTGGCTTCTAGTACCCGACACTGCGGTTTTAGTCGGTTCGAATCCGAAATGCCACCTGTCGTATCCGAGGGGATTTCCGTAGGAAGAAAAAAAAGAGCGGCCTCTTGAAGAGGAGGAGCTTATTAAAGATATAACATGTTTTATTATGTGAATCTTCGTGTTGCTACAGTCTAAGTAATATCCGAAAGAAAATGAGTCAAGCTTTCCGGTATGCATTGAAAGAGTCTGAACTAGTTTTTTTTTAATACTATTTTAATCATAACATTAAAATTCATGTGGTATATTTTTTTGGTCTAGTAGTAGTCTAGTTTTCAGTAATGATGCATAATGCATGCATGCATGCAGTTTTAATAATTTTCTGCACTTCAGGGAAGAAGGTTTTGAATTCAGAGACAAAGTAACGATAATCATCAGACTATAAGGGGTACTTGAAATTAGAAGAGGATCATGCATTCCAAGTTGTGTTTTTTCAGTTGCTAGAGAAACTAGCAACCGATAAAACAATTAGAAATTAAATTTAGTTATTTTAGTGATGTAGAATAACAATTAGATAACATTTGTCATTATGTGAATCAAGAATAAAATATTTTTATGCGAAAAAATATATAACACAGAGAGATAATAAATCATATCTTTAAGTATACCTAACATTAATATTATGATGTTGACGTAAAATGATGTTTTCTCAGTAATATTTATTATTATTAACCTTGGTACATTGTGGATGCTTGCCAATTCTCGTTTTGCGTTAGTAGGAAACAGATGAAACTGATGTTTGTAAGATAATATTACAAGAAAATTACTACTGTAAATGAAGATTTTAAAATATAACATATTATAATTATTAAATAATTGTCCTTTTTCGGTGAGCGTCGCAAACTAGCCAGGACAAAGAGAATAAAACTTGACACAAACATAAACAACTACACAGGACAAGGATAATAAAAATTTGACACAGATCTAACCAACTACGCAAATCAAAGAGAATAAAACTTGACACAAACCTCACCAACTACGCAAGACAAAAAGAATTAAAATTGATACAAATATAATCAACTACCCAGGACAAAGAGAATAGAAACTTGACACAGTCACTATACCAACCTGTATTGCTAGTGTGGTATAGTAAGTAAGTCTAAGTATATGCCTCTATCCGGTAAAGAACAATAAAAGATGGTTGATGTGTTGTGATAGAATAAAAAAAAACTAACACCATAGCTAATGGCGCTTCGAAACCTTATCACAAGCCTTCTAGGTGGCCACAGCAAGGCCGAGCGTAAATATGTAAATAATCGATAATATATCACAAGAGCCGGTTAAGATTAACTTACACCCGTCTGACAACCAGATAAATTTAATAGCCAAACCCTTGTTGATAGTTCAATCGCCAATCCTCTCTATTTCCTGCGATCTGTTTTATGTCTAGATAAAACACGACTCTCATTCTTGAAAAAAGAGAAGAGTTAGGCGCTTAGTAAAACAATTGAAATGTTTTTTTTGTCGGGCCCAAATTTTTCTTACCTTGAACTTTATTAGAGATACCTTTTGTCTCACTCATTTACATCATTTTTTAATTCATCAGTGAAAATTAGCATTACATATTAAGATTCCATTAGATTAATACCCTATTCATGAACTCTAGATAAACTTTTAATAATTATTTTTACTGGAACTATAGCGATCAGTTTCTTAAAGGTATATATCATACCTCTGATCTAGATAAACTTAGTGAAAGATCTCAATCACATTTTCTTTTTATCCAACAGCCTACGTACCAAAACACGTCAGCAATGTACGAGAAAGCAGTGCCAACAAGTTATAACAACACACAGACAGCCTATAGCAGTCATACTTCGAACTACAGCACCCCACAACCTGGATACGGAAGGACTGGTGGAAGAGGAAACCTGACCGAGCTGGACACTCTTCTCGATGATCTGAGCAATGCGAGATATGGGAACTATGTGGACAAGAACTCGTATAATGAAAGAACTGGTAAGTATCATGCATAATCTACACGATTAGACTTATTATAGACTACACGGTTGGCCTAGTGGTTGGAGTGGTCGCCACACCGCTTCCTACTGTGCCAAGTGTTGTGGGTTCAAATCCTTCATGGGACAACACAAAGTGTTGTCCCATGAAGGATTTTTGTTGTTGTTCCCCCTTTGTGTTGTTGTTCTAAGTCTGGGTGTACTTCGTGTCCGTTTCATGTATGTTTGTAAAGATCCCCGCGACACAGGAATGTATATTCCTAAAGCGGGAGTTGTCTTTTAAAAAAAAACAAAAAATAAATATCTTATTGCAAGTTAAAGAAGGAAGAAAATTATTTATTACACCAATTACAGGACACCACATGGTTCAAGTATAATTTAGAATTATTATAGTGCGTTTTGCCGTGACTGAAAAGGCGCTTAACTCATATGCTAGTAAAATAATTTTTATAGTATTATACTTATTGTTATATACTTGAGTAGGAAGATGTATAGTAATTTAGTGTATAAGAAGTTCAGGACGTCATTCTTAGGAACAGAAGTCTAGAAATCTGAAGATGCACTAGTTTAGTAAGAATAGTTATAGAATATTGTAGTGCAGTTAGGTTTCAGTCATTTATATAAATAAAAATGAATCGCCAAATGGTTTTCTAAGCGCACAGTTCAAGTAATGCTCGACCAATTCGGTTAATTATTTTTTTAATATTTACTTTGAAGCAAAATGAAGGTTCTTAGGGAAAGAAAAATTTTAAAAGTTGCGAGTAAAATAATAAAACAATTTTATTTAAGTTATTTTTCTACGAACTACGACAGTCTAATAATTTTTGACAGAACCATTGTCTGTCGGGGCAGCTAATCTATATAAATCAATCCCTATTTCCACTGGTTATGCCATCACGCTTGAACGGCTGGACCGATTTCATTTTTTTCGTTGTGTTTTTTATTGTCAGGAGAAGGTTGTTATGTAAGAATAAAATTCTAAAATTGCGCGGGAAATTAGAAAATTTAAGAATACATTTTGCCGCGATAACCGACATATATGCGGGCAACAGCCTAGTGTCATAATATAAACACCCCCGTAATAGAATACATTCTAAATAAAAATACAGAGATTCCTGTATTGCCACTTGACTTGCTACACATGACTTTAATTTTCGTAATCTAGAACATAATCTAGATCTAGTTTTGTCGTCCAAACCATCAGAAGCGAAATAAACTTCCGCAGTTGCAGGATTTTGGAAAACTGTATTGTTCGTAAACGATTTAATGCGACTTTTACTGATAACTTTTCTTATCTGTCACACTCTTATTTTTACCCGAAAATTAAGTGAACTTATAAACCTACTTCTTATTTAGTTCAAAAACTTCTCGGCTCCATGATGACACAGACAACAAGACGAACCAATACAAAATTACGTTTCAAAACTTACACTATTTTTACATGTTCGTATTTTTTCGTACGATGATTACGTTATTATGTGTTAATCTATATCATAAAATACTGTCACCTGAAAATCATTATTTTATAGAAAAATAACATGTAGCTCTAAAGTTGGATCTCTGCCATCAATTCTGCGCCATACTTCCTGTAATCTATCAAATTTGCGAATACGAAACCGAGCGCCTAGGGTGAAATATTTCAGTTTTTCAGTGCTGTTGGTTGCCGTTATTACTTTGAGAGACTGTGTTAAAACAAAGACTTGAATAGTATTTGGTTGTGGTGGTTTAACAAAGCACCAGCGCACCCTGTACCGTTCCAATATGCACTTGTTGCATGTACATATGTTTATTATATAGATATCTACCTTATAACATCTGGCATAGGGTCTATATTACTATAGGATGCAAGCCTTTGCCCGCGGTTATGTCGATTATTGCGGCAAGCAGTAAACTGTGTCCTACCTCAACAATTAAGGTATTGACATTGGAATCGTTGCAGCGTTTTAGCCGTGAAAGCACCACACAGACTCACAGACAGAGTTACTTTCGAATTCGTAATATTAGTACGGAATATATTAGATAAATATCACGTTACGGAAGGAAAACTTACTTACCTATATGGCACTGCAGTTTAAGTGATCAATTACCATAAACATCAGATGATTTAGATCAAATATATTTCGAAGTTGTTTGGTTGATTTTAAACGCTATCACTAGCGACTCCGAATAGTAATCCATGCTAATTTTATATATTTGTTAGTAATTCTGTTTGCCTGAGGCCGCGTACACGAACTGCGTGCAGTGGCACGTTCAAATGTATAGACTAGGGAGTGTTCACGACACGCCGTTATTGCGGCGGTAAGATCTTGTGTGGAGAATTGGCTCAAGAGGCGTCACGGGACGTGATCACTGGAAAATGATGCTCTGGGGATCACCTGTGCCTGATCCGCAAGAAGCCAACGCCGGAATGCCACCACTGCGATGACCAGACCGTATACACGGTGCTTTACACGCTGGCAGAATGTCAATGGGGAAGCCGAGGCGTGATCCCGTGGCGGCCATCGGGGTGGGGGCTCTTTCGCTCGGTAACCACTCGGATTTCCGCACGGGGAAAAAGAAAAAGGGGAGTTTTCACGATAATAGCCTAGAGGAGAGCGGGCGGGTAGCTGGCGACTAGCGGCGTACGAGCGGTGCGCACCGGTCTAGCGGAGTCAGATAGGGATGGAATAAAGTAGCAATCACCTGCGATTGGTGATTTTTAATCTTATCAATGTTGTAAATTTTTTAAAGTTTATTTAATTATTAATATTTTATGATTTTATTTCATCATTGTGCTTTTTGTGATCTCCTATAGGAGAATGAGCATAGCAACCTAATACCCTCCTTATTTACCAATTATAGTAAATTATTTTCTATGCAATGACGACTAATCAAAACTTTTATTCAATTATAAGACGTGGGTTGTGTAAAATAAATTTAATATATTTCTTTATGATGCCATTAAATAAGTATATATATTATATAGTATATTAGTATAGTATTAAATGTTATACCTTAATTTAACAAAATATTACTAAACGTCGTTCGATTTTAATTAGTTATTTCAAATAACTAGTTAATTTTTGTGACATTTGTCATCCGTATCAAGCTATATTTTACGAGGTATAATTTCTCCTAACACAACACTAAATCGTTCCGCTTCCCGCTCCGCTCTCGCTGAGTTCGTGTACGCGGCCTTACGCTTTAACAGCTAAACCGCTGGACCGATTTCAATGAAATTTAAAATGAAGATACTTAGATCCTTGAGGATGACTTGGCCTAACCTTTACTGTAATAATCGACATACAAGTGAGCAGAGCAACGGGCAAAACTAGTAGTGGCATATAACAAATTGTTTCTAGAAAACTTATATACAAACCTAAAATTATTTATATCAATGTTACCACAGCAAATATACAGATGAAGGTAATATAAATAAACCTATAAACCTCGCATCATATTACATATGTATACATCGAAATACAGTAATAAATAGTTTGTTTATAATCGTAATAGCAAATGTCGACGGCAAGGCCGCCATTTCCATCCTGCGTAATACAGAAATAACCTAACTCTGTACAATCTTGTTTAGTTTTTAGACTGATTTTAGTGTCGATACTGTTGTTTTAACTAAAGTTCGCTCAATATACTACACGGTTGGCCTAGTGGTTCTTAAACCACTAGGCCAACTAAACTAAGCGGTGTGGCGACCACTTATGGTCGCCACACCGCTTCCTACTACACCAACTGTTGTGGGTTCAAATCCTACATGGGACAATACTTTGTGTGATCCATAAATTGTTGTTCTAAGTCTGGGTGTACTTTGTGTCCGTTTCTTGTATGTTTGTAAAGATCCCCGTGACACAGGAGTGTATATTGTTAATATGAGAGTCGTCTTTAAAAAAAAAAATCATCGTCATCAGCCTATCTTATCCCGCTGCTGGACATAGGCCTTACCTACTGCTNTATTAAATATTATACCTTAATTTAACAAAATATTACTAAACGTCGTTCGATTTTAATTAGTTATTTCAAATAACTAGTTAATTTTTGTGACATTTGTCATCCGTATCAAGCTATATTTTACGAGGTATAATTTCTCCTAACACAACACTAAATCGTTCCGCTTCCCGCTCCGCTCTCGCTCAGTTCGTGTACGCGGCCTTACGCTTTAACAGCTAAACCGCTGGACCGATTTCAATGAAATTTAACATAAAGATACTTAGATGCTTGAGGATGACTTGGCCTAATCTTTACCGCAATAATCGACATACAAGTGAACAGAGCAGTTGGCAAAACTAGTAGTTGCATATAACAAATTGTTTCTAGAAAACTTATATACAAACCTAAAATTATTTATATCAATGTTACCACAACAAATATACAGATGAAGGTAATATAAATAAACCTATAAACCTCGCATCATATTACATATGTATACATCGAAATACAGTAATAAATAGTTTGTTTATAATCGTAATAGCAAATGTCGACGGCAAGGCCGCCATTTCCATCCTGCGTAATACAGAAATAACCTAACTCTGTACAATCTTGTTTAGTTTTTAGACTGATTTTAGTGTCGATACTGTTGTTTTAACTAAAGTTCGCTCAATATACTACACGGTTGGCCTAGTGGTTTCAGTGGTCGCCACACCGCTTCCTACTACACTAACTGTTGTGGGTTCAAATCCTACATGGGACAATACTTTGTGTGATCCATAAATCGTTGTTCTAAGTCTGGGTGTACTTTGTGTCCGTTTCTTGTATGTTTGTAAAGATCCCCGTGACACAGGAATGTATATTCCTAATATGGGAGTTGTCTTTAAAAAAAAAATCATCGTCATCAGCCTATCTTATCCCGCTGCTGGACATAGGCCTTACCTACTGCTCGCTACTTCGATCGATAAAAGAAAATTGGTTTTTCTTGTCATTTGTCTTGTGTCACTGGACTGCCTGACATCTGCCTATCCTTTTCTCCAATCCATTTGGAGTCTGTACAATGAATTACCTTTTTCCATTTTTCTACATCACTTGACATAGTCTTGCAAGGACTTCTTCCTTGTGATTGCGAAATATTTTTTTGGTTTTTATTTTATGTAAAATACCTGAAAACTTTACTAGAGTACGACCAATTACACCACTTACTAAAAAAGACCCTGATAAAATACAAATCTTAGATAGACTTAAAATATCAGATGTACATTATATATATGTACATATATATGAAAAAGGAGGGGCATTAAATTTTGTTCAGTTAAAGTTAATATGCCGGAGGAGTAGAGAAGGTTAAAAAGACAAAATAGAATTAAAGGGTGACAGTTTTTTGAAATGCTCTACCTGAAATAGCAACGCTGTAGCGCCAGGTCCAACCACCTATCAAAATACATGAACGATTTGGAATTTTCGATCATTTTATTGGTTTATTTATTCTCAAAAATGTCACAAAAAGATATAATATTGTTATAAAAATATTGTTGTCTAAAATGCTACAGGGTTATGCAGCGCCTATGGGTGCAAATAAAACATGAGGGCGTAAGTTACCTACAGTGCCAGCGATTTTCGCGCCTCTGTTTTTGAGCTTAATTTTAAGTTGGCAACTATTCTCTGACCGTAATCCGTAATGAAATCAATAACACTTTCGAGGACATAGAATTTATCAAAAAGAATATATTTTTGGTAGGAATCTGCGCTATCTAACGGCTGTTTCGGTCATAAAAAGTATCGAAAACCCTCATTATTGTTGAATTTTAACCACTGAACAACCACATGTATATCAAATACATATAAGCAATATCTGTCTGTTAAATAGTTATATAGCAAATAAGTATCTGGAACCATATCACAAACTATTGAATCTGGCTCTAAGCCTCCTAAATTCATCAGACAAGATCTGGCAACACTAGACAACTAATCATTAAACTCCTTAATAATACAGAGTAATAAAATGGACATAAAACAAATCTGTCTCCACTCCAGCAGCGGCTTTACTTTACTGTACAACTATGTTTTTGTGAGCAATTATTTTTCCAAAATAATTACATCCGCATGTACTGTGTAAAAACTTGACAAACTTGACACTGTGGAAGAGTAACGCTTCGGCATGAATGAGTCGGCTCGACCGGAGTGAAACAATGCTTGTGCTCTTTTACCAAATGAATGAGAATACCGGAGGCCCATACCCCGGCCCCTCCCCCGCGTCCGTGTCGTGGGTGTCCGTGGGCGGCGTTAATCGCTTACCGTCAGCCGATGATAGGTCTGCTCGTTTGCACCATATTAAAAGAATAAAAACACAGCCTAAACAACGTGGTATATTAGTCTAAAACCTCCTTTATAAGATGAGACCTATGTCCAGTAGTGGTCTTATGATGATGAAATATCTCCTTGCCACATAACCTATGTGCTTATGTCAGCTTCGTGAAAAACGGTCAAACAGACGAACGATTCTAAAATCGAGTTTTGGCATAAGTACCGTGTAAACATTCATACGCATTTAGAAAGAAATTGCTTTTATGATATTACGACCACTCCAGTTTTATTTATTTGAATAGATAATGCATTAATAACGGCCATTTCAACATCAATTTAACACGAGAATCTCAAGTAGCATAACATATATTATGCGATGATGTAACAAGGCACACATCTTTAAAATTATTCATCATTTTTTCTTTGATATTTGTTGTGTTAGTTCGAGGACTTCAACAGGGATAAGGTCCACATTCAATGTCTACGTTACATTTATGCTAGTTTTCTTTGAACACTTCAAAAGCTTATCTCTTAACCATACATACTCGTCTACGTCTCCTATCCCCCCCTCTCTTATAGCGTGACAACGTAAACAAAATTGTTTACCTTTAAAAAGTTATAGTGAGCCAATCTTAAAAGATGGATAGTACAGGGGACATTTTAAAATAAACAAATCTTCCATATATTGTTGTGAAACTAACCGTTTACGCAGATCCCCTTTTTTTTCCTCGTGTTGAAATCCCCTCGGATACCACCTCCCGGGTGGCATGTCGGACTCGAACCGACTAAAACCGCATGCCGTGTCGGGTACTAGAAGCCGGGGAACCAGGTGCACCATAGCAAGGAAAACCCCTGGACGTTCCTCGGGCCACCTACGGTTCGTAGATGGCTCTCTACTGTGTGGGACGCAAAGTACCCTTAAGGAATAATTTTGCACTGCTATGCAAAATTTTTCATTGATTTTCCGCTCCTTTTTGGTCGTTGCGTGATTATATGCATGTAACTCAACATATTTAAACTCATTGAAATAAATTAAAACCGTAATAATTAATGGAAACATCTGAAGAATACATAATCTGATGTTTGGTGTCTTTTCCAACGAATTATTATGACATGGAGCGCTGTGTACAGTTGTAATTGTACACTGCAATGTATATTATATATTTGTATTATTTTGTTCTCTTTCTGTACCTGATTAATAAAATAAAAATAAAATAAACCTTCCTCAATAACTGAACTATCCAACACTGAAAGAGTTTATAAAATCAGATCAAAAAATGAGATACAGTCCTGTATGGGTAGAAAATCCCTTCGGATCTCCGGCTCCTCGGACTTATGCGAGCCAAGACTGGATATGTATAAGACGTTTCTTAACAAACGATTTTTAAAAAGAACAGTTATTTTAGTTCGTTCCATGTTAATGTTAAAATTTGGCACCAATAATTATGCAGTAATTACTATGTAAATGATAAGAATTTCAAGACCGGAAATGTAAAACAGAATACCGTGTTTTAAGTAAAATATATCATACAAATAAATAAAATTATTGTCCGTTTGTAATTAAAATTAACAGTTTTTCGCTACATGCTTATGAAAGTTTATACGAAATTTACATCACAAATTTGTTTTGTATTTCTGTTCGCTTGTTCCTGTTAAACTCTGGAACGGCCGGACCAATTTTGACGGGACTTCAGATAGCTGATGATATATGAGTAACTTGGCTACTTCGCCCAGCGGCGCTTCCCAGCTATTGTTGTGATAAAGATATTAACATAATACTACGGGACTCGCGGCAAGTAAGCAAATAAAACTTGCGAAGTGGTATACTTTGGTAATAAAGTATTTCTGATACTTTGTTAAAATAACAAAAAAAACGGGTTTTTATTTTTATGGAATAGGGAATAAACGACTAGACAGGTATATATTACCACCGCCCATGGACACCCGCAACCCCAGAGGTGTCAGATGGTGCGTTGCTGGCCTTTGGGGGATGCGGGAAGGGGTTGGGGTATGGGTCTCCTGTAACCTCACTCACTAGGTGAACCACGGCAGTTTTCTGAGAGGCCGTGGTATCACTCCGGTCGAGGCGACCCATTCGTGCTGAAGCGTAGCTTATTATAATGTAAAATAATTTTCAAATACTGTTCAATAAATCCAGAGATTACTAGAAATTACAACCTCACAAACTTTACCTTTTTTTAATACATATAAGTGATGATTAAAAACACGTAATGATTTATTTAAAAAAACCTGACTGCGAATATACCCAGTGTCCTTCTGACGACTAAGACGAATGTATTGACACCACTCACATAAAAATACGACTAGCCGTTTAGGCTCTAGGGCGTGCCAGAGAAATATACCTACATACATAGACTCGAAAAACATAACCCTTCTCATTTCGCAGTCAGTTAAAAATGTATTACGTGATAATTTTTCCATTGCTTAATCTCAGATTGGTGACATAAATATGTCAAAATAAATTTTAGTCCTGACTCGCCTGACTCTTTTGGAAAATTAATCATTGTAAATACGCTGAGTTTTGGTACCTACATAATAACAAACTGTTCGCAATATTACTAACCAAAATACTAAGGAAAAATCTTAAGATTACCTAACAAATCAAATATTTTTAGTTTATTGGTTTTTGTTCTGTACTGAATTAGTTGTTGCGAATCATATTTTAAGTCTTTTATATAGTTTTAAAACATAATTTTGAAGTCACAAGTTCAGCCTACTCGTGACATTGAACTTCAAACGTACAGAACATCTAATAACCTCATCAATACATCATCACTGACGTGTTTCCTTATGTTATTCGAAAACTGTATTTTAACGCCTATATCATGAACAAAAATAGCTTCCCGCATTTCGTACACAATATTAAGTTCTTTTCAATGAATAAAACTATCACTAGAATTAAAACTATAATTAATAAATATGCCCTTCCATTTTACGTCAAATCAAATTTCAGACTTAGATTGTTAAACTCTAGATTTATGTTTGGTAGCTGTACTGTTTTTAAATAGTCTTAGGGTTCCGTACTTAAAAAGGAAAAAGCGGAATCTTTATAAGACTTCGTTGTCCATCTGTCGGTCTGTCAAGACCCTTTTTCTCAAGAACGTGTGGATGTATGGGTGTATCAAGCTGAAATTCATATCAAATACTCAGGTCTACTGTTAAAACAATCTTATTTTGTGTCAGCTTATTATTCATGGGAAGAAGGATCAGAATTTGTTTTGATTTAGTCGCAATTTTTATTTGAATCGTACGCATCTTTATATCACATCTAATAAAAGAACATGCATATACCCCTATGCCTGGTTTTTTAATTCTTAATCTGATCATTTATGTCTCTTTACACATATTTCTAATATGGAAAATAAAATATAAATAGGCATGATAATAATCAAACTAATTTTCAAAGTAAATTTAAGACACTGACTAAATTTGAGTTATTCAAACGCCGCCATTTTGCGCGTTCTTTTGACACAGCCAATGGCGTCATTTCGTGTTTGTATACTATTCTGTGTTTCACTTACTTTATACTTATTTACAGGTTTAATTGCTATAAAAATCATGGAAGAAGGTACATTTTCTCTCAACCACTACTATCACAGTTTAAATTTCGACTCCGATAATTTCAACGTCACATTTCATGTCGACCAATAGTGACGCGTTTTGTAAGTTTCAATTTCCCTCCCTAATTTTCATTTTTTATTTAATCTTTTCTGTGTTTAAATAATCACTAAATATGAAAAAAAAACCTTTTTAAGTGTATTATAAAGACAATAAAGAATCCAGAAAAAAATATTTGAAACAAATAAAAATTCCCTATATATATTCCATATTATCTCTGTAAACTTCTAAAAAGCTTTAAATTATCCAGATTTTGAAGGCAATTTCCGCTAGACATATTGGCACTCAGTTGCATTTTTGGATAAGCCTCGTACTTGGCATCAAACAAAGTCATCATAATCATAGCCACCTGTCCATTTACTTTTTCATAATGAAACAAATTACGCGGCTGAGAGAGATGTTTTTCTTGAAACGATCCAGTTGTTGTTAAAACTACGTTAATATGGCTTTTACTGGTTGTGAAATATTACAGTACACATTGTTTGTAAATCATAAGTGGTTTACGAGTGATGAAATTAGGATAATTATTTTTAATGTTGGTTTCGTTGCCAAAACTTTAGGTTCGTGTTTTATTTGCACGCTTGCTTACAACAAAAAGTTCTTAATGACCGTGTAATGTTTAAAACATGAAATAGAAGAACCTTATTTTTGAAAGTAATGCACATTTTCTGCTTGTTGGTCTAGTGGTTAGCGTAAACGACTGCAGATCTAGAGGTCTCGGGTTCGGTTCCCGGGTCGGACTGCTGTTGGGTTTTTCTTACAAGAAATTCTTAATAGAAGCCCAGAGTATGGAATATGGCGGTGTTTCCCGCCCATGTCTCGGAGAGCACTTTAAGCTGTCGGTCCCGGTTGTCATGAACATCTATGGCAATCGTTATTAGGAAGTCAGTGCCTTCAAGTGTACTAACAACTTGTTCAATCTTCGAATCCAGTTCACCCTCAGGGTTGTGGAGGTCCTATGCCAGTCGCTCCGTGTAAAAACTGATATTCAGATAAAACCGGTAGAACAAGTAGCCGACCTTAAATCTTGGGAANGCAGTCCTATCCCAAACTAGGCAGAGCATAATTATAACAAGGTATAATAACATGCACGACCGTTTCTTTGACCTGAGTGGGAATCGATCCCACGACCTACGGCTTAGCTGTCAGGGTCACTCATACCAGCCCATCAGATGTAAGGTATAGTCCATTCGCTTAGATACGGTCACTTTGATCGCGCCGCCGTCGCATGTGCGACAAGACGCCACAAAATCAAAGGGCCCGCCTACGTCGTTCACCCACAAGCAATTACGATTTGTCAGTTTACGCCGTCGCATGAAATAATGTATTCGTATTTTACAACAATAACCACAATTGCGTGCGGGTGCATCGGCACTATCTAAACGAATGGACTATACACATGTCAACAATGTCGCAACCTAATTGTAGCTATACAAAAAAAAACAATAATGGATATTGAAATCTAATCCGTAATATTTATATTAAAATAATAAATATGAAGTTTTCTGCCAGAAAAAATAACAATAGAAACAAGTTCAAGCGCATCATTCGCATACACTGGTCACGACTGTACGGAACCCCGAAAAAATCTCCAAAACTAGATAGTGAGCCACCGTGGGCCGTCGAATGAGCCGTGTGAAAAGTTCTACCTATTTCTGTATCGAACAGGAATAGCTCGGTATGACATCACCACAGTGTTTTGTTGATATAATCGCCCTCTGTGGTGGAACTACACTTTAACTTTCCACGGGACTTCTTTAATGTGGTTAGTTTTATGTCTGTGGTCCACACCTATTATACTTTTGTGTTTCTTTATGATTAAGTACAATGGATAGAATATCCATTTATTATGAACATACCCACTTACTCACCACTACTCCAATCTTCTAATTTAGTTCTCTCTCAGGGTTATGCAGGGCCAGTGAAAATCGCTCCGTATATAACTTTAGGTACTTTCTACCTCAGACACACACACACTGTGGAATAAACTGTAGCCTGCGGTATTTCAGGACCAATACGACCTTCAAACCTTCAAGAAAAGAGCGTACTCCTTAAAAGGCTGGCAACGCACTTGTGACGCCTCTGGTGTTGCGGGTGCGGGTAATCGCTTACCATCAGACGATACGTTTGCTTGTTTGCCACATACATAATTAAAAAAAGGGATATTCAGCTATAACCGTTTCAACTAGTAGCCGACCTCAAATAAGCTTGGAAATAATAAAAAGTATTAGGGGGTTTACAACACTTCCCCACTTTAACAACTCATACCACTTTCACTATTTTTTGACTATTTTTTTTTGTAATCTTCAAATAATAATAAACGCCTGGTAAAATAATGTATGGTAAAAATATTTTTTGATTTTTTTTTATAGCACCTGAAAAAACACCTCAAATTCATGCCTCTACACTAGAATACCCCCTTAAGATGGTATAATGATGGGGAGAAATAGAAAAATATGTTTTGTTTGGTTTTTGTCTATTTATATATCCTGCACCTGCTTGCTGTTTTATCTTGAGTCAATCGGAGAGGGGCCGCACAAAGTTCAAATCATAATACACGTTATCTATTTAAAAATAGTGGTTGCCTAGTGGACGAAATTCGACCATAGTTCAAGTAATATTTTTTTTCTATTCCTCCATATAAACTTAACTTAGTCAAAGTTTATATTCCTGCGGTCATATAATCTTTCTATATAATGTAATACCTTTAAACGAGAATTCTTGTGTATCTGATATATAAAATTCTTGTGTCACAGTTTCAGTGTTTATACTCCACCGAAACGGCTTGACCGATTTTGATGAAATTTTATATGCATTTTCAGTAGGTATAAGAATAGGCTTATAACTAATTTTTGAATACAAAACATTTTTTTTATTTTTTGGACAAATTTTTCTTGTTTTTTTTTTATGGTGTGGAAATAAAAAATACGTTTAGTCCTAAATTTTTACCTTCCTATCATCAGCTTTCGGTAATTTAGAAAATATTCATGGAAATGAATATGGCGGAACGAAGTTCGCCGGTTCAGCTAATGTAATAATCTAATCGAATAATAATAATAAAATAATAATAATAATCGAATCTCGGCAACGGCTCCTACGATTAACATCTAATTTAGTATGCAGGGGGTTTCGGGAGCGATAAATCGATCTAGCTATGATTCAGTTTTAGAAAGTTTACCAAATACAAAACCAAGCAAACCTCGATCATCCAGGTACTTTTCGTAAAAACAGGTACAAAGTTTTTGCTTCCAATATTCATTTATGGACAGTCAATGTAGAACCAAGGGGTCACATGAAAAGTGCAGAGATGAAAGTGTTAAAGAATATGCACGAAGAGGTTTGACGTGATACGCAAAGGCGCAATAAAGTAATAAAGTCGTCCTTAAAATCATATTAAATGAAATACATATATTTTTCGCCGTCTTGGTATTAAAAGTTTAGCTATATGAACAAAACAATCTTCAATAATACTAACATCAAGAAACACACCAACCGCGAAACGTCTGAATATTCTAAAACGTATATTTATTTATCGTTCAGTAAAAATATAAATGAAATTCACTGTATCTTTTTAATTGACTGAGAGATTCGATCCGAAATCCCAGAATATTTCATTTTATTAATGCATTTATCATCTTCGGATTTTGGCAATGGTCCATCACATCCGCTCGATGCTTATATTTTTACATATCTGTCGATAGCAGTGCGTGTTGTTGTACAATAACAAATATTATTTATGTATGCTTACAAGAATTTACGTCATAGTATTTTACAATATGCAATGCAAATGCTCCCGTATCTACCTATAACCTATGTGCGGCTAGATTGATGTCACAGTCTTTCCGATAGTGCGTCAAGCATTTCGTTATATTTCATCGAGAGAATAAAATTACCAAAAGCCTACCTTTTTTACGTGTGGAAACTCCCACGGGCCATCACCTACCAGCGTTTGCGGCGGGATGGTGTGTCAGAATCGGACCACTAAGACTACACGGTGTGCCATCCTTTGCATGAGAAGGGAGGACTAAAAACCTACCTTCGTTATCATGTATTCAGAGGCCGGTAAAGCACTAGTGACTTTACAGGTGTTCATGGCGATAATCAACATAACATCAACCCTTAACGGGTCTGCTGGACATAGGGCTCTCTTTAAAAAGAAGGCTCTGGCCTACCCTGCCTGGCCAGTTGATTTGATATAGGGTTTGTTTTAAGTTTTTTCTCTTGCTTTTCCTCCCTTAATCGCCTTTTATGACACCCATGGTATGAATACATCGCTATTCATGGTATTCTTGATCCGTCATCATAAGGACAATAATGGCGATGATGACTTACCATTTACCATGAAACTGCTTTTTAGTGACTGTATCGATAAATTAATTCCCTTAAGTTTCTTTTGAAATTTCCGACACTACATCATCGTGTACGAAGTTATTTCAAATAATAATTACATCTCCTTCATCGATATGACAATAATACCTACATACAACACGTAGTGAACTAATTGTTGTTGGCATGGACGAGCAACTTCACATCCGCTTGCTAATTAGAATTTATATGGGGACGTGCAGTAATCGCACCTGCTGTGAAAACCTACCTATATTATCTACATATTGTAATGGTAAAAATAGCTTCTTAATAATGTATCTATGTATTAAAACAAACTGTCCCCACCGCTATTCCATGGTTTTGTGTAAGAGACCACAAAGTGAGCCAACAGCGCAATGATCTTGCCACTGCAAACAGAAGCGAAGAATACGAACCCGTCTGGGCAGCGTGTTATAGCAGGCCTCGTTAGTCTATCGCTTGACGTATGCGACTGCGGATCAAGGGGTCTCGTGTCCGAATCGGGTCCGGTTATTGAGTTTTTCTGGTTATAGAAATAATTATAACAGCTCGGATTTTGCAAGTTGGGGTTTGAACCCCGTGCCTCGGAGAGCACATAAAACTGTCGGTTCTACACCTGACCTCTCACCGATCGTGTTGTTTAACTGTCCCATCGGATTATAAGAATTTGGGAACCACCAGAGAATGCACCTGTGTTTACTCAAACACTTGTGCACTATAATATCTCCTGCGTAGTTGGCTGGTCTTCGTTGAGACTGGACGCCGTAGCCGTAATCGCCTAGGAGAACATCAAGTAGGCTAAAACCTCCCTCTTTAATCTTCTTAACCCCGATATTATAAAAAAAAGAAAAGCTATATTCAATAACAATGGCGCATATTGAATTGTTGATTTTGCTATTACACTTATGCCTATGGTATATAAGTTATTAAAGGGAACATCAACAGCCGTAGAAGCTTTTTAAATCTTATATATTGCTATTTAAATAAAAAATAAATTGAAATTGTATTATTTAACACAAAACATAAATCTACCAAAACTAAAAATTATTTATGTTGGGTGTTTGTGGTCGGTAAAATGTAGTATTTTTTTAAACCGGATTTCGTATCTGTTGTATACTTAATATACCACATAATACATATATGTAGTTGTATATTAAACCACATAGTCCGCAACCCGCACTTGGCCAGCGTGGGGACGTATGGCCTTAACCCTCTCCTGTGAGGAGACCCGAGCCCAGCAGTGGGACATTATGGGTTGTTGATGATGACATTAAACCATGCACATATTTCATAGAGTTAATAATTCAATGCACGTCTAAATCTGTCGACACTCTTGCCAAACTAACAAATGTAATGTATTAGTGACAAAGATTTACAGTAAACATAAGTAATGGTTTTGGAAGGACAATCGACTATTTATGGAGTTAAGACGCAGTGCAGCTCTGAGCCAAGATCTCTGATAGGTCTATGCTGCTGATATAATCTATAGCTATTTAATTTATGTATGATGTTAATCATTATATTGGTTAGTCAGGTTTTGCAAAATTAAAAATTATTAGGGCCTCTTGACAAATTACTCTTTTCCAAAAATTGTTTTTGGAAAAGAGTAAAGAGCCTAGAAATTTGAGAAGTTATCCAGGCAATAGCAATGTTATTTAACAAATATTACGAGTCAAGACGCACAAAAGGCATTATTCTATAACATTCCTTAAGAAAAAAATGAAATAACCTGACAAATACGGATTTGCCATATTTAAAAAATGACGAGTGGGTAGAGATTTTCATATCTACCAAATTTCCAAAAAAAAAGAACATAAACATTGGTAAAACCGTTTCGGAGGAGTGCGACCAAAAACACCATGAGGTATTCATATATACTGCTAAAGCCTTATAAGCAAACGTATATTGTTTTTCTTGTCAACAGCCGCGCCTCAACATCGCCCGTTCCCCCACCATCGTCCGGTGGGTCTCTACCTCGCCCTGGCACCAAACAAATCACCGTCACGGTTCAAGAAACCGTGGTGGAACCAGCTCAATCGCAACAACAACCACCACCAACCATGGCGACAAACGTAGTGCGACACCAACATCACGCCTCCAACGCTACCAAGGAGCTCGATGATTTAATGGCGTCGCTTTCCGATTTTAAAGTAAGTTATTTTTATAACTGTCCTTGTATCGACCAAATATTGTCAAATCTCCTTAGGTTTCAACTGACATGGTGGCCGTTGTTTAAGCTAAATCATTTTAAAAACGTTCATTTAATCGTCTGCTGAAATAAACCAATTAAAAACAATAGCAATGTTTCTCTATTTATTTCAAACTAATATAAAAGTATATACAGTTTGCGTTTTTCTTTCATATTGAGTTTTTAGCCAACAATGCTAGAATATAATGTAGATGTTTACTGTTTTAGTGGCCAAACTAAATGAAAACGTACGTATACCATTTCGCTAAAACAATAAAATAAATCTATATACTGACAGTCAAATTATTTATTTTTTTGCGTATTACTTTTTCACTAAATTTAAAATATATGCCACAAAAGTTTCATTACGGATTTAGCCACACAGCTTGACTATGTTATTCTGATTGAATTAACTAAAGTTAGCTTGCAGTCAACTTAATACAATACTGTGTATACCTACATAATTCTGTACATATATATCTATCTCAAGTCCAAAATACGAGGTGTCGAGAGCACTATATTATGTAATCATGTCATAAAATCCCTTATTGAACCTTGTCCCAAGATTTACAAGTAGATTAGCTGGTGCAAATATTCTGCCATTAAATCAATTTGTATAGTTAATACCTTTACATACATTACTTCATAGAGAAACAAGGTTACTAGTCAAATATAAGATAGTTGATGACCCAAAGTGATGCCAAAATGACATCTTAGCAGAAGGCGTCGTAACATTTATTACTCTTACCATTGTTAATGTAGTCGATATTTTTTTTTTCATTCATGAATACTGCTAAATAATTCGAAAACTTTATAGACAATCGAATCTCTATCAATCGGTTTAAAATAAAAATTAGAACGTGATGATTCAACACCCTAAGGTCTAATATTGAACGGCAGCTGTCAGGGCCACCTCGGCACACTGCACTACAGCAGTCTCCTCTTTTCCGTTTATTATAATATTTACAAGTCGCCTTTCTTGGTCCACGGCTATTTCCAGCCTCGTAGCCGACACTCCAGCGCTCGGTTCGTCTCGCTCGCACATACACAACCCTCACAGCTAAAGATAGTTCCCAGCGTTACATCACAACCGTGGTGGGGACGCGAGCTTATAATATTAGAGTACATAGACAAACATTTCACTCGGACGGCATTCGCTCCAATCCACCGTGAACAGGCGGGCTATTCTCTGTACGTCGGGATTACAATCTTACGATCTTCCACTTAGACTTTGATAACCAATTCCATTCTGAAGTCTTAGTCGAAGATTACAAATTGACCTCAAATCAAAATGAACTTTATGTTCTGCCACTGACTCTAAATTAAAAAAAGAAAATTGATGGCAGTATATAAACTCATTATTTCATAACTCGTTATTGAATTTTCAGGTAAGCGGCACAGGAGGTGAAGGCGGCGGAATCCACGTTCATCGCGAGAAGCGTGCGTGGCAGGAACAATACCGCAGCAACCCGCGGCAACCCGAATCCGCCTCTCTCGAGCATATGCTCGGATCTCTCCGTGCAGACATGAGCCGCCAAGGAGTACAGACCCCGCAGAAGGGATGCTGCAACGCTTGCGATAAGCCCATTGTCGGACAGGTCGATATTCAGAAAAAAATGAAATTTCCGGTGAAGTTTCTACTTTTAACAGTGTTCAGTGACAATCAAAGTGAATAATGAACTGTTTTGTGTGGCACAGGTTATCACGGCATTGGGTCGCACGTGGCATCCAGAGCATTTCACCTGCGCTCACTGCAATCAAGAGTTAGGCACTAGGAATTTCTTCGAGCGCGATGGCAGACCTTACTGTGAACCAGATTACCACAACCTCTTTTCGCCAAGATGCGCCTACTGCAATGGACCCATCCTGGATGTTAGTCTCAGCCTAAAACCTATTGAAACCAAAATTTTACTTTAACATCGGGTGCTAAAGTGTTTATCTCATTTCAGAAATGCGTGACAGCTTTGGAGAAAACCTGGCATACAGAGCACTTTTTCTGTGCTCAATGTGGGCAACAATTCGGTGAGGACGGCTTTCATGAAAGGGATGGAAAGCCCTACTGCCGAACTGACTACTTTGACATGTTCGCACCTAAATGCGGCGGTTGTAGTAAGCCCATCATGGAGAACTACATCTCAGCGCTGAACACGCAATGGCATCCAGACTGCTTTGTATGCAAGGTTAGTATGGGCTCATTCTAGGTCTCATCAACAGCGGATTGCTTATTTACAAGTACGCACGGAACCACACGCGTAAGGTCAAGTATACAAATATGCCTAAATGTACAAAATCCACAAGCTTTTTGTGTATTTAGGAAACTATTTTATTTATGTATGTATTACTTTACACAGGACTGTGAAAAACCTGTCAAGGGAAAATCTTTCTATGCTATGGAAGGGAAGCCTGTATGCCCAAAATGCGTCGGAGTCGACGAGGATGAATAAATGATGTCATCAATGTATCCCTCTCTCTCAAATGAATGCCCTCCCCTACCCTTTTTATTTTACAGCTATGCTCGTCGTACATGATCAAAAGGGAATGAACCAATAAACACAAACACAGATGTTATTTACACTACTTACACGAAAATTAAAACAACAATGCTAGTCTGTAGTACATGATAGGGAAATTTATTTATTATGTAATATATTTTTGTAATGTTATTGTAATACTAAGATTAAAAATAAAGAGAACAAAAATAAAAAGAAAGAAAAAAATAAAAAACGAAAAAAAATCGAAACAAACAAAACAAATATAAATGTGAGACTGACGTGCCCCAGGCATCAAGGTCACGTGCGTACGCACGACAATGACCTTTAGCCGAACCTCATAGTGGCATTTACTATGAGGGAAAGTGCAACAAAATTGTGATGGTAGTGTATAGAGTTTCCTTGGTCCACAAAGTTTCTATTAATATTTCGATGACGTCACAGGAACGTCTGTAGCCACTCCGGCTGCTTGTAATCGGGCCGATTTGTTTATGGCCTATTTAGAGTTCTATTTTTAATTTGAGTACATTCTAATTTTAAACGGTCGTTACGCGGACAATTTTATTAGAAAATGTTCAAAATATACACAGTATACTTTTACAATCTTTTATTGTTTACTCTGTAATTGCGAATATAAAGTGCTCGAAACTCATTGGATAGTACTGGTAAGTTCAAAAATATTAACTACGGATAATCCGTCGTAAATCATATTCGTAAATAAATATATAAAACTACATATTTTTGCTTTGAAAATGATATATGTGTGCCTCTAATGACACTTTGGTCCAGTAAAAATTTTATACATGCAATCTTATCCTTCAAAATAGGCGTTTGTCTTTTAGTCCAAGATAAAAAAAACTATTTTATGCAACCAAGGAAGACGTCTTACGAATGCGGAATGTTTTCTTTACAATTTAAAATACCTATTAATGTAACTTATACAACTAACCTATACAAATAAAACATGTTTGAAAAACTCCAAAACCAAAATTTCTTCATCATTACAGTAATGTTTACCTTTAGTCTGGTTACCATAATGCAGACTCTGTATAGTTCGCTATGAAACAAAGTGTATTACGTATCTCATGTTACTATGATAAACATAATTTTGTAGAAGTATATAAAAAAATATCCATTTGGTTACACAACATCTGCCCTCAATTTAATCTTGTTTTGCATAACAGAAAATAAACTAAAGAAGAAATAAAGTTTATAGTTGTTTGACAGGTTCATTTTTCACAACATTACAAGTCTCGCTAACGTTCTCCATGTTTTTTTCTTACTCTCTCGATAATGTGACATTTTCGTGGATTCCCGCCAAAAGATAATTGTCCAGCATGAAAATAACGTCTACTGACGCAATATACCATTCATTTCAAATGTTTTCCTTTATCCACAATGCCGAAGTATTTCGATAATTGTTATATTGTTTTACAAAATATCTACACCAAACTATTATAAACGATATCCATATACATTATCTAAGACAATATTCTACTAATATTATAAATGCGAAAGTTTGTTTGGATGTTTAGTCGTTTATTAATCTTTCACGCAAAAACGGTTGAACTGATCTGGAATAGCTCTGAGCACGTACGATTTTTATTCCGAAAAGTTTAATATTTCCGTGGGATGAGCATATTACAGCAACAACAAGATACAGAGGGTAACGTCACGGGGCGTTGCTAGTTCAATGTAATATGAGTTAGATTTCATAAAACTTTCGTTAGACGGCTTAACGTAGCTATTTTCTCATTGCTTTTCACCGATTGCTTAAGGTGACTGGAGTCCAAATCCACCACGACCCCTGCAGGGAGGGACTCATAGGACGGCAATACATTTGTTCTTATTTGAGTTACAAGTCTCCATTGGTACTGTCAGTCGGATACCATCAGAGTTCATCTGTGACATGAACCTTGTCTCATACCTTATCATCTCATAGTGATTGTGAATCGGTCATGAGAATTAATCCATGTTTAATTATAATTATATTTGCTAGCTATGGTATATGGGAAACATGTCTTGAGCCATCTTCAAGTTTATATGTAATTAATTGTACACATGTAAACGTGTGTTTGAACGAATGTATGAATCGTATCTTACATACATTAATGAATAACATACAGTACCATTTATTCAGAATAAGAAGTACCCCAGAAAATGAGAGTTTTTTGTGAACTAAGCTGAACTAAAAACTAGCTGGCAAGCAAAATATTGTTCAGATAGATAACTTTACACAGTTTACCATTTACGCTGACTTTTCGGACCTGGAAATTTTACTGTGATTATACCACGCCTTTTTATTATTTACATATTTAAAAATCTAATTAAATAATGACGCTTAGCTAAATTAACACTCACTTCTTAAAAACACAAACACTCATAACACAAAATACTTAAAATAAACTAAACTATCATTTACCCGAACATAAGCTGTTAATGCTACGCTTAATTTAAACAGGCTGTTTATAATTTGAAGTTTCTTAAAATATCTTAATTAGAAGGTGTACAAATACTCTGCCAATATTTTACTTTATAGATAGCCCTTGAAATGAATTTACAAACTTCAAATGTTATCTACCACATTCTCCCTATTTTATCATGTACTCTGAAAGCGTTTATGTTGTAATTCTGCCTCGACAGACTAGTGATTGGCGTATGCGATTGCTGATAATGAGGTCGCGGGTTCGAATCCCGGCTCGGGCCAATAAGCGTTATTGAGTTTTTCTGATTATTGTTATGCTTAATATAAGGCTGCTCGGAGTTTGGAAGTAGGTCTCGTGCCTCGGAGAGTACGTAAAGACGTCAGATCTGGTCTCTCCATGGTCGTTTCGTATAACCGTCCCATCGAATTATAAGCGTGAAGGTACTGAGAGTGCATTTGTGTACACACTCTCGTGTGCAATAGCTATTCTTCAGTTCATCCAGTACCAGAGCGTTTCTCCCACGGCCTAAGTGCAAGCAGATTTGCCTTTTAAGTGTCATTTTACATATATTAACTTTTTTCTCTGGTTTCTCTTACAGGAATGCCGTGAACCCTTCCACGGAGGTTCATTCTTCGAGCACGAAGGTCAACCGTACTGCGAAACTCACTACCACGGCAAACGTGGCTCCCTGTGCGCCGGCTGTCATAAGCCCATAGCGGGCCGATGCATCACGGCAATGTTCAGAAAGTTCCATCCGGAACATTTCGTCTGTGCCTTTTGCCTTAGACAACTCAACAAGGGAACCTTCAAGGAACAGAATGACAAGCCTTACTGCCACACTTGCTTTGATAAACTCTTCGGTTAATGCACGATGTTTTTGTATCCATTTAATTTAATAGCATTCTTATAAGGACGTCACTACAATTATCGACGTGGAAATAAGGACGTATTCATGCTTTTTCATGCCATTCGTTTAGGTATAGTTTATATACGTAATTGGAAGTTTCTGGAAATTAGTAAATATCTTTTTAAATGATTAAGATATAGCGTGATTAATTTGTCGGGGTTTTTGTATAAGTTGATGTATTGTATTGTGCGGTATAATCAATATGCGTTTAAAAATGTTGTGTATACAAACAAACTGACTAGATTTTTTTATTACTCATATTATATAGTATACAAAAAAAAACATTGTGGGCTTTATTTATTTCAAAACTTGTATGTACTTTCTGATTGTAAATACGTCCTTATGTATACCCCTTATTCGAGACGTTTCATTTACTGCGTTTTAAACATAAAAACATTTTGTGCATAGATAATTAATGTTTAACAACTGTAAAAAAAGAAGAGACTAAAAAAGTTTGAGCGTAAATGGCGCTGTGATTGAATCGAAACATGTAGAAAGTGGTTTTTAGACGTAATGTTCAAAGGAAGGTACTAAATAAATATATGTTCGACTATAAGTCTTAGTGGTGCCATATGCCAATTATGTATGTAAAATATTACATTAAATAAACTAATTATTACTTCATTAAAGATTGTGTCGTTGTCGAAAAGTTGTTGATTAATGAGATTATTTCTAGATCAGATATGATAACTTGTGAATACATAAAATGGTAAAACCTATTGATACAAGTATTTTATCAAGATTGCTTGTAATCGTGGACTCATATTTTTTTCCATTTCCTTTCCTCGTCTGCCATTAAATATAGATAAAAAGATAAAACCTTCAATAACATATTTCTAAATCTTTGGTTATTAAAGGTAATCTTTTAAAAAAATATTATAAGCAAGGGGACACAATATTGGTATGTAAATACTTGTGTAGTATTTCGTAGTACACTGGGTGGGGTATGAACCAGGAACCGCTCAATCGGAAGTCTGCCACATTAGGCATTGATTGCCCCAGCAAAAAGAACCGAAGACATGAGATGATATATATTACTCCTCCTCCCAGCAAAATAAAACTATCTGCTGTGATGGCGTTTACCAACGTTTACCATGTAAAAAAGGGCTATAACCTGTTTAAAAACGCAGTGGTCAAAAAATATAAGTTGATTGTTCTGAACCAGATTCTCATAAAACACAACCACCGTTTACAGAAAGACTAAGAAAGAAATATTTGATTAAAATGTATTTAGAAAAAAAAAATAACAAAGTGTACAAAGTAAACACAACCATAGATATATCTATGGTATAGAGAAATTACCTATAAACTTTTCAAAAGTGATGTCAAACTATAAGCAATTAAAAACAAAAATTAATAAAATATATAAAGCTCATATTAACATTCTAGTGTATCGATGTAGTCTTACTAGTGCATGTGATTTAAACTAATTAAGAATAGCGTTTATACTAATTATAATAGATAGGATATAATTGCAATTAGTACGACATGGTCCCATAGTCCCATGACTCAGTTATTTGTCTATAGGGGTTAAGAACGGATATACGATGGAATTTTAAATTAAAACTGATAATTTACTGGTAAAAATACATGTTTATTAATTTTCAATGTATTTTTTACGTTAAATCTCTGAACTTGTTACGACTCTACAAAAACAATTATACAACCTTTTAAGATAACAAATGAATTATTCAGTTATGAGTTTGATATTCTTGGGTTAGTTACTGGTCGAGTTTTGCAAATTTCATTTACTTTAGAACATTTTTAAACTGACTTTAAAAAATGGTAGCTGTCCAGTCCAATCCAGTTTCATTTTTATTTCTTTGTCGTTTGTGAACTAGTTTAGAAAAATCTTTATTATTTATGGGAAAGTACGGTTCCAGTTTCCCAAGACGACGCCAATAATTACGTTCGGCCAAAAATTCGACTCAACCATTTCTTTATTTTTTTTTATGCCGATTAATTTATAAATCAAATACCAAATGTTAACTAAGAAAAAATTATACGCACATCAGTATAATTTGAAAAACCTGAACCTAATAAACGTGATTCATTACTACCTATGATAATATTTATATCTAAATGGTTTCAAAACACCGCATTCCATCGTTTATCAAAACAAATCATTAGTTGTACATGTATTTATGTTAAAAGCTTTCAATATAATAAATCGACTCAATTACTTGTAAGTTGTGTATCTTCCATTAGCATAGCTCTGAATTACTTGCTGCGTCGTTATTGTATTTTTATTACTCCATTTTTATTGTATCATTTATCGCTTCTAGTTATGTAGTTCGTTAGTGCCAAACTTCTCGGGCTGTTTAGGCTTCTTACTCACCATGACGCAGGTCGCTGTGCTGAAACGATCCTTCCTTCTACACGGACGTGGCGACGTATCCACGCGCCCTGAACCCACCGGCATGGTGGTAGATAGCCGTAGAGACGCTCACGGTCAAACACAACATGGCTCAGCAATAAGCTGCTTAATGTCATCAACATTATCTATTCTAAATATATAATTGAGCGATATCTCGAATGTTTTTTTTTGACAGAATTTATTCGGTTCAAAATGAAATATATAGAAATACTTTTTTATTTAATACATTATCTTGAAAACAACTTTATTTATGTATAGTAATAAATGAAATAAAACTTAGGGGTGAGTCATTGGGCATAAGCTTGATACTAATACAATGCGAAAGTTAAAAATCAATTTTTCACATTATCATCTTTTGTTTACAATTGTGACCAGGCCGTTATTTCTGTGCCTCCCCCTCCCCAGGACTGCAGCCCATTATCCCCATAGATAAATTCGCTCCTGTTATAATGACGTAAAACGTCATCCATTCAATAATTATTATTGTAAATATTCTAATTATTACTGTAAATTGTAAAAAAAAAACAATTATATACAAAATAATAAAACACTAATATTAACACCCTTCCACAGAACTCTAAACCCCATAAATTAGCAACAAAACTTGTTCGTTATCTATACCAAACAATAATGGTTGAAGCAATGGTTGTGTTGTTTCGTGTGCGTCCGTCATTACTTTATCGGTTCGTTGGCTTGATAACGTGTAACAAGTGTTGGTTACATTAACCGCGAGTTAAATGTTCGTAGTTAGCGTTCTATGTAATCTGTCAAATACGATTTTATTGAATCTGTAATATTTTAACAAATATATTTAATGTTTTTATCAATTCCGGTCTTTCATTTCTATACACTAAAAACAATATAAGACTATTTCACAAATGCGAATAGGAATAATAAGACTGAACAGAAAAATAAAATATTTTTTTCAGACAACTATTTTATTTTCAGGAAAGAAAACCGCATTTGTTCGATTTCTTTATTTTTACTGTTCTTTTCCCTGTAAAAAGATGTTACCACTATCATTTGCACTTTTATCTGCCGGTTCATAAGTTGGTTATCGCGATAAAAAGTAACCTGTGTCCTTCTTCAAGGTTCAGTCTATCTATACCAAAATTCATTCAAAACGATTCAACAGTTTAGCCGTGATGATAACAGACAGGCAAAGATAATTTCGAATTTATAACTTTAATAATTATATTAAAGTTATAAATTCGAAATTATCTGTGTTTCTACATTAGTAGGAACACTCAAATACAAAGAGAATTCATTCGAATACAGCAGGGCTTGTTTTTAAAATCGATATTATTTAATAGTAATGAACCCTGTACCGAAATCGTACGATGCAAAACCCTCATTAGGTCTGTATAAAGCGATTGATCAAATCGCTTTATACACATTTATTGCAGTAAACATGCACAAAGTTACTGTCGGGGGTAGCGGAAGAATGCAATTGCCCATTGGGATGGTTTTTAATCAGATAGATTCCATCGCCACACCTAACGAGCGAAGGACACTCGTGAGGACCTCCCTTCCCAAAAAAAAAGTTTTTATCTATCATACAAATAAATAAAATTGAAGTGTCTGTATGTAATTTCAAATGAACAGTTTTTCACCAAATAAAATACACATGGAAGTGTAAACTTCAAAAATATTTTTCTGCTAACCTCTAGAACGGCAGAACCAATTTTGACAGGACTCTCACCGGCAAATATTATAATAAATATATTAGACTATGTTTGTCCCACGGCGTTACCCGCGGTGTTTGTTGTAAAGGTAACAGCGCCAGTCGAAGCTCGTTCTTATAAAGTAAAAAGTGTAGTTAATACTGATACTATGTACATTGTAGCAATTTTAGTAGCTAATGTCACTAAACGTCTTGAACTCCTAACACAATTTGTTATCTGTGTAAATATATTATATTTACATAGATAACAAATTGTGTTATAAGATATATTATATCTTTTTAAGTAGGTAATGTATTCGTGCTTCGAGATTTTTGTATTGTAATAAGACAAAAACTGTTTCTAAGTTTCCAACTCAACAAAAAAGCATTTTGTTTGTGGGTGCGCGCAGCTGTCTTGATAATTTTATAATACACAAAAACGTATTTTATTTGTCTTTATAATAGTTATGTGCGCATGCTGTATGCCTTATGTATACGTAGATATATATTTGAAATAAAGCTTGAGTTTCCATAATTTTAGAAGACTAACGGACCTGTTTATCTAACGGTTAATGATCCTGACTGCGAAGCAGTAGTGGATCCGATTCGAACTCAGGACAGATATCAAGCGATGAGCATGATTGTTTTCTTTTGTTAATTTATTTAATCTATCAAGTGTTTTTAAAAATCAACATTTCTTTATCAGCTGTTTGATTACCATAGCAAAGTCCATGGGCGTACCGAGGGGGCTGGGCAGGTAGGGGCAGCTGCCCATGTTGTGTTGTGCCAAACAACATGAAGATCAGATCATCGAAGTACTCCAACTTAGGGGTCAAATTCAGACAACTCAGCACCCAGGCACCAGTCACCTAGACGTAAAAACGTGGCTAAGATGATATATGATCAAAGGTGGAATAAATAGTCTCTGTACGCTCAGTGTAGGTACATAGAAAATTTACCAACGCTATGGGCGACTCTTTACGGTACACATTTGTAAGTTTTTCTGAAGACCCTCTAAAGTTACTTTTAAAATAGCTTTTCTGTATCCAAAGAATTTATATAAAAATATCTGTACAAATAAATAAAGTTGGGGTGTCTGTTTGTAACATTAAAATAACCGCATTTTTTTTACCCCTGGCCCAGAACCTGGGTGCGCCCATGGCAAAGTCCCTGTCTAATTTGTATTTTGCGGCCGTGCAAGTGTGTGAGATGTTTTAAGTTAGTACCGTTATTCTATGATATAGGTGGCAAACGAGCAGACGTATCGCCTGATGGTAAGCGATTTCCGCCGCCCATGGACACCCGCAACACCAGATGCGTTACAAATGCGTTGCCGGCCTTTTAAAAAGGGGTACGCTTTTTCTTGAAGGTTTGAAGGTCGTATTGGACTGGGAATACCGCAGGCGACAATTCATTCCACAGTTTTGTTGTACGAGGCAGAAAGTTCCTTGCAAGCGCACAGTTGTGGACTGCGAACCATCTAGTTGATGGGGATGAAATTACTGTCACGAAGGACAATGGCGGCAAGAGGCGGCAGGAATCAGCCCGAACAATTCCTCGGAGCACTCCCCGTGGTAAATGCGGTAGAAGATGCACAGTGAAGCCACATCTCAACGCAGCGCTAATGAGTCTAGCCGAATTAAAACTTCCTGGGAATCGACGATTCGAATCGCTCCGATTAAACAAAAGGAGTGTAAAAAAACAGTTTAAGGACTAAAGTCTATCCAGCACCTTCATATTTCCAAATTTAATAACAATATATTAAGAGATATATTTATTTATGTCATCGATTTCACCCAAGAATCTTAACATGGATGTCGTCAATTGATTAGACCTTCGGTTACTACCTACTTATTTACGGTAGCTTATTTAATGATCACCTTCTTCACAGATCCAAAGAGCAACAATTTCAATACATAGCCATGCCCACTTAAACCATTAAAACGAATGAAATTTTTAGTGTATCGGTAAAAGCCATATCAGCGCATGAAATATTAACCCAAACACCACAATAATAATACGAACGAAGTAAAAACCAGGTGGCCTGCTTTATTAATTCATATTTTTATTGATTTTATTTCAACCTTCAAACGTTCTGGTAATTTCTATGGGTACAAGCAGCGTCGATCGATACCGCTCATAACGACAAATACGATATGAGCATGAGTTATAAACAGATATTGAAAATTAAAACCATTCTCTACAAAATACTAGAATGTAAATTTGAAGTAAGCACTTCAACATATTTGCAGCTGTTATTTCGGTTCAGAATTTTCCTTATCAACATTATTCGTATATTTATTAGCAACTGTACATACATAACTAACGAGTCGTTAAAAAGAATGTAAATTTTGTATATAGCCACTGTACAACCATAGATAAGTTCCAACACATTTCTAAAAAGCCGAAACCAACATGCTACTTCTATGAGTACCTGCCTGCATAAACTCTCAGGTTTGTACAAGGAAGGATACACCTGTACCCATAATGCAGGTTCGCCTCATTAAAGCAGTTTATACATATTTTCCTTTTTTGTAGTACAGGCAGCACACGAGCACACGGGTAAAATGATCCAGCAACTCAAGATTGTGTCAACAAGACTCAATGAAGCTTGCATACTTGAAACTTAAAAATTATTCAGTACTTGTATTAAACTAGTTTTGACCGCTGCTCCACCCACGTGTATGACGGTTATCGCGGTAAAGAATAGCCTGAGTATGTCCTTCAAGATTCAAAGTACCATGGAGGTACTTTGATTCTTGAAGACCAGTTACCAAGTTTATTAAAACCGTTGCACTGTTTAGTCGTGAAAACGTGAACTTTCGATTTTTTATTAATAATATACGTATATGTATGCATGTGCCAAAAATATAAATTAGGCATTTCAGACTTAAGATAATTAAAGATAGAAATATTGTAATATTTATTTAGATACTATGTAATATAAATTTGTTGTTTTTCCACACTAAATATTAGTTTTGTCCTTGATGCGTTCATTAATCATATTTTGTCGCTTTTTTCTTATCGTAAGTATACTTATTCGATATTGATTTTTAAGACTGCTCTTTATAACCACGGACATTAGTCGTGACAAGTATTTATAATTTTATTTATAAACTCATTCCTTTCTAGATAAAGCCATAAATTTCTCTGATATTTATACATATTTGATTTACAGAAATGTTTCTACAACTTCTTATTTAGGTAAAGAAAATCGTGAATAAAGGACTAAACCTTGTTTGTCCACATTTTGCCTGTGATTCAGGACATGGAAATAAAATAAGATCTCTATCTGTCTTTGAACATAACAATGCTACAAATACAAGTAATTTCATAGCAACTGAGCGGCTGTATAAATATTCACTTGGAAAGTTATTTAATGACTTAGTTTGGAGGTCATGATTACTCATGTATAGGTGTATGATTCACAGACTTCAGATTTTGAGTTTTTGCGCAATATAGAAAACCACGTTTATTTATTCGCATAAAAAATTGTTTCTTGCGACGATGAGACCAATGAACTTATCCCGACTATTAAGCGCCTAACAGTTGGATAGACGTTTTATGTCAATATATTAATGTTAAACTTTTCTTATAATTTGGGTTGTAAGCCTTTTCAAATAAAATAAAAACTTTTGTTGCTAGTAAATAGGTACATATATGTATTTGTTGTGTAGCGGGACTAGTTCGCGATAATTTTATTTAAAAGGTTACGATACCATCTATGTCCCCCATACCATCGACGATTCGGAAGGGTTAATCCCGTTCGTGATCACGGGTCTACTGACTGGTCGAAACGTCGGGATATAGAAAGTATCGTCACCTTGTAACTAATTTAATCACGAAAAAGCTATGTTTACACACAGCTGAAGTCTGAAAACAGTCATTGGTATATCGATTATTAACATTCAATGCAGTGTTCAACCGAAAAACTAAATTCAGTACATCTTGTGTAATTTCCATACCAATTGAAGATCACCAACAAACTACATTACTGTTTAAAGAAATTCCAGAACCTTCTGTTGTGATACATGACAACTGTTATCAATAACCGGTTTGCTTGTTTTTAAATTGTATGGTTTTTCCTTAAATAGTCATAGTCCATAACTCAATGTTTTTAAGTTCAAAATGTCATTTTTTTAAACAATCGGGGTCTTGTTTATATTGGTAATTAAATATCAGTTAACTAAAAATCTTTGACCCCACAGGCCGTCACCCCATTCGGGTTTGAGGCGGGGTGGTGTGTCGGAATCGGACTGACTTAAACCATACGGTGTGCCACTATGCGCCTAAGAAGGGAGTAAGAGAGGAATTGCTGTTATTGACACACCCAAATCCCTCCCCCAGCACCTGCCCGCACTGAAGCGGACACTGTCTGCCGGGAAACTTAAGTTTGCCACACGTCGTCTAAATAGAACACGCACTGGCTTTGCCGTCTGGAGAGCCTCCAGGCGGCAAAGCCAGTGCGTGGAGTCTCCAGCCAGGACGATCAGCGAGCCAGCGTGGTTCGACGACTGTCAACTATCAATGACTATAAGAGTATGCAGCCATGAGTCCCCTTTACACTGAAATGGTTCTATACCCAAATTTTTCATTTAAGGACAAATATTTAAATAAAAAGCTTGAATGACAAGACATCTTTTTTATTTACAACCTATATGCATCCTAACATAACACTACATTATAATTTATTGCGCATATATTAAATATTTACTTAATTTAGTATAGAATTATTTAGACATTAATGAAATTGTCATAACTTAATATACAGATATACATAATCTTACAAACTTAACTAGTCAGTCTTGGTGGGGATCAGCATGCAGAATAACTCTACGCTAGACCAGGGAATAGTTCTGAATATGATTCACACCAAAAATCACAGTAAAAGTCTGAAAGAGCCATGGGATCTGGTTCACTGAGTGGTGAGGCTAATGACTCGTAGCCCAGGTCTGAACTCAAGTTGGTGTGTGCAGGAGACAAACCAAGACTCCCCTCTACAGATTCAGGTGACATTGTCATCGGAGAGAGCATTTTCATGTCACATTCCACTTTAATCGCTGAGCAGTCTGTCAGAGATTTCAAGTCAGTCTCTATCTGTAGAGGGCTTTCTTCAATGATGTGTTCCTCACATGGCACTTCAATGGTGATGCAGTCATTAGCCTCATCACAGCTGGCGTAAAACATATCTCCTTTATCATTGTTGTCTTCTTTGATTTGTACTTCTGTAGGGTCAGTGGTAACAATCTCAGGTTTGTAAGGATGCGCATAGGAGTGTTGTGACAATATCCTGTCAACATCATGCTTGATATCTAGGACTGCACCTTGACTGGGTTCCAGTTGCTTTGTTGTGGTCCCCACCACTTTAGTTCCTTCAATGCACTCTCTAGTGTCCCTGACTGGCTCCTGCTACAAAATAAACACAACTAATGAGTTTTAAAGCATTTTAAGATATAAGTGAAAATATCATTTTGTGATCCAAATAACTTTTCAAACTTTTTATTTAAACAGATACGTTCATGTTGTAGTTACCCATTGGAACAGTACTTTTATATATTTTTTTTATTTCTAGTAATATGTTTTATAGCAAAAGGTTTCATTACCTTGTTTTTTTAAGGAAAGCTACACATTCACATCATAAATGTTAATACAATCAAATATATTACTATGAACTATGCATATGCTGGTTTGTCTCATATTATAATTGCACCTGTTTTGTCAATTTAATAATTAAATTGTTAACTTTTGTATGTAAATAAAATATATTCACAAATTTTACAAAATATTTGAAACTATATATTTTGATATTTGTCTAAAATCTTTAACTAATCAATGCTCTAATGTAACATGTGTGGGTGATGTAATATTTATAAGGAATTGCATCATTCAAGCATCCTATTCATACATATGCAGATAACAATGTAGGCTAATGGTAGTTCCTGTCCCAAACACGGTAACATGTTTCATAACATTGTATCTTATCAACAGGACACAATCTGGTATACATACTACTATCATTCAGAAAGTTCTAGAATACAGAACGATAACATGTTTACTACATTACTTTACTTTTGATTTCATAAACGACAACTTACATTTTGAGCCGCTCCTGTAGCACTTGCATCAATTTCTTTGAGAAGGGAGTCTGCAAGTTGATGGAGGGTGTCGAGGTACTCTTCTGAGTCGAAGTGAGCAAGGAGGTCTGCGATAGGAGACACATCGCCAGCAGCAGGCGTGCCGCGCGGATCGCCGTCGGTTGCTCCTCCTTCTGCTGAGGATCAGACTCTGCTGGTCTTGGGGCAACCGTGACGGTCCGCGCCGCCGCCTCGCTGCGAAGCGATGCGTTTTCACTCAACAAACGCTCGTTCAAAGCTTTTAAGCTCTCTACTTCGCTCGTGAGACGCTCGTTCATGTCCATAAAGTGTTGAATTCTTGACTCCATCTCATCCATTTTCGCCTTTTTCCTGTCACGCGAGGTCTGTGCCGCTACGCGGTTCTTCAACTTCCTGTTAAACAAATATTTCTGATGTAATATTTTGTAGTCTTCTATTCATTACAAGTGCTAATTGGTGACGCACTCTACCGTACAGTTTGTAACTGTATATTACGGTTCTCGGGTTCATGTATTATTATGTAGTATCATCAAGACCTCAATATTGCATCCCGACAATAGAAGCTTTTTGTCTTACGCTATTCTCATACTCTAATAACAAACGTAAAAGTTTAAAAACTGAGAAAATAATAGTAACATCGAGATGATATTGGCCAGTGTCCAGCATAAATTGAAACACCAATATACAAAAGCAACAGACAATGAACAAAATTTTCTAATAAATAACTCACTTTCTTTGCATTTTTTCCTCCCATGATAAATGGTCGAGACGGCGCTTCCTGGACGGAGCCGGAGATGCCACGTCGACCACTACCTTAGATTTCATCTCCATTTCGTCCACCGCCAGATAGTTGTTCGGCACAGTGATGATGATAGGAGCGGTCATGTTAAATTTGCCCAAACACAATTTATAAACAAACACTCCACAACACCGCTTGCTTCACGTCAGATATCAAAGTCCCGTTAGCATGCTATTCCGAATCTATTGTATAAACCATTTGTTAGAGCACTTTTATTTTATAATTCCCAATGCGCGAGCTAAAAAAGATTGCGTCGTACATGTTCGAATTGTCATCTAGTAATAAAGTCTTTTTTAGTTTCACAAAAGTGTTTATGTGGTCGTTTGTCATTGGTCGGCATTGTCGTGGGGGCGGTATCGTGCAGGAAATTGTCTTAGAAAGACCGAGACAGCAAATGTATTTTTCGACTTATAAGACAAAGACAAAAAATGCTACGTCACGTAAAATGATGTCAGCACGTGAAATAGCATAATATAATTCTCCCTATTAATGAAAAGAGACAGCGAACCTTTCTAATTAATTTATGTTATTGAAATGTTACTAGATGTATCATATTTATGGTAAGTCTACCGACCACACTGCAACCGATTTTATATCGTAGACCCAGGTAGAAATCTTGTAAACAAGTAAAATTATATAAAAAAACCCGCCTGCGTCAATATCTGCCAACTTAATTGAAATTAGTTTTTATCAAATAATACATATAAGTGTTATTTATATTCGTAATCGTAATCACCGTTAAAAATTCTTTATTTTGATGCCACACTTGGTGTATTTTGAAAAAAATTTTTTTTGATATTACATGTTGGCGCTAAAAATCCTTAATTTTGTTTAATTTTTATTTTGATGTACCCAGTGTCACTTTCACGACTAAGACGACTTTGAATACGCCAAGCTGTTTAGGCTCTAGGCCGTGCCAAAGAAATAAACCTACATACATACATACACTCATAACCCTCCATCTTTCGCAGTTGGGTAAAAAACTAAATCAATAAATGTAATATTCGTTTTAATGAAATATTTATCGGTATTGATTTACCCAATCATCTACCCTATTGAATGAAAACTTTGACGACAGTAGAAGGAACGTATGAGGTGAGTTCAAATTATTTCAAGAATAGGTGGACTTATTTAACTTTCCACCTATTCTTGAAATGATTTGATCTGGTAACACTCTTAACAATGTTCTTTTTTAAATGTATTTTATTTAAGCGTTAAAATATCTCTGTGTTTATTTATATTAGTCTAAGTATTTATGCATGTCATTTTAATTCATAGTACCAGACTGATCGTCATGGTGATGAAATCTATGTATCTCTATTTTGTGTGTCACATTCACATCTAAAGCATGACGAAATTGCGCGTAAGAATGGTACCTACGCATAGGTAGATAATGAGAGTGACGATGGCTGATGCAAGGTTGCGAATAATTCAAGTTACTCAAAATTATCGTAATACATATATAGCAAAAATGTACATATCTTGTGTAATTATACCATTTGGGCACATAAGAATCATTCCTGTGTAACTATGCACTTAACATCGGGAGTTACGTTATAACGGTCTTACGGTCCGGATTTCGTAAGAAAGCGGTTCCCGGACCCCTGCCGTCTCAGGCGCAGAATGGCACACCGTGTGGTTTTAGTCAGTTCGATTCCTACAGACATCCCCGCCAGGGGGTTTTCCTCTCGTAAAAAGGGCCAGCTGTAAGCTATAAATGACTCGGGTCCGTTGTAGCAACAGTGATTTCCATTCAAATGTGGTTCCCCGGCTACTGATACCCAAGTCATGCGGTTTATTATGAGACAAAAGTTTCCTAAAGGTCGTCCCGTGTCCGTTGTATGTGTCGTGGGGATAAAAGGGCGAGAGAGCTCTTGGGTCAACGCATTTCTGTCACATGTTAAATCCGAGCTTCGAACATTACGAATAGGCAATGTAGTAGTAGTGAGAATACATCCTTAACTACAGCGCTTTGAGTGCAGTCGTTACTAACGACTTAAAGGCTTTTAAACATGTAATTAATTTTTTTTCCGTGCAAAACTTTAAAATATACTTTGCTGCGACTCATTCCTTTAAAATCGGTTATTTTAAAACAGCAGTAAAGCCTAAAATATTTTTACAAGGAAAGATTATACGCGAACTATACTCGAGACGTCTACACAAAGTTTTCGTGGATCTTCTGAGGCACGGAATAATAAACCTTACCAAGATACACATAGCAATAAATATCCATTGATTTGTGCTTCCAGCGATCTCACCGTCAGGCGCGTCCTTGGTACTGAAATTTAGAATGGAATAATAATACAAGTGTAAATACAACGTCTCGCGGATCGCAGTTCAGTTCAGTTTGAGCTACAGTGCAATAAACATTGGAGTTATATCAATGATTATCCTAGCAACCTCGGCGACAATAATTAAGGATTGTTATTCTAAGCGATATTGTGATTTTTAAGACCTTTTTTAATACAGTATCTTTTATACGTCAGAAGGTTTATTTCTCAAATTCATCAAATCCTAACACGTAACAATATGTAAAATGTAGCAATTTCTCATTTTTTAAAATTTGCCGCGATTTGTTTCCTTTGTCTCGCTCTATTGGGTCGAAAATAATAAAAAAACAGTGCTTTAATGATACCTAGTCAAATTAATAAATTATTATTTCATTAAACCTATTCGAATGGACTAATGGAGTACTATTTCGTTACTACGGAATATAGTAAGAATGTTAGAGTTAACTAGTTTACGAACGAGTATTTAAACATCAAACAAACTATTGCAGATGACATTTTCTTAATCAAAAATTACCGAGGAATTATATGAACTGTGATCTGGTTAATTTATTTACAAAGAAAGTGATACTTTTTCGCTAATAAGAATATTAGAAAAGTTATTATAATACAATTTCCGTTATACTGTAAATTGTATCATTTAAGCCAAAATGGCTTCGACAAGCTCCTCCGATCCACAATCATCCATTGCTCAAAAAACATGGGTGATGTCTAATAATATAGAAACCGTTTCTAGTGTAGACGATATATATCGGTATGATAAAAAACAGCAGCAGGATATACTTGCTGCAAAACCCTGGGACAAAGAGTAAGTAATAGAAAATTCAATGTTGTGGGAAAGACTAAACAAAAATAGCTACATCTTTTGTTTGTTTCAGTCCCCATTTCTTCAAAGACATTAAGATATCTGCTCTAGCATTGTTAAAAATGGTGATGCACGCACGCTCTGGGGGCACCCTTGAAGTTATGGGACTTCTTTTAGGTAATTTTGTCATGTAAAAACTACTTCCATTGAAAGATATTTAAACTTTTCCAACCATTCAAACAAGTTCTCTTTCCTGTCACATATTGTTTTTATTTTACAGGTAAAGTAGATGCAAATACTATGATAGTTATGGACTCATTCGCGTTGCCTGTAGAAGGTACAGAAACTCGGGTAAATGCTCAAGCTCAGGCATATGAATACATGACTGCTTACATTGAAGCAGCCAAACAGGTATATAGCTTGTTTTGTCACACACCCTAGTGATCAGTGAGTAATTGGGTTATAATTTAATAGACTTTTGAAGAAAAACAAATAAACAGTCTTGTTCTGCCTCGGTGGTGCAGTGGTAGCTTACGAGACTGCTGTCCATGAGGTCTCAGGTTTGAATCCTGGGTCGGACCAAGTGTTTGTAAGATCTGCAAATATTTGTTTCAGAGTTTGGGTCTTTTGTATGTATAACAAGTATGTATTTACAAAAAAAGTACATATGTATTTATATCAGTTGTCTAGTACCCATAGTATAAGCTCTGCTTAGTTTGGGACTAGACGGCATTGTGTGTTAGATGTCTGAAATATTTTTTTTAAATATTTTGTTCATGTGTGTGTGGTATTGATCACTTTTTGTTTTATATAAACTATTAATATTTACATTTTATTTATCAGAAAGCATGTAAAGCTCTTGATCGTGCTCCTGATCTCTTGCCGGTTATGTTGGACAATTGTCCATTGAGAAATGAATTATGAGAGTGAGGTTGCACCTGTGGTTGTGCATAGTTATGCTTGGTTGACTGGTCCATGGTCATAATTGGCTTGATGAACATATATATTTATTTTCTAGGCACAGTAATATTATGCTACTAGATGACAAGGCAGTCCCTGCTTCTAGAAATCCATTATCAAAAAAAAATTGCAGTTATGCTAACTATTAAATAACATTGCAGTATTACACAGAAATAAACTTTGTTAACAATTAATTCTATAGAAAGTCTGTTGCAGAAATATTTTGTTGTGATTTTTAAATATATATATTATCCACTTTAGGTTGGCCGTCATGAGAATGCCATTGGTTGGTACCACAGTCATCCAGGCTATGGTTGTTGGCTGTCAGGAATTGATGTCTCCACTCAGATGCTGAACCAGAACTTCCAAGAACCGTTTGTGGCTATAGTTATTGACCCAGTTAGAACTATTTCAGCTGGTAAAGTTTGTCTGGGTGCCTTTAGGACCTATCCCAAGGTTTGTATATTTGTAAAGGAGATAGTACTATTTGATTAATAATAATTAAGCAGAAATCAGAAAATCAGTTTGAAGAGGAATTGATAATTAAAACAGATATAATAGATATGGAGATAAAAAATAATTAAATTAAAATATGGCTATTCTTGGAGTTTAAACTGAATAAATGATTGTTTTCGTCACACAACTACTTGTCATAGGTGGATATCAAACTCAAAACCTAAGAAGTAGCAGGGTCTATAACCACTGAGCTTGATAAACAGCAAATTAAAAGAAAACCTATAAAAGACTGAAACCTGCCTATGTAAAAACTTCTGGAAATATGAATAGTCTACATTATAGTCTATTTGTTTAGATAGTGTAGGTGCACCTGCACATAGTGTTGGTGCACCTGCACATGGTTTTGGTTGTGAAATATGTATGTGTTAATTTATACAACAGCATAGACTGACAAATTATATTTCTTTGTGGGTGTAAGCCACCTGCCCTTTGATTTTGTGGCCGCTTGCCGCACATGCGACTGCGCGGCGTGATCTAGATGACCGTATCTAAGCGAATGAACTATACCTGCTCCATTATCACAAATCTAATAATAATAATAATAATATAATATGGTTTATTTCTCAAAAACAAAGACAGAAATACACAAAATCAAAAGCACATGGCACATATCAAAAGTAATTATGATGAACTCTGGTACCCAGGATAAGATTTAACTTGTGTTTAATAATACCTCACTAATTGAAATCGGTTCAGTGGTAAGTACTAAAGTGAAAAGTACATAAATAGAACTTATTACCCTTCCTTTTGACCGCCATATTCAGGTAAAGTACAAATATTTTCACAGCAGTGAAATCATAAAAACGTATAAAATAATTCGCTGTTTTGAGTTATATTTTATAATCAATGATTCCAGGGCTATAAACCAGCTAATGAAGAACCATCAGAATACCAGACAATTCCACTCAACAAGATTGAAGACTTTGGTGTCCACTGTAAGCAATATTACTCCCTTGAAGTTTCTTACTTCAAGTCTTCATTAGACCGCAGGCTTTTAGACTCCTTGTGGAACAAATACTGGGTGAATACCCTTAGCAGTTCCAGCTTGATCACCAATGCTGATTACACTACAGGACAAATTTATGATCTGTCTGATAAGTTGGAACAGAGTGAGGTTTGTTTAGGTAAGTGGTTTGCTTAATCTGACGAAAGTATTGGAATATTGTTTGATTGTCCTAATAATTATATATTAACTTTAAAAATATGGTACCATTTACCATCTTTACTCTGGGTTATACTACTCTCGCACAGAAAATCAATGTAAAACGACAGTGTTCGTACTGTCTTGTTCGTTGGTGAGAGAGAGACAGGTAGCCCAATGATGCAGAAGCATCACTATGCCGCCATGATGTGGGTCACCATGCTTCATAGTAGCATTGTCTGTCTGCATTTGAAGTGAGTATGGTGACTACCACTCTTGGAATTTGCTATGTATTCCATCAGGCAGAGTAGTCATTATGGCAGGGCTCACCCATTTACGGAACAACCATGTTAGGCATAGTTTAACATTAAAAACCATTACCCTATGCGAGTATTACTTAGGCACAAGATCTTGTAAACACTACTGACAAAACTGTCTATATCCGATGTAAGTCAATGTGTATATATATCTATAAAAATAGGACTCATTGAAATAAAAAAGCAACTGCCTTATCTCTGGTTGGCTTAGACTATTTTTTTTCTTTGGATATTGATAGTCTTCTAATTATGACCAAAATTGATTACTGGCGGAATGATTGTTGCCACGGATCCGTATTAAAGCTTGGATAACTCTTTCAATTACTTGTTTTTATATTCACAAATGCAATGATGTCCAGGTCGCGGTGGCTTTTTAGTGGCCGGTGCGGATCCTATTGAGAAGCGCACTGAGGACAAACTGGGGAAGGCGACCAAGGACGCCTGCAAGACCACCATCGAAGTGATCCACGGCCTCATGGCGCAGATGATCAAGGATCGATTGTTTAACAGCGTCAGTGGTCGACCAGCGGCTCCCACACCCATGATTGAATGACTTTAGTAATGTTAGTGTCAATAATCTCTTGTAACTTAATAAAGCTGTTTTAATTGAATGTTGGTTTTTTACTTTGTATGCTGAAAAATATGTAGTTACGGAAGGACATGTTCGCTATAACCTCTTATCTATGTTACCGGCAATTTGTATTTTTTAGGTATTTTATACAAAACATAGGCAATGTTATACAATACCTGAGGTGTCCAGGCAATGTATGAAATATTTAGAATATTATTGTCCATAACTTTCTTTGTCTAAGTATTCTTTACAATTCCCAGGGATTGTACAGAATACCTACTGATCCACCGACAGTATGTGTAAAGAATTTGGTCTGTATTTATTAATTTTATGTCACTACATACATACCTATAAAATGACGAGCAGAGGAAGGTTAGGTTAGAATATTGACCACTGCGCATTACGCATTGTATAGAATGCCTGTGAATAAATGTGTTTTGCTGGCGTGCCAAAGACAGGACAGTTACGCTTCGACCTATAGGAGCCGAGCATGACTGAAAAGAAATGCAGACGAAGTTGCGTCATGTCAGTTCTAATAAGTCAACCTATTTAGATGTTCAAATATTTGTCGAAATCTATTATAAAGTAATAGCCATGGTATACCGCTACCATTTCTCTGAGGCCCTAGAAAACTTTCACTATTTTACCAGAACTCAGCAACTAACATGTGGTTTGGAGATGACGTAATTTTAAATTTAAGCCCCTGATCAATAAAAAAAATAGTAAAATATTACTTGCAAATATTATTATTGGGTAGACAACCATATCATGAAAGTATAAGAAAAGGGCTTACGTTAATACATGATCTTTATAGCAGAAAATATATAAAAAAACCTTCGTGGAATAGTAACAGCAACTTCTAAAAGAAACCCAATAGTTAAAAATATCTTGGTAATTATTTTCATCAAAAATATTATTTATTAAATATTATATTATTACCGCCTATATTATTTTGAACTATCTTGAAGAGGGAAATNAGAGAAAGTCAAATATAAAAATAAAACCAACAAATTGATTATATAAACATTCTCAAATATTTATTAACCAATTTACATAAAATCATTATAATCATTATGTACATCTTTCACATAGCTTTAGTTATACACAAAACCATAAACATCTCACATTGTGGAGGGCCTTCTATTTAATCAGATATAGTAAAACGAAGCACCAAATTGACGATATACTCTTTTGCCAAGCTCTCTTAGATAATCAAAAATAAAATATGTATTCATGGTTGTCACACGAATACAAAAATGAATATAAAATCTACTAAGAGCACGTGCAGCGTTCTATTAGATCCAGTGGCTTCACAATTCTATTACATCTAGATTTCATACTCCTAATATTTCAATAGAACGTTTGTTAGTCGATAACCTAAACATAAATAGGATGAAAATAAAATATAATAACTAATAACTAAATTGTTAGGTGTCTCGGCGTCGCCGGAGCTTTAATAAAATGTTACAATAAGCCATAATCTTCGTAATCAAAGCCTGAGGATGTATATGTTATTTACATCGTCGAAAATATAAAATTCTCAATAAATGTAACAGCACTGTCAACTTGTTCACTGTTGAAGCGGTTCATGTATTCCATTTAACTATTCTTAACAAAATGCGTTAGGTATATAACATTCTCAACACTAAGTGAAACTAGATACATCGACCACAGACAATCTGAAAATTAAAATTATAACGTTTTAAAATACAATGGCGAGCAAAAAATCAAGGCACGGATATTTAAAACAATTTATACAAACTTGAAAATACATAAACATCTTACCTACATAATGCTAGCATGCGAGTGACTAGATATTTCAGCTCGACACTGTATTTTAGACCGTTGACTACGTTAACGCGAATCAATTACCTATGTTCGCGGACTAAAGTGCATTATCACACGAAAATTATCATAGTAGGTAGTGATTTATTTTATTAAGTACATTCCATATACAGCCCTCCAATTCACAGTTTGCTTACAATAGATCCTTTATACATACACATCTCAATTTATGTACAGCGCGAGTGACAAAAACATTAATTTACAATTATCTAGGGCATATCCACACAGAAAGGGATGTTCACTTACAGCTCCAAATTTAAAAAGTCAACGATGTCAGTCTATAGTTTATAAGTTTATGAAATATATATACTTTTACTGACATTATTAAAGTTGATATTACATTTGAAATTTAGTCAGTAAGAAGATTGTCACACTGGGGTGTGGTACAAAAGTGTTTGTTTAATACTGTTTAGACATCATATACGGCTCCTGTTTGCCTTATAAAGTCACTTCGCGGTATCCAAAAACTCAACAGGTCGAACGAATCATCAAAAAAGCTGATTCATTCGTCCAAGGATATGCATATATCGATCGAAACATGCCCTTCAAATCTTAATCTCTTACAAGATAATTTCTCACAATAAATAACGAACTATTCTGGCCACCCAACAATGTACAATAATAATTTGCTGATACACAGCAACTAACGTTTGGAATGTTTCGAGAATCTCATAACAATTAAAGGTAGTATCTCTGTGATGGCTGGTGAGAAAATAATAGACCTCGTATGCATAGATACCAATAAAGAAATACATTGAAAAATTTACAATATTTTCTCTTGAAACTAAATGTTTGTAAAACCAGCTTTCGTCTTTTTTTCTATGCATTACAGTCATGACTTGATTCCGTCATTGCATAATAAACAAGTTTACAATTGAACCTACTTATGCAACTAGAATCTAATCCACACTCATGCCAAAATGAGATAATTATCCTTATTTTCTTATAGATAGGGTCCCATCTCGATTATGGCATGCGTATGGATTGGTTAATTGTTGCATATGTAGGTCCTATTTATCAATTGGTACCAATTTTAACTATGATATGATTTCAATACTGTTCCGAGCAATGCTCGGTTTGTGACTTAATCTCAATTGAATGGCTAAGTTTTAACAATTTAGATTTTTTTTTTGGTCACGAATAACTGCTCCAAAAAACCGCTCTGACAATGTTATTGTTTTTATAATGAAAATCGTTGTTATATAGACAAGACATTCATTTCAGTATTGAAATACACTTGAAATGAAACAGTAAAGTAACAGAAAGTAGCATATGAGGTGATAAAAGCAAAATTAAGAAGTGTTAGTGTGGTCAGTCTTAGTGAAGGTGAAAAAGCCATCATCAGAGACCTCAAGCGGTCACCGATTGTTCAACTCGAACGAACACTAAATACGCACTTATCGAGAAATGTATTGGCGAATTTTCGATTATTTCATTATTAATATTACTATTTATGTAAAATTTTGGTAAGTAGGGTTTTGTTCGGATAGTTATGGGATTGTTTGTTGTTGTGTATGTTTGTTTGTTGTGCCCACACTTTCCGAACTATAAAATATTGTAAATCCGCCAATTCTTTCATCTATACATTACGTATAACTATAAATAATCGACAACCGGCGTCAACACATCACTACTGATTTAACACAAGTGATATTCGTAAGTAGTAAGGGCGTGTCCAGTCCGTATCCACGAGTCCACTGTTGGTGTGTTGCCCACTAGTGGGAGTGCGTGGGTGGCTATAGGCAGTAGCCGGGCGGGATGGCCACTCGTCAGTTGAACAAGTCTGGTGGGAAATTGTTGACTTCCGCTTGCTCGAGGACTGGGGAGCCGTCAACGTTATAGGAAACTCGTATTCGTAGTCGGAGCTGAGACTGTAATCAGATTATACATGTGAGAGTTTATCATCAACATCCTGTAACAGCCCATTGTTGGACATAGGCCTCTCCTAAGAAAGATTTTGTTTACTATGCCTCNATTGTTGGACATAGGCCTCTCCTAAGAAAGATTTTGTCTACTATGCCTCGGCCTGACCAGCATTGGCAAGGATTGGTTTCATGATTGCTGGGAGGGGTCCGGATGGCGTAAGAAAGCGGTTCCTGGATCCTTCTCGTCTTAGGCGCAGAGTGGCACACCGTGTGGTTTTAGTCGGTTCGATTCCGACACACCGCCCCGCCGCAAACCCCGGTGGGATGAAGGCCCGAAGGGGTTTCCACACGTAAAAAAAAGGATTGGTTTAAAGATTTCCTTCTCTTTGCCAGCTTTAATGACATCCATGAGATGAATGCGGGAGGTTACACTCTGTATCTTATTCTGTCACAAGACAGTGTAAGGAAGGAGACTTAAAGATAGTTACAAATTAATGATCCTAAAAGTAATGTTATAGTTGGGACTTACCCTGGATGGATTAGTGATCTTTAGTACTTGCGTGATTTCACCCTGCGGTGGCAAAACTGTGCCTGAAGGCGACATCATGTCTAACTGGAACGTCTGTTATTAAAACATGTTATTAGTAATAGCAATATGTGGCTTATAATTATTTTCAATAATTTAATGTTATGTTTAAAGTAGGAGGGAAGGAGTGAAAATATCACTCCCGATTTACTTTGCATATGATTAATATTTCGAGGTTCCATTTTAATTCCTAATTTCAATACTTCATGTTTTAGTTTTGAGAAAAACCTATAGTCATACGCGTTAAGATAACACTCAATCAGGACCCACCACCTGACCAATCACATTCTGAGAAGTTATCGTTTCTTACGTTAGCTTGACTTTGCTTGACACCTAATAGGTTACGGTGCTAGGTTTAATACGTCACTATTTTCTTAACGCGAAAGAATGTAACCATATTTCCCTATGAAATTTCAGCATTGTTTTTTTACGGTTTTATTTAGCTTGCTCTGTTTGTTTTTTTTGTTTGGGTTAAAATTAGTAACTGAAATATGACCCCTTCCTATTGACAGATTGATCTGAAATTCAGTACACACCTTTAGTTCAGGTGATAATACAACTAAATTATGTTTCATTGTAAATCCAAGATGGCCGCCGATACAATCAATCAACAACCCATAATGTCCCACTGCTGGGCTCGGGTCTCCTTTCAGGAGAGGGTTGTAAAATGGCGCCGCCGATACAAAATGGCGGTTTCCAAATTTTGTCACGACTACCTCAATCAAGTATCAAGTGAAAGGGCTCGGCTAGTAGAACACAGCTTACTACGAAAAATTAAAATCCAAGACGGCCGCCGCTACAAAATGGTGGTTTACACATTTTTTCACGGCTACTACCACAAATGAAAGGGTTTGGCTAGTAGAACACTGATGAGAAGTACTACCACTGCTCTGGTGGATCCGTGTTTTCATCCAGTTAACTCAGTTTAGGCTACGCCCAAAGATTTTATTTTTGTGTCTTATCAATGCTTTAGACTGATGAAGAAGAAGGGGGACTCAGGACCTACCGAATTATATTTTTACTTTTAGTAAACTATTTCAAATAAAACCGTTTGAATTAAGAAATAGTGATTGCAGTAGGAATATATAGAGACACGTAGTTACCCTAGGCACGGCGGCCTGGAACAGGAAGTCGGTGAGCGTGGTGTGCGCGGAGGAGGAGGCTCGCATGGTGAGCGCCACGCAGTCCCCGGAGCGCTGCACGCCCAGCACCACGCGCACCCCGTTGCGCTCCAGCGCCGTCACGCTGCCCAGCTCTGCCCGCCAAGGTATTCAATTCATCATCATCATCATCATCATCATCAGCCTATCGCAGTCCATTACTGGACATAGGCCTAACCAATTTCACGCCACTTAGTTCGATCTATGGCTTCTCGCATCCAGCTCTTGCCAGCCGTCTTGCGCAAATCATCGCTCCACCTGGCTTGTGGACGTCCTACACTACGTTTGCCGAGACGCGGTCTCCACTCAAGAACTCGTTTACCCCAACGGTTATCGGTTCTTCGGCAAATGTGGCCAGCCCACTGCCACTTCAGCTTGCTAATCCTGTGGGCTACGTCGATGACCCTGGTTCTTTGTCGGATCACCTCGTTTCTAATGCGATCCCTTAGAGAAACGCCGAGCATATACCTCTCCATTGCACGCTGAGCGACTTTAAACTTATGTCGAACCGTAAGTGTCCACGTTTCGGCTCCGTAAGTCATTAATGTCAATTCAGTAATCTTTATTTTATATACAGTAATAATGTATATTTTACCTTCACAGATTACAGCCCGTTTACCAGTACAGTTAACGGAAAAAAATATCTAGAAATTCGTAATCTGTGGGAGGTCGCAGTCTAAATTAAGCCAATTAATTGTTATAGGCTGTCGACATATGAGAAACGTACATAAATGTCTTAACTTAGTAAATAGGAATAAATTTAATATTATATTTGATATTTCTCGACTCCAAACTAAAATTTTAAATCTTAAAAATGATATTCGTTTTTGTAATCTTATGCTTGTATTGGTGAAATAAATAGTAAGTAATTTAAAAACAACTCGTTTGTATTACGTACAATATACATTTAAATAAATGTAGTTATTTAATAACAATACAATCTTCTTTATAATATCTATTAGTGTCCAAAAGTTTATCGATTGAGTCATATAATCGTAACTGTTGCGTGCGTTACACATTTGGATTCGTCATATATATCTATGGCGGTCAAAATTAATAAGCATGCTATAAGAAGCTTATATTACAATATAAACAAATAGACAAGTTATGTAAAAAGAAGACGATTGTCAACCAAGAACAGCTGCAAGTCAGTAGTCATAAGGGTACCATTTGTAAACTGGGGATTAGAGAGGAGATTGGCTGACCTTGAGGGGGAGCTAGTTGTGTGAGAGCGGGCGAGGCGAAGAGCCCGTCGAGCAGCAGCGCTGAGGGGGCGGCTCCCCCCGCCGAGTTGTTGTTGTCGAGCGCGCCACCCGCCGGGGAGCTGGGCGTCAGCTCCAGGCCGCTCAGCAGATCCAGAATATCCTGTGGATCACAATATATTTTATACATTGCTACATGCATCAGCTACCTATTAGTAAATGTCCCATTAAAATCGATCCAAGCTTTCTAGAGATTAGCTGAAAAAAAAGATATTTTGATATAAGTATGTGCATATTTTTATTTACAAATTACAAACAGACATTGCAATTTTATTTATTTGTATGGATATATACATAACACTATACATATTAGATTAATGTTGAGTGATAAACTTACATTACTGCCGGTGTTGTTGTTGCTGGGCGGTGGCTGCGAAGGTTTGTGTTCCACGTCGCCGTTCGTCAGTGAGTCCGATCCGATGATCAAATCCAACAATGCGTCCTATTTATATAATTATTTTAATAACAGGTACTTTTTAACCGTTATTTATTATTAAAATATTATTAGCATTTTAAAAATTCAAATTTCATTTTTTCCCCAAGCAAGTTCTGAGGGTAAAAAACAATATTTTCTTTGGCCTAAATCCAGTGTCAATTAAAGCATTTAAAAACAGTAAAGTGATCGTCGATTATATCCGTGACGTAACACGTTCTGATTGGTGTTAAACTTAACGTAGCTGAGTGATGTATTTTTTAGTTTTATTTTTGATAATTATCTATTTATCTCGTACTAAATATGAAAATAAATACGGTTTTTATACTCTTTGCACCCCATTTCATCAGATAAATTATTACAAAATTTTAGTGGTTCTTGTTTACCGTCATCATGCCTATTATAGCATTTTACAAGCTAATCGTTGTTTGGTATCGCGTCAGCTTTGCTTCTATCGGGTACAAAAGGTACTTGTTCGAAAAAAGCGTTACTTAAACTACTTGTTAATCGCTCAGTGCCAGTTCTACCTCGATCTCGCCTTACCGCGGTAATGAGGCGCGAGGGCTGACAACACGGCGAAGGAGAGTGATAGTCATGGCCATACCGCACTGGTCACAGACTGGACAGGGTGGTAAGAACTGTTACAAGCTTTCCTTCTCCTTGCAGTGCTATTCTTCCAAAACAACAGTGTGCTATATTTCGCCGAAGGCTAGCACGCTGTCAGTAGCTTGTAGAGAGTGATATGTGGGAGTGGTGTACCTGGTCGGGCTTGTGGTCGGGACTGGGCAGGGACAACGCGTCGGGCTCGTTGTCGCTGTCGTCCCGCTGCAGGGAGGCCCCGGCGCCCGGAGCCAGCTCCATGGCCGGCATGCGCTCTAGCAGAGCTCCTCGCAGGTGAGCATAGTTCCTGCAACCCAACCACACTCATACTACACACTGTAGTGACAGCAAAACATTCTCAGGAAGAAGTAAAAAATTTCCCAATATCAACCTTATCCGCGGCCCGCCAGGTATGATCACCTGGTCGATACTCCCTTTGTACTGAAGGAACATGAAAACCCAAACATGGAATAACTACCATTTTTGCCCTATACAATAATAGTTTTGGCGACATGTAATTATTTATACGACAGCCAAACATTTCAACTAACATAGGCAAATAATCTTTCATTCTTCTACAAAAAATTTAACATATCACATATATAAGTTCATTCGTTTCTATAATGATCAAGTAACTATTATAAATCATTGTGGAAATCGATAAAAGTACAAAACTTTTCCATAAATCACAAAAAAATATCAAATACTGTACATAAATAAAGAAGTGTTACCTGTATAGTTGCGACAACTCTACGCCTCTTTGTTGCAACTCGATGTGAATATGAGACCCAAATGTGTCGATGATCACGCGAATTTTCCTGAAACAGAAAACAAATCATTGCCATCTTTTAAAATCAATCGACCTTTTATTAGAACACAGACAAATTGCTACACATTAAACAATCTAGCTATGAAAACTAATATTAAAAATTTATAGTCTCGATTTTCGACACTTGATGGAACTTCTTGTAATACATTCTAGAATCAAACTCACTTGTACTTATTTAACTATTTATAAGTACAAATGAGTTTGATTCTAGAATGTAATATTAAAGAGGTTAAAATGATGTATATTTCACTAATTTCTTAAATTTTAACTGTCAGCAAAAATGAATTACAATTAAATCCAATCAATAAACACTACTTTCGGAGATAAATTACTATAAGATAAAACATCACTAAACAAGTTGATAAAGTAAATATAAACATTGAATTGACTTACTCCTGGCTGGGTTGTGTGGTGAATCTAGTGGACAATTTCGCCAGCGATAGCAATAGATACTCCTTAGTAGTGATCGAGAGCTGTGTACACCACAACAACTTTTGGTAGATGTCGATCACATACTCTTCAGTTGGACGCACAAAATCGTCTGAAATCCAAAGGGAAATTGTTAGAGTGGCTTATGTCCAGCAGTTGAATATTAAAGGCTGTTTAATGATGATGGTACTAAGTAGAAGACACCTAATATAGAGATAGCCTAAATAAAATGGAGGTCCAATGTTATAAGTACCGCTTGGACTAAATATATGGCGGGATTAACTAGGAATAATAATAGTTTTATTGTACACCAGATTACTTAGAAAAGTAACTTAAAGTTGGAAGGTACAATTGGCGGTGCCCGAAGGCAATCTATTACAGGCGACCATGGGATGGAAAGAAAAACGTGGAAAGTATAGAATAGTGCCTCCTGGTGTATTAAAAGTTGCTAGGAAAAAGGCAGTATTTTTTATTTTTTTTATAATGGAACGAGCAGATGTATCGCGTGATGGTAAGCGATTACCGCCGCCCGGGTGTCCATGGGCAGAACCGTTTTTAGTCTTAGTATGGTATAGTGTTGGACTCACCGACGCCATCTTCGTCGACCATAGAGATTGCATTACTGGCTTCAGACACTAACAAGTCACCGTATTCACCGATAGTCCACGTAGCCACCTGAAAAATCCAAGTCGAACGATACATTTAATTGATGTTACTCTTGTCAACGAGTATTATTATCTTTTTTTATAAAAACAGTTCAAGGTACTGAATGAAAGAAAGCAAACTCTTCATTTATTGTTACATACGCAAGTTTATATTTATTATGGTGATGTTTTAATAACTATAATTTTTTTTGCAAGATTTCGACTATATATTATAGAGCGACAGTTATTTCGTATTTAGTAGTATAAATGTAAATACAAAAAAGACAGTTAATTTGACCAATAAACAATGAAGGTGAATCGAAAATCAATTTTTGACATAACTTTGCCTGACCTGTTAAAGATAGATCGAGTTAATCTTTCATCTGTCTCTATTCATTCTTTATACCAATAATTAACAAAAAAAAAAGAGATTCACTTAATATTTCAATTTAATTTCACCATGTACAAATAGGTAGTAAATATGACAGAGAAACAATGTCGGTGGGTCGAAGGGCCATGATGTGGCGCCACCGCGCAGGGAGCAAGCTGCGTACTGCGTACCTGCACGAGCGGCTGCTTCTCGGTGGCGTCCCCGGAGAGGGCGGAGCGCTCGAGCGAGGTCCAGAGGCGCATGGCGGCGTAGGCCTGGCGCTCCGCCGCCGCGCCCGACACGATCTGCAGCGTGCTCGACACCGTGTCGTCGCGCAGGTAGTTGCCCGCCTGCACACACACAACACGATCTTACTGGACATTATCGTACAGCCACAGCCATCAAACAGATGGCTGTATTATATACCCTTCAATTAATAATGGGTTCTTTTTTACGAGCTATGGACTTATTGGATTATATATTAGAAGTTAAAATGGATAAACGTGAGTACAAAAACACGTTGGAAATTGGATAAATGGAGTGTTACTGAATGTTAAAAAAAAAAAAAAAAAAAAACAACAACCCATAATGTCCCACTGCTGGGCTCGGGTCTCCTCTCAGGAGAGGGTTAAGGCCATACGTCCCCACGCTGGCCAAGTGCGGGTTGGGGACTCGCAAGAATACGTTGTGGCTACGTAAATCTTGCCGTTGGAAGTTTTTAAGCCGCCCGAAGGCCTCCAACTAAGCTTCNAACAACCCATAATGTCCCACTGCTGGGCTCGGGTCTCCTCTCAGGAGAGGGTTAAGGCCATACGTCCCCACGCTGGCCAAGTGCGGGTTGGGGACTCGCAAGAATACGTTGTGGCTACGTAAATCTTGCCGTTGGAAGTTTTTAAGCCGCCCGAAGGCCTCCAACTAAGCTTCACGACTGTTATCGTATGATAAGAACCGGGACCGACTGCTTAACGTGACCTCCGAATCACGGAGACGCTCATGGTAACATGCCACCAGCGGTCACCCATCCAGGTACTGACCGCGCCATCGTTGCTTACCCTCGATGATTGTTTCTAATCACCGAGTGCAATTGGGCTATGAGCGCCTCTGAATGTTAACTACCTGAAATATCGGGTACGATCAATTAAGGTATTTCTCTAATCACAATCAGCCTTAACCTAGCTAACTGTGATCACAAAGAATCCTATAAAACATATTTGATACTAGGACCAAATCGACCATGGCCAATGCGGCCTTTTCAGAAAGCTATTGAAAATAGCCTATGGCCAAGCTAATTCACGAAAAACTAGCAATAAGCTTATAAATAAATATCTTCTTATGTTTAATTACAGTATCACATGAATTTTCTTGTTCCTAAATATCTTCTAGGTAAAAGAAACAAGTGTGATGAGTGCTTACCTTGAGCAGGACCCTAAAGAGCGTGTCCAGATGCCACTTGTTGTTGGGCGCGTACCTCTCGGCGGCGAGGACCATGGCGCTGGAGCAGTGCGCTTTGAACTCTGCGTCGGACCGCTCCAGGAACGACAGCAGCTCCTTCATCATGCTGCGGATGTTCTGTCCATTGATCAGAGCGAACGACAGCTCCATGGCACGCCGCCGGATAGATACATCCGGATCCTGGAAATGAAAACATTTTATATAAAATATTTATATTGGTAATATTATACATGCGAAAGTTTGCGAGAATGGATGTTTGTTACATTTTGCGTGAAAGGAATGAATATATTTAGATGAAACTTTACAGTAATATAGCTTTATTCATCAGAATAACACATAGGCTGCTTTTTACCGCGATCATCGAGATGAACCTGGTCAGAGCCGCGGGCAAATGCTAGTAGTCTACCATTCTGTGTATTACGACAGCAGACCATAGTTTCAAGAAACAAACGTAGAAAATAGTATACGTTATTATTAACTATATGTCATAAGCAAAGTTATATGGTAAATATATGGCTTCTAAGAAATAATTATCATCATTCAGATTTTATGAGGCAACTTGATTTATACGTTACTTGCGTTTAAATCCACGTATAATCTAAATTCTAAGTTACCAATTATCAACATTATTCTTGAGAACATCACTCTTAAAGGAAAAAGAGATCAAAACAGCTGGGACAATAGTTTGTAACACTAATACATTCCTTAAGACGTAGAACACCAAAACGATTCTAAGTACTGTATGGTGCATCTGTGTGTACCCTCCTTCCATATAACAATCCTTACCTTTAAACATTCCAAAATGGTGGTCCTATGTCTCTGAACGGCCGAATTGTCCACGTGTACAGTCCTCAACAGAGTGTTCAGCGCTACATATCTTATATTCTTATCGTTATTCAACAGAAATCTTCCGAGTATATTGATGGCCAATACTCTCAAACTGCTCTCTGACTTGATGTCCATGATAGACAAAACTGTTTCGTATAGAATGGTGTTGCCAACATTTTTACTAGTTTCCGTGTTCGTGGCTACTTGAGCGAGGATGTCGTTCATCGCTTCTGAGGCCTCGGCGTCATTCTTCCCGAGTATTCTGAGTAGACGAAGGATTTTAACCTGGAAGTAAAGTTTGTATTAAATTCGTATTTAAGAAGTTTTAATAATTAAAAAGTTTTGGTAGTATGTTTCTGGGCAGAACAAGCAAGTGCGCATAAACAAACATAACAAATTATAGCGCTAGTATACGAGTGACAATTAAATACTTTTCATATGATATAGTTTAGTGAGATGACATTGTGTAGCAGTTATATTATTGTAATTTATTAAAAAAAACCTATTCAAAAATACATTCACTATATCCATTCCATTCACCTTTTTATTTTATTGATTTTTGGTAATTATTCAAGTGATTTTTCAATAATTGTAAAATGAATATTGTTTAAATAATTTAACATTATTTACATATATAGTAGTTTTTATTTTTCGTTATCTAATATATTTAAAGTACCTAAAATACAATATACAGTTATCTACTACCTTTTAAGATAAAAGAAAATCAAATCTTTTCCTTAAATATCTTTATTCCGATATACTTTAACGATAAATTTCCTGTCTACATTAGATGCAAAATATTCAAGAAACCGAGTCGTATTCTAATGATAAATAGTTATTTATAATACGTGTGTACTGCCTTGTCTCATACGAAACAATATGATTATACAAATATAGTATTGTGATGTGAGTGTTAAGTTAAGTATTACATCCACGTGTTAGCTAACCATGCATTGTCAATTTATTATTTCAATGACGTAATTTTTTGCGTATAAACTTATATGTTACAATACGAACTGATATTATATAAAATTAGGTGCAAAGGTTAGCAGGGTACCAGTGCTACATTCCAGAAGTGGTATGGTGCCGAGCCTACAATCATTTTTGACACAGGCGCGCAGAGATAATTTTCTCTCACAAAAGCTTGTTATAGAAGTCTCTTGCATAAGAATAAATGAATAATTTATTAAAATTTGTGTGGTGTAACCGCCAAAAGATTCATTTCATTTAAAATAAATTCATGTTTTATTATTTACCGATTTTTCTTAAAAGACAAAACTTGCATCATTACTCTTTTAAGATATATTATTTACATAATTGTATTAATAAAAAACATTTTCGTTATATTTATTATTTACTTAAATTTTAATGAAGCCGCAATCAATTAAAGTACGTTATACAATCATTACAATACTTTACCTGTAAGAAAGGATCGGAGACTCCGCTGACATCATGCTCCGGTGAATAGCCCGCCAATATCAAGTTTTTCAGAATTCTCACCAAATTAGGAACGATCTAGAAACAAATTTATGCTTTATATATAGTATAGATTAACAAAACGTACCAACAATACCGCCCATGGCACAAAAACACATAAAAATTTTGCAAAGCGATGAAAAATTTCAAATATACGAAAGTACATATCAGGCAATGTACATAAAACATCAAAATACTTTCGAAATCAAATGATAATACACTTTTACAGGCTTACAATCACGATACGACAGCAAATACACATGGGACTGGTGTTTACATCGATGTAATAATAATAGTTATTATATAATGTGACCGAACCGATATTATTGCATTTATTAGTCACTGAAACACATTTGTGCTAAAATCATAATCTTTTGCGTAATTAGTTGTGTGGAACTGGAATTTCCGAATGTGATATTAAAATATATGAGTAGGTCTTTGTGAATATATATATTTTCAGTCAGATAAATTTCATGAGTATAAATAAATATTAGTAATTTTTATGTATACCTGTGGAACTGCCTAACTTTGCTCTGCCTGTTGGCAAACATGAGCAGAATCCAACAGTAGTTAGTGGTCACCATACTCACTGCAGGCAAGGCAAAAACGCAGCATGGTGACCCACACTATGGCAGCCTATTAAGGTGCTTCTGCATCACCACATATTAGCTAACAGGTGATCAGTTGGAATATGAAAATGTTTACCACATGGCGAGGAAAATATGTACATAAAGTTTAAATAAATGTACAAATTTTAAGGAACAGTTTTGTAATTTCATATGTGAAATATTTATTTTAAAATAAGTTTGTACTTTGTTTTGTAGTCTAGATGTTTTTTTTAATTAACCAACATGGGCATTATATTTGTAACTGTTTGAAGGCAATATCACAAACAGATCTCCCTGAATGGTTTTGGATTAGATAATATGAATATATTTATGTAGAAAACTCTGTAATTAACTGACACTACTAAATCACTAGTATGAACAAAGTACTACATACAAATAAATTTCATAATCATATCAATATGGTAGCAAAAGTTATACATGACTGCTAACTACCTGTTTTAAGAAAATGAATGTAATAAATTCTATCTACCCATCTATAATCTCTCTTATGTGCCTAATTCATAACTGTTGTGACGTGCTATGTACCATATCTTACTTATCTAATCGGATGATCGAGTTTTGTATTAAACTTTGTTATCCATCCCATGGTGTGTAGGTAGCCTTAGTTTTAAATGATTCAGATTACAAGTATATTTGTATAATAGTTCAATAAGGGAATAAGTAACCAAATCTAATATTCGTATAAAGTTTACTAAGAAATAAGGCGAAACAAGTTCGATGAAATAAAATTTTATTCATTTCAAAGCAAATTACGTAGTACTAAGGCTTCCCACACACAGTATAATTGTAACCCATATGTATAGATATGGTTTTACCGCCAACACAAAAAAACATTACAATCATGCTTGCTTTGTAGTCCGATGACATTGTAACCTTTACTTAAACTACTATTATTAATTTTGAAAAGAAAATTGTATTCGTCGGCAAAACAGGATTTCTTTTACATTCCATGTTTTATTTCATGCATGAGCTTGAGACAAGTAGTCTGGAATCGTTATCTTTTATTAAATTTTTCATCATATATTATTTCAAATGCTTTGCATTAACTATACTAGCACATATGAACGTATATGTATAGTTAGAAGTTAGGTAAATTACAATGTGCTAGTTAATTATAGCAGCAACACGTTTGAAGATAATAAACATGCATATAATGCTCCACTTAGATATTGTCACGCATATCACATAATGGGGACCATAGATAAAATACATTACAACATTTTCACATTTAAACGAAACCAGTGCTGGTCAAGTTTAAACCTTAAATGGTGGCACAAAAAAGGGATTTTCTTTTAAGTTTTGATGTTCTTTAATGTTTAGTTTCGCGTTGTTCTTTACAATGTAATCAGACTACAATATGGATAAAGTGCATGTATCAGCGTTTGTATGTTACCTCGCGCTGCCCGCTCTCCTACGGGACAACACAAACACAATATGATTAGTGAATGATACTCGACATCATTGTAACAAACAAAAAAAAAATGTCTAAACTAAAGGTAAAAATTAGATCATAGTTTAAGATTTTTGTACTTTGAAGCGAATGTATAAGAAAATATACGCAAAGAAATTATACTCCTATTTTTTATGTATCTATTCAATACACAGTTGATTTAGATACTTTGACTAGGTTTATATTGAGTTATTTAATGAGCATAAAAAAAATCATCATTAGTGTAAGTATGACTTCATTCATACAGTTCGTAGTTTATACATAACTATAATAAAAATTTAAATAAAAGCTGTGTAATGGCAAATTGATGACCTTGTGCTAGTGGTTAGACCTATTCATAGGAAAAACATAAAGGATTATAACTTCTTAATATAATTCCTAAGACCTAATGTGCGGTATTAGTTTGCGCCATCCGAGACCTAGATCGTTCGCCCTATTCGTTGTCTTTACCTCGAATATTTAGCCCTTTTTTTTCCTCGTGCGGAAATCCCCCCGGATTCCTCGGAACCGCACCCGTCTCGGGTACTAGAAACCGGGGAACCAAGTGCACCCTAGCATGGAAAAACCCTGGCACTCCGATGTAACTCGGGTTACCTACGGCTCGTAGATAGAGCCCCCTACTGAATGGGAACCGAAATATTCCCGTTACTATTTACCTGGGCGCGCTCACTACGCAGTGCCCGCGCCTCCACCGGAGGCGGAGATAGATAGATTTTTAGATATCAACGAAAATAATTCACCAAAAGGTACTTTATTTTGGCTGTCAAATCGAATTCTTGATTCGCTAGCATGTGATATATGGTATGGAGTATAACGTCATATACAACAAATACATGACATACGATATGAGCAAACAGAGCGTGTATACGGCTATTGATATGATAAAAGTCATGATAAGAACGACCCGGTGTGCCATACCACTGCCTGATAGCGTTATGAAGAGGGTTATTTATGAATCCATTGAACTTGTAACCGAAAGAGTCTGTTTTTATTTATAAAAAGAGATAATTGTAATAAATGCAATAACTATACCTATGATATCATAAAATAAGGTTTTAAAATTCATACTAATGTCATAAATTCGGAAGTAACTCTGTCGTCTAACTTTCACGGATGTAACGCTTTCAACGCTAAACCGCTGCACCATTTTAAATGAAATTTGGCATAAAGGTACATGACCGACCGACATAAACGCGGGAAAGCCGCGGGCAAAATCTAGTTTGTGTATATAATTCAAGTTGTAGAGTATACTTTAATAGCTAAAACAAATAAATGTTACTTCAAAAGAATGTAATAAAACCTTGGTTTGTTCAGTATAAAAGTGATTAAAACTTTTGGAATTGTTAATTTGTTATTTTTTAATTAATATGTATTTATGAACAGTAAAATCTTTTTACTTTTACATTCAATTGTGTATAATTTAGACAGAGCTGCGGTGCCGTAAAAAATGTCTTATGCATTATACGAACTCAATTATATAGAAATGTTTATATACATAAATTACATCACAAGCAATTGTTAAAAATACGTTTTGTTTTTTTTATGATTATATTCTTAGTCTATTGGAATAAACGCAATAAAGAAAGGCAATTACGAAACAGAGATATAATAATAATATTCTCTATAACAATTGTCCATTCATTTATCAATTCATATATTCATACATCCCTGAAAGCATAGACAGATAAACGCCCTCGACGTCATTGCGATATCATAGACACGAACGCTAACTTTCTGATTCTAATAAAATTAACATGGTAGATAAAACATAGGTTGTTTTTTAAAGCTTAGGCAACAAAGACGTAAGGCCAATATATTTTTAAGAATTCACTATTTAATTTTAGTAAAATTATATAGTTATTATAACCACAGTATCTGTAGTTTGTGGTCCGAGTTGTGACGTTTTAAATATCGAAGCACGGTCTCTATTAATCCCGTGGGTATAGCATATATCCCCAAGTAAGTAGGAACTGACTAAAGGAGTTAAACTGAGCAAGCCAACGACACTGAAAAGAGAAGGAAAGCTTCTCGTCTCTCGTCTCTCACTCGTCGGGCCAGTGTGGTCTACTTGGTCTACTACGATAAAAGCTCCTTTCTAAGAAGACGCCTATGTCCTGCAGTGGACCGTTGAAGGCTGTTGAAGTTAATGATGATGATGATGATGATGATGATTATAAGCTTCTAAATTGTAATTTCATCTAATATTGTGAATACGAAATAATTCTTTCTTTTATTAACAATTATTCTTTATCGATTGCAAATTCCTCAAACGTTACTCATTTTCTGTTGAAGTAAATGATAATATATCGGAGTGGTAATATGTATGGATATGTGAGTTGGTAATACTTATTAACGCTAAATATATGTATTTGTAAGACTCTTTATGTATTAACACTATTTTAAGCATAGAGAAACACAGTCCGGGGACAGGAGAAGAGTAATCATAGTCTTTTCCCAATGCTAAACAGTCTTTTAACTTTTTGTGGCGGGAAATCTTCAGGCATACACATTTTAGACCCACACATACATACATAAAAACAACCGTCTGTCACTCACACATAAGAGTTAAAACAAAACATTGACAATTTCACACAAACATAAATACATTCTGGTTACGTTTCTTTCATCAACCGGTTTGAAATAGCGCTTGCGTTGTGTTTCACCCTGTCAGTAAAGATACTGGAGGCCCACGCCCCAACCTCTCCCTGTAACGCTTTTTTTTTTTATATATATATTTAAGCTGCCAAAATGACTTTGCCCTGCCTGATGGAAAGCATGAGCAGAATCCAAGAGTGGTGGTCACCATCCTCAATGCGAAAAAGAACAATGCAGCATGGTGACCCACACTATGGCGGCCTGGGGGGAAGGGGGATGGTGAGGGGGATAGGGGGCGTTGGATTGGGGTATGGGCCTCCGGTATCCTCACTCACTCGATGAAACACAGCGTAAGCGCTGTTTCACACCGGTTTTCTGTGAGGCCGTGGTATCACTCCGGTCGAGCCGGCCCATTCATGCCGAAGCGTGGCTCTCCCACTGCTTCTGGTGTTGTGGGTGTCCATGGACGCCGGTAATCGCTTACCATCAAGCGACACGTATCTGTCATAACATTGTAACGCGTAGGCCCATTTACGTTGTTACTTTGACATAGGGGAACTCCCGCGTGTCATAACTCCCTACAGTGTTGCTTTATGATTGTAAGCGTTAATTTTATTCACATTAAAACAAGACAATACATCATTGAGTAAACATGAAAAGCGTATATCGTACAGCGTTATAGCCACAACAATATATCCTCGCGGTTTAAGAAGTCCATTGTTATTTACCGAACTAAGTACAATACAAAACTAATTTATTAATACTTTGCAGCAAGAATGCAATAAAAAACCAGTTACTATTGACGGGGGTTTTTTTAGCAATTAATTTATAATTATTTACAGTTGTTATGATGTTGCTTCAACTGATCCACGATTCAAACATCAAAACTATTACCAAATAAACATTCTGCCAGATAATCTTTTAAATCTTGCCAGAAAATATTCAATCACACTTATCATAGTGCCCCGTCCCGAAAGTATTGTAATTTCAAATGTTTGCATATAAATACTGGACAAATTGGGAATTGTATTGGATTAATTCTACGTAACATAGGGATAGCTTGCGGTATTCGTACCATTAGCTATGAATTTTAACTACTACAATTATTATATTTAGCAATGACCACAAAACTCTATCTTACCCACTGTTTACATTTGGTCAACTTACTGGATATGTTTGTACGTTTTTATAGTTAAATAATAAATACTATAAATGCGTAAGTTTGTATTTATGTACAGATGGTTGTTACTCTTTCACAAAACAATAACTACTGTACAAATTTAAATCAAACTTTACAGTAATACAGCTTATGCATAATAATACCACAAAGGCTACAATTTACCGCGATAACCGACACATACGCGAATAAGATTTGTGATTTGATAACACGAAGTTTGGTAATGTCTTATAACGAGAATATTTACAAGGGGCAAAATAGATCAGAACTGGTTATTTGCGAAAGAGGACAGATGATTGTAAAGTCTTACTTACCTTCTTGAAATGGTTGAGAGTATCAGGGCTGTTCTCGCACATCTCCGTGATGAGAGTCACACCAGTTATTAGTACACCTGGAAAAATAGTGAGTATAAGAAAGTGAATAAAATAGGATATCTCGGAAAGTCTTTCTGTGTGGCACCCAGTCATCAGCATTATCATAGCTATAGGACTACTGAAGCTTTCTGTTTTTAAAGTTTTTCTATTTTATATAGGTACACCGAATTTGTCCCCCCCTTAAACTAACGTCATGGTACAAACATAGAATTTTAGAAGATGACAGACGCTCATACTTTGAACTCCATTAGTAAGGTAGGTAAGAAGTGTAGTAGGTATTATGTGATATTAATAGGGTTTTATTTTTATAGGTAACACTAGGGTACGTGTGGTGGAGTAAGTGAGTAGTGAAGACTCGAAATTCATATTTCAAGTTACAAAAGAGGTGTTACGAGCTCTTAAAAATACTCCATATTATTAGTTACACAGGAGGTATTACCAGCTCTTAAAATTACTCCATATTGTTTCCCGATAAGTCGTATATTTCAAAGTAAGCACGTTATCAAATACTAAATCTCTATAATTATTCGACGATAAATCAAACTTTTATAGTGTTTTGCGCATGCTATTAAGCCCCTAAATGTCAATGTCTGCAGTCATAAAGAAGGTTAATGGTCTTAGGACACCACAGGGGAGGGTTATGTCAATCTTTTGTAAGTTCATAACTTAAGTTCGTACCAGAGATTTTCTTTCTAGGTTATGCCTGATTCTCCAGGTACTAGGTTTTAGTCGGTTCTAGTCCGATACAAACACCCCACCACAAAAAGGTTTAATCTGAGGTCCTCTAACACCTATATTTTAATAATAAACTGTCTATTCAAAACGTTTTTATCGCCTGATGGTAAGCGATTACCGCTGTCCACGGACACCCGCAACACCAGAGGCGCTCAAGTGCGTTGTTCCGGTTTTGAGGGATAGGGGGAGAGGTTAGATTATGGGCCTCCGGTATCCTCATTCACTCGGTGAAACACAGTGCAAAGGGCTGTTTCACATCGGTTTTCTGTGAGGCCGTGGTATCATCAATCGGTTGGCCCATTCATGCCGAAGCTTGGCTCTCCCACGGTCAAAAGTGATACGCCTACGATAAAGCCAAAGGGAAGGACAGTTAAGAGCTACTACTCTCTTCGAGAATATTTGGATAACGATGGCATCTATAACTGGCATTGGGATTTAAAAAATAAGACATAGTTATTCTATTTTTTTTTATTGTTGCTCACTGTTATATACTGATAGAATTTTAATGGGTCGTATTATTATGACATTATTAAGATCTTTGTATACCTACATTTCTGCAAATAAATGAATTGAATTGGCGTAGGCGCAGGAGTTTTGGCAGTCTATGTATGTTCCACGGTAGAGCCTACACTAATGAATGGATTTCAATGAATGAGGAATCAATAGATACGTAATAATGGTGACATAGGCTACAACTTTTTTTAACTTTTGCTTGTCTAACATGAAGCAATATAATTAGGTGTTCACAGATTAGTACATTTACCAATATGAACAAATGCACATACTTATTATGATTTTGATCATAAATAGCATATTCAGACTGGAATATGTAATTGCAAATCGAGACGTTTATGGTCTGATGGTTTACATTATCAGTTTTCTATTAAGAGCCATTTTATAGTTACAAAGAAACTAGTGTACAAGGCAAAGTTTAAAAAACCTTGGCCATTGACACCCGGGCCATTATTACGAATCTATTGACACACCATTCATTAAAATCGGTTCAATAGTTAAGCTACTACTTCGATCATACATAGACTGTCAAAACTAATACCTTTCCTTTTAGCTTTGCCGTAGTTGGGAAAAATACGAAAGTTTTCAGGTTGTTGAACTCAAATCTACGAACGCGAGAGCCCAAATATTGCGTGACCTTATACAATAAACAATACAAGGTACTCGTGCGAACCAGTACTTATAATAATACAGCTAATATCGATACTAGTGTTATAATCTAATTTCCGACGGCTTAGACTCGGCCTAGACGAGTGTTACATAAAAGGTTCTTGAACTGATAAAGTATCCACCTACACTGTTAATTGAAACGTGGTACTTGACACGCAACTTAAAATGGTAGTTAATTAAAATAACAAATATTTGAGGTTACACAAAGTTTGTGATGGATGACAATGTTATATGCTAAATCCGTGTTTTTCAATGTATATTTTGACAAAAATGACAACCTTTTCAGATCGTAAGTTTTTTCATCTGTTTCAACTTGTGATTAGTAATAATAATTTCAGTTAATTATCGAGTCACGAAAATAATTATGTGATGAGTGTAACGGTATATTCTGTATCAAGGTGTACATATGTATATATCATAGCACAGGTTCTGTCTAATTTTGGAGCAGACGACCATGTATGTGTAAGACATATTCAGATATTTACAAAAGAAGATCCAAAAAACCAAATTTTGATGCCCCTTAGTACTTAACCCCAACTTTTAAGTATTTTTAAGCCGACCTCAATCTAGTTTCAGAAAAATAATCGGAGAAAGAAGAAGAGTTTTATTTCAATCTATACTATGTCATATAAAGAGGAAAAGTCTCTAACACTATTCAGGAGTGACATATTCCATATTTTATTATGATTGAAAAAAAAACAGTTAAAAGAAATAGTATTTGTAAATCAAGTTGAAGAAAAGCAGGCGGTTAAAGCCTAACAAAATGGGATTGAGTCGGCTAGTTTATTATATTCTAAGCTGTGTGGACGATCTCGAATTGAGTTTTCAAACTGAGCATTATCAAGAGGTCTCGTGAAACGTGACAAACATTGTTATTAAGGGGAACCAAATGGATTTAAAATGTCGACACTGGGAACCGTTTTGCGAAGTCAATTACTGCGTAATTGCTGTGTCAGATGGCACTTGCTCACAATAATTAAACAACTGAATTGTTGCAACGCAATGTCCTTTGGGTTTAAAACGATTTTTAAGTAGAAATCCAGTCGTCTGCAGTAAGTATTGAACTTATTTAAAAGCACTATTTATTTTCCTCAAACTGGTACTTTAAACTCGTCAGGAATAGCTTTATTGCACTAATAAATTTACAATAACTTCCGTGGCTCCAATATTCCTCTTACGTTATTTACTTATATTTCATTATATCTGGACTTCCTTAATATGCTGTCTATAATCCCACACTATTTTAGATTTAGACGTGTAAAATGTTCCTTTCGTTTTTTTGCGTAGTACTAAATAAACACTCATTATAACGTTAGAAAGAGGGGAACACAAAAAAATCTCTTACCGTGGTTCTTCTCAGTCAGTAAACTCCTCGTAGCCGGAAGGAACATTTCCATGAGATCCGGAACTCTTCTGATAATTCTAAAAGCGCAGAGAGCTGCTTTCTTCTTGATGTATGCGTTGGGTGATTTTATCAAGCGTTCAACTTCAGACGCCAAGTCTCGTGCCATTTCGGGGGAAGCAATGGCACCCAGAGTGCAGAGGGCGAGACCCACGACGAATTGAGTGTTGCTGTTCAGGTCACTGAGGGAGAAAGAGAGCGTGTTATTTATTTTCATCGACATAAGTTGCTGGTTTAGAACTGGCATACATATTTAAAACACTACGGTGGGAATGCAATGGTGATTCTCGACTATAGCTAACTCCTTATTTTTACTCTGTAAAAGTAACCGCATTACAGCTTACCATAGAGCTTCTTATAATTAAAATACATATACGAGTATTTATTTGTAACTACCTAGAAAATATTTTTCTGATTTTCATTGAAATATAGGATTATACCCAAATGTAAAGTAATTTTTTATGTCTTAAGAGAATAATGAGAAAATAGTATCTTTACGTATTATTATATCATAAATTCGAAAGAAGCTCTGTCTGTCAGTTAAATTTCATTGAAAACGGTGTAGCCTTCAAAGTGGCTAAATTGTTGCGCCGATTTCAATGAAATTTAAACAGGAGATACTTTGATTCTTGAGGAAGGCCATAGGCTACTCTTTACCGCGATAACAGACATACGCGGGCGGAGCTGCGGACAAAAGCTGGTTTATTATACACAATTTCAAAGGTGTTTAGGAATCCAGGTGGTGCTCTACAAATACAGCGAGGAGGTTAATTTAAAATTATTTACTTAAATATATTTAATAATGATAAGTTATAACTTGTAAGTACCTAGTTCTACTAACGAAGTACTGAGTAATAACTTATTTCAATTTATTACAAGGTAATTATAATAATCTCTTTGCCAACCTTGTCAAAGTGCACTGTGATTTGAGGAAAAAAATAATTTTCCTCATCACATTCTAGCTAATATTCTCTTAAAATGACTGTTATTAGAAGTAGTATACCACTATTACTAGATGGCGTTGTATGTTAGATGTCGGAAATATTTATTTATTTATTTATTAAAGTCTGTTGATGAGTTTCTAAGAAAAAAAATTTTTTTTAGACGCGTTTGAAATCCTGAACGATCCAGTTTGTTATTATATATACTTTTTGTTATTACTAGGTTATATTACGAAATTTTTATTGCATTTCATTATTTTCTAAAATTAAAGTTTTTCATGTGCTAAACTTCTACCGTGGGAGAGTCATGCTTCGGCATGAATGGGACGGCTCTACGGGAGTGATACCATGTCCTCACAGAAACCCGGTGTGAAACTACACCGAGTGGGTGACCGGCAACGGTCTTGTGGCGCCTCTGGTGTTGCGGGTGTTCATAGGCAGCGGTAATCGCTTACCATCAGGTGAAACGTCTGCTCGTTTGCCTCATTTTGCATAAAAAAACTACAATCTATACTAATATTATAATCTACTCTTTATCGCGATAACTGACATACACACAATTACCATAAATACATACACACAGGATACTCATGACCATTTTCTCCTAATTTTAAATATTCAGACATGAATCCCAATATGATAGGATTATTACATAAATTTGGTTGTTATTTTTTTATAACTTGACTGCCACAGCACTTTAACAAAGTTGTGATCTGAATGATGTCAATAACCTTCCATATTGAGCAACGACAGCATTACTCATGCCACGTTTATGGCTGGCTAGAGCCTATTTAACTAATTACATGCATAGGTCTGTCTGTACATATTTAAGTTTTTATCCCCGAAGGGGTAGACAGACGTATTATACACAATTAGCAAACTATAATTATTCCCACTTACGCAATGAACGTAATTTTATCTTTATAATTTCGAAATTAACTCTGGTCTATATATATATCGGTTACGTTTCCACAAATCGATGCTAGCAATGTTTCGCATGGGAATACTTTGATTCTTTAGTAAGGACATATGCTACTCTTTAGCATGATAACCGATATACACTCGGACGGAGCCGTGGGTTAAGGCAAGTAAGTTATATATTTAGTACTTATGTATAAGTATATTTGTTTAAGAAGACGTGCGGCTAGTCAACGATAGCATTTATTTTTTCCCACTTTAATGTTAGTGGGACTAATATACGGCTATATATGGGCGTATTTAACGATCGATATAAACAAATCTTGGAAGTCAAATTCAAACATGTTTTTTATGTATGTATATAACGTATACGTAGCTAGGTGATAATACTGTTAATTTGGGGTTTTAGCTGATAATATGAAGGAATCAAGGAGGTGAATAGTGATGTGACGAGTTTGGGCTCCCATATTTTATTTATGTCTCTATAGATATGTCTGATAATGAAACTGGTGGTATGTTCCCATAAATGAGTGTTTTTAGTTGAATATAGACAGTTTTTTTCTCTTTTAACTATCCACAAATCATTCAAGGAGTTAAACATTGAACTCCTAAAAATTTGTGTAGTTATTCACTGAGCTGTATCAACAGTTTCGTATTAATACACTGAACGGAGACCACACCTTCTCTATTTACGCTTGAAGAATACCTATTCAACCTAAACAGCGATTGTTATCAGTAAAAAGCATCGCGTGCAACTCTAAAGAATTTCAATGTAAATTATTTTAATTTTTGCTGCTTGTTAGCAAGATAATTTTGTGTGTTTCTTTATTGCTAGTTTAGCGGAATATTAATATTAAAATTGGCGTTACTGCTAGTTGTAATATTTTTTAAGTCATTCCAACAACTTTATACTACAAATGTAGTAAGATACATATCATTTTCTATATTGCGATTTTTTTACGAATAAATTTGAACTTTTTAAACCCTGCCCTTCCTTCTCAGAGTCAGTTAGTAGTGTTGAGAGACCTCATTCCCATACGTTTGTCATTTTTCTATTAACGTTTACAGAATGCAACTTAGCTAAGAGGCAGGGGATAATCGTGGTTATCACTGAGGTCAAACTGACACATATGGGTCAAAAAATACCTTTTTTACGGTCAATTAATGATTACCCTTTCTTCCAGTTCGATTCCCAATAAAGGACTAGTTTTTATCCGTCTCCGCTCGTGTGTATTTCGATTATGTGTGTGTGTATGATGTATAGGCCATACATTGCGGTTAAGTTTCATGTATACTTTTATTGTTCCAAGAAATCATAATTTTTTTCATTAGTGCTTGATATTGCGAGTGATTTAAAGGTATGAGAGTGATTATTGTAAACGTAGACTAACTACTAACTTATATCCATATATAAGTTTAGCTTTTACTGCCTGGAGTATTTAATCATTTATGTTCGTGAATCATTAGAGTTATATTTTCAACAATATGGCGATTAACTGTATCAAGTAACATAATTATCACTTTGTTTATTATGTTTACGATATATTAGCACTAAATAACTTTACAGCAATTAAAATCAATACTTAGAAGCATGTATGTGTACATTACGTGACAGCCGTGATTTCTGTACTATCTGTATAAAATGAGCTACATTTTCTTAACGTCTACAACTTACATCTCTTGCATTAGGAATACATATACATCTTGTGTCGCGGGGGACTTTACAAACAGAAATTAATTGGACACAAAGACACCCAGACTCGGAACAACAACTTGTTGATAAGTGTTGTCCCATGTAGGATTTGAACCCACAACACTTGACGCGGTAGAAAGCAGCGTGGTGACCGCTTAAGCTAGGAGGCCAGCCGAGCAGTCGAATATTTTATACTATTAAAAGAAAATATTTTTATATCAGACAACTGTTCGTAAATTTGGGCATAATGATGAATAACTTCTAGAATTCATTAGAATCTTCCCGAAGCAGAAACTTATTTTTAGGTATAGGTAGACTTATGTGTTGTATGAAAAAACATAAACTAAACTAAGGAACATTATTCCATACTTATATTATAAATGCAAAAGTAACTCTGTCTATCTGTCACGCTTTCACGTCTAAACCTCTCCACCAATTACAATGAAATTAGGCATGAAGATACTTTGATTCCTAAGGAAGGACTACTCTTTATCGCGAAAACCGACAAAAATGCTGGCGGACGCGGGAAGTGCAGGTGGCTCTATAAAGAAAGTCCTTTAGATAGAATTTTAGAAATTTAATAATCGTTCTGTCAATTCAGTCCTGCTTCTTTATAACAAATAAATCAATGCAAAGCCTCTTTACGAAACATGTTAGTGGGATAACTTACGAGTGTACTTAGAGGCTTTCTTCAATGTCAATCAACATAATCCTATGTTTACCAGTACTTATATGTAAAATTACGATAATATATAACAAAATTAACAAGGTCGCAGAATACGTTTTTGTTACATCATTTCATTTTAGTTGACTTTATGCCAAAGAACTCGTTTTAACTGGAAATTGAAGGAAATATGACAAATAAATCCTCTTTTTGTACAGAAAAAATAATCGCTGAGACTTGGTTTGTTATCGCGGTTATAGTCTATGTATTGTGTTGCACAGATATAAGCATCATTACTATTAAGTTTCATGCAAATCTGTTCAGAATTTTGCATACATCCATAAAAACTTTCGCAATTATAATATTTACAGGATTTACATCTCAAAACTTATACCTGACATGTATTAAATGACTGGTTTGATTTAATGATTAAACTACACCTGCTTAGTTTCAAACAAAAAAAAGTACTAATCAATACTTACTTTTTCAAACAGTTAGTGATGAGTAAATGAACATCTTGACGTTCATCTAGCAACAGCATGGCGCCGAGGTAGCCGACTCGCTTGTCTGTGAAGCGTGGACTCGCGATCAGCTTGAGGCATTCCAGCTGTCCAAAGTGAGCTGGATAACCGAGCATATGGATGTAAAGAAGTTTCGCTATGTTCCGGCATCTGATGGGGAAAAATATATCACTGTAGTTTTATGGTAGACAGATATTAATGAGATTGTTAAGCTGTAACTGTTATTAGGCAAAATATACTGTCGGTAGCTATGATCTCTTATTAGTTTAGTTTCTATAAAGTGTATTTTGTGCTGAAAAAAAATATAAGCCTCCTTGTTAGAAGTTATATTCACTACTAAAGAAAGTTGGAACAGTTAATATGAGTATTGGTTGTATAACTGAAAGATCAACTAGTTTGTAGCAAATGATACCTAAAATGATAACTAATATAGAGAGAATTACCTCTTAGTTCACATTTTCTTTATTCTTACAATAATAAATAATCACCCTATATAATATACATATTTATTGAGCAATGCTTTTTCTATCAAAGAAACTCATCTAATAATAATAATTATCTTGTTAGATACACGTTATAAGGTTATTTTTACGAGGTACGGTTTTCAGAGTACGACATTTAATTCATATTGTACCATTATCACAACAACAACCCATCATGTCCCACTGCTGGGGTCTCTTCTCAGGAGAGGGTTAAGGCTATACGTCGCCACGATCCCCGAATGCAGGTTAGGGACTGGCAAAACACGTTTTGGCTACGTAATCTTGCCGTTGGATGTTTTCAAGTTGGCCAAAGGACTCCAACTTAACTTCACGACCGTCCTATGATAGCAACTGGGACCGACTACTTTACATGATCTCCGAATTACGGAGTCTCCGTGTACCATTATCATCATCAAAGAGTTATTGAAGAGCGCCAACTATCCTTGTCTTGGGTAGTTCGTATTCCGCTGCATGCCAATTTTTCAAATCTTGGGACCATCGTATTGTATCATTAAGAAAGAACCTTTATTCCATTGCTGTACATACGTGTATACCTATCCTTAGCTAGGAGGTAAATACATTTCAATTTAGAAAATACCTTTTCGGCTTTCAATTTCTATAGGACGATCCCGAAACCCAACTTTGTAACCTAAAAATAGGTTGATTTGCGTTCAAGTCGGAGATGAAAGATATTGGCAATTGGAATCGATTTTATCCAATCATGTACTCGAGGGATTTCAGGGAATTGGATCATATTGATATAAAGATTGATAGATACCTTTCGGTAGGTACTCAACATTTCATCAAAATATCAATATGTTTTTGAGAAACGACCCTAAGAGCCTAATCCTATTTGTTTTTGCGAGCGTACAAAAACAAAAGTAATAAGGTTTTCGTCTGTGGTTTAATGTGACGTAATATGTTACACTTAAGAACGAATCAATTTTAATAAATCAATTATGAAGTTCTTTTAAACTGTACTATTGTTTTTTCTTTTAAATAACAACACTTATACTCAGACATTTCAAACATTTATTGTGTTAGAATTAATAATTATGAAACTTGAGATTGTGAAAAGGATACCATGTTGGACTTTTGCATTCCCGTTTAATAATATTTTCTATTACAATTAATTCCCTAATTAAATGTAAACCATTTGCATTACTAGATATTACATTATATCACAATGGCAGCATAGTTTTCCTATTCGTTATCTAGATTTTTATACGTCAACACGTGTGACGCTTATTTGTATAGCCTCATACGGTACGTAATAAAAGTTAATAATATCAACGTGTTTTAATAGTACAAGGATGTATTAAACTCAGGTAGCAGTTGTGTCAATTAGTCACATCGACATATTATTACGACAAAAATCTAAATAACTTTGTTAAGGTTTCTATGATATGATATCAAAAAAAATCAAATAAATTTTAAAGTTTCAAAGTGAAAATGTTGTATATTGCATATATCCGTCAAGTATTTTTTTTTAAATAGATTAAAAATTCTAAATGAGTTTATAAAGTTCATACTCGTATTACCTACATTCATGTGAATTAAAATAACATCTTATAAATAATTCTATTGTACACGTGTTTGTCATCTAACTCCTAAACGGCTGAATCGATTTGTTTATAGTAACGTTACATTTAGTTCGAATAGACCGTTATTCATGTTAAATAATTTGAACGCTCACTAAGCCAATATACATAAATAACAATTAATTGTATACCATTACTTCTATAGATGGACAATAACGATTTCATTAACCTTATCAGCATGTGTTGATTTAAATACTTGAAATTAAATTTGATTCAGAGGCAAACAACATTCATTAGTATTTTTATAGCATAGGCAGCAAACGAGCTGACGCATCACCATGATTTTTTGTGAGATCGTGATATCACTTCAATCAAGTCGCCTGTATCTACTGAAGGCTCTCCTCTCATGGTTAATTGTGCTAAACCTTTTTTGTCTGTGCGGAAATCCCCCTAGATACCACTGGTGATTGAGCCCGATTTGAACCGACCATAAACCGTTCCCCATCCCAGGTACTACTCAAAGTAGCCAAGAAACCAACGCGTGGTGCTGCCATCCCGGGATGGTTTCAGTTTGGGTGACAGATGAGTCACAATAAACTTGTATTTAACTTGCCAATAATACGTAACATTTGGACTTTAAATATTTCCTTACATTTAAAATGATTGATTTCTTTAATGTCTACTTGTATTTGTATGTACGACAGTAGGTGTCATCATTATTGGCGCTATAAAATGTTAATAAAAAACATCTGCAGGCTGAGATATGTCTTGTTATGTAGATCACAGTTGAAGGTCGAATCAACTTGTTAAATAATCATAATAAGACATTACAATCAAATTAAGATATCATAAAAAGTATGGTCAAGAATACTCAAAGAAGGAGCAACACCGAGAATGCCTATATTAAAACATTCTCGCTATAAGAAACTATTATATGCAATTTCCTAAGTAACAGTGTTTCATTGTTTGAGTGTTAAAGGGATTAACAGGGCTAACTAAACTTGGAAAAAGAATATCAGACAGGAGAGATGATTCTCGAAGAAATTAGGTAGTTAAAGTTGACAGAAATAGAAGAAGACCTAAGAAAAGATGGATGGACTGGACTGACGAGTGATAGAGGACAATCAAAGAAGAAAACGCTTGGCGCAAACCACCTCCAATAAAATTTTGGATAAGGTTAAGAAGATATTGAATGAAATATGAAAAATGGGGTGCTCATAGCCCGGTTGCTCTTGATGATTAGAAACAATCACTGTGGCCACTGGTGGCATGACTCCATGAACCTCTCCGTGATTCGCATATCACGTTAAGCAGTCGGTCCCGTTTGTTATCATAGGATAACAGTCGTGAAGCTTAGTTAGAGGCCTCCAACTCGCACCGGGCCATCGTGGGGACGTATGGCCTTAACCCTCTCCTGAGAAGAGTCGCGGGGGGACATTGTAGGTCGTTGATGATTACTAGAATTTCTAATTTCTAAACATCCAATACCATATTACTGAAGAAAAACTAGTCCATTTAGTAGTTAATTTACAACAACATCACGCAGGGAGGGTGTTGGTTTCCGATGAGAAATAGGACACTAAATCCGGCCGCTTACAGCCTGTACTAAATCGAAGTGTACATTTTGTCTTTAAGTAGACGTGAAAGGTGAGAGACATCAGGTCAAAGTAATAAATTACAGGGACGACCTGTAAAGGTAATTGGGGCGAAGTAAATTCAGGAACACACACTGAGGACACTTCTATTGTTATATGACATGACTAGCCATTGTCTGCAGTTTCAATCGCTTATTTCATTTTTTTGAAGTGAAATGTCCAAAATCTTTTTTTGGTGGGTGCATACATCATACATCAAACATCAGCTGTCAAAATTTCTTGTTTGTAACTTCAGCAGCTTGGCTTGACTTAATGATTTATCAAAGCAGTCGAACGAGTCAGTCTGGGCAAGTCATTTTGTATGAATGGGTGTTATAAACATATGTTCTAGAATTCCTTGACAAAAATACTGACTTTCAACGTCAATTTTAGTACGATTTCAATAAAAATACTATGCTAAGGAAATAAAGAGTAGTGATTACAGGTTTTTTTATCTTTGTTTTAAATTCTATTAACTTAGGAATTTACTTTCATATTGCAGAAACTGCTGTTGTTCTAAAATTTTTTAATTACCTTTATGTTATTCTAGTTCCGAGTTAATGTATCAGTTGGAAAAAGAATAATGTTGACGAATTATTCAATATATAAAGTAGTATTTAAACACATATAAATATGTAGGTGTTCATAGCCCAGTTGCTCTCGGGGATTAGAAACAATAAATGAGGGTGAGCAACGACGGCGTGGTTAGTATCTGGATGGGTGACCGCTGGTGGTGGTGATACCATGAGCGTCTCTGTGATTCGGAGGTCACGTTAAGCAGTCGGTCCCGGCTGTTATCACGTGATAACAGTCGTGAAGCTAAGTTGTAGGCCTTTGGGCGGCTTGAAAACATCTAATGGCAAGATTAAGTAGCCATAAAGTTGTCTTGCCAGTCCCTAACACACACTCGGCCAGCGTGGGGACGTATAGCTTTAACCTTCTACTGAGAGGACACCCGAGCCCAGCAGTAGGATATTATGGATTGTTGATGAAATATGTGTAAACATTTGTCAATCGATTGCACATATACATTTAATACTATAAATGGCCCTTCAAATCTATAAAGATACGATGCCTAATTCGTAAGGTCGCTCTACTTTTCATGGTTTCTAGAAAAACTACTTACATACTTATAACTAACGGTCACCCACGACTAAGCGTGGAGTTAGTTATTTGAACATAATTTTTAAATACAACTACCCACCTTATAATAAGTAAGTTGTTTTCAATAATTGTTATATTTAAATGCCATTTAAAATCTTTCTACCATAATTACTTTAACCTCACTAAAATTGGACTTTCATAGAAACTTCAAACCCCTGTTTTATCCACTTAGGAGAGGAGTTTCGTAAAATCAGTTCTTAGCGAAAGTTTAAACCCTATAAGGAACCTACCTGCCAAATTTCAAGTTTGTAGGTGTTGTAGTTTCTGAGATTTCGCGATTAATCAGCGAGTGATATTTCGCTTTTATATATATATATATATATATATATATATATATATATATATTTATGGATTAGTAAACAATGTAAAAAAATATTGATTCTAAGGAGTGATATGTCCAATGGAGTACGAAAGGCCGTAGATGGTGAGATGAAAAAAATTAATAAACTGAGAAATACTATGTTATTAATTTAAAAAGTTGTATGCTTATAAACTGTTTATACATCAAAATATTTATTTTTATTGATTTCTGTATGTCATATCATGATAAGCTTCATAAAAGTACGTCATATCAGATTATAAAAGTAAGCCTGTGAGTAACGATAGTCATTTCTACGACCTCGCCACGACAAATATAATCTGTTGTAATAAAATAACTAGTAATGAAACGTTGCGTCGTAGACCATTTGATTAAAAAGTATTGACATACAATATACCCAGTTGAGTCAGTTTTTTTTTTTAAAAGAAACACGAGTACGCCCACTTTGCTACTTCTGCAGTCCCAGATCCAAAACTTGTACTACCTTTTACCCATCATCAAACATACCCAGGGTAAAAGAAAAAATACTCTATCTGTTATTCGTTATTTGTTCTTTTAAGTCTTGTCATACGAGTATAATTGTTGTTATGACATTCTGGGGGCGGCCGCCAAAAAGTTTTGTCACTTTAGCAGGCGGATAATATTTTGGTTACAAATTATTAGAAATGTTATATGATAGAGTGATGGCGAAGAGACTAATTCAGTTCAACGAATTAAAACTAATCAACAACAGTTCAACAAATACTGTTGAATTATGTAAAGTTTTAAGTCAACTTTAAATTATTACTGAATTAGTCTCTTTACCGTCACTCATCGGCCACACATTCTGTTTTGAATTCCTAGTTCACTAAGTTCGAGTCTGTGTGGAATTATTCAATTCAATTCAGAAACCGGTACTCAGTCATACCAAGGGTATACCGCAACAGCTCTCAAACAGTTTACAGCAGTAATGTAACGTTGTACGGTGTGGTTAAGTTGTGGTTAACAAAGGACCTTAATGCGTTATATCTACCAGTTCTATCTATAAATGTATATCTATAAAATGTTATTAAAATTTTTAATATCAAGCCCAGCAGCCTGTAGTATCAATGGGAATTTCTTGTAATTTTAAAATACGTTGCGGTTGACACAAAATTCTTTAAATTGAAGTTTACCACAGTTTTATGCTTCACATTGACTGTGCCCGTTATATTTTATTCGAATAGATTAAACATAATAAATATAAATATACATAAATTCATCGCAATAAAAACGTTCACTAACGTACTAATTAAATTTATCGGTGCAAACATACATTTTAGTTTCGCAAAGTTAATAGTACCTTGTCTTTGGTACCTATACGAGTATAATTAAAAATGTGTTAATAGTTCTAATTAAAAATTTCCTTTGAATAAGACCAGATAGACCCTTCATAAATATATTATCAAAGTCTTGGTAATCAGAATCGAGCATAATACGGGTTACACGCTTCTTATGGTTTCATTGTAGTCTAAAATAGGTTCGCTTAGCATAAATATTTTTCTACTCGACAGCAATATTGCATAAGTGTAATTTCAGAGCGCAACTAACATGACAAATTAACTGCTAGGTATGTCGTAATGTCGAACTAATTTATTTTGTAATCATTTTGGAGCGTTTAAGTCAATTTAAGTGGTATTTAGTGTAAAATTTTACTAACTATTTTAATTATATTGTTAAATGCGTTCCAAAATGACATTTTCGGCACCTGCCTGTCATTTTGGTGGGTAGCTAGGTAGGAACAACGCAGCCAACGTGTATCGGTAACAAAGACACTAATCCTATCGTACGAGTATGCGACAGAAGGCATACAGAAGTTTTGAGTTTGTTTGTTCGCGAGGTTCAAACTTAACTTGCCTGCGATAAAAATAGTCGATTCTGTTGTTCAACGACTATATTATAAGGGCTTTGAGCTTGTGGAAGGCAGATACTAATCAAAAACGCTTTTCGTGTGTTTTATTTGACTGGTCAGATATAAATAGCACTTAATAAATTCACGTTTAAACATTTATATGCAATCGTTTCATAATCACTATTTCTGCATTCAATTTTAATTTCCATAAAACTATATTTATTATTATACGTAGTAGAGAGAGACTGCATTTGTCATGTTTATTCCGTACTAATTTCTAAAGAATGGCATAATTAAAATAGAACTCGTGACTGCCTAAGACATGCTAATTGAGTCCTCTCAACTCGTGTCTCCATTACTAGTGAAAGCAACAACTGGTAAATGATATAAATAACTTACCTCCAAACACTGTCCTCTTCTCTGAAAGTTGATCTAATGTAGGCACACTCCTTGTTCACAACACTTCTTTCTTCGGCCGCTGTCCTTGCAGCCCTGATCTGTCTGATCAAGTCCCTGAGGCGGGTCGGAGTCGGCATCCGCACTGAAACCGGTGCGACTGTTACGGACGACACACACACATAGAAAGCATTGATCAGTGCATTTGTTAGTAGTGCGCTTAGCTAAAATAATGTCTTTCCTACAGAACTTAACAAAACAATGAAACTTAAGTCATATTTCGATAATGATATTTGTTTTATCAAAGTCATGGTTATTATAACACACAAATGACATTTAATGATATATATTGTTAAGTTCTCTTGGATAGTTTTATTAATAGTTAGAGGGGTTACTTTTGCTTACAACTTTAATTTTACTAAGTCATAAGTGTTATTGCAAAACGATTACTCAGGCAATACTAGCTTTTGACAAAATACCTCTAATAATGCAGTTGTAACTAATCCGAACTTTAAAAGAAACTCTCATAAAAATGTAGTTTATGAAGGTTATACTAATAATATCAAAATCTGACTCGAAACACACGTTACAGAAACGCTTCTTTGACCGCCTGAAGAAAGTACTTATGTCTTTGATCAGATGATAACAAGGTGCGAGCCTACAATGGTTGGGTTATACCGATTCTGATGTATTCCTTTGGTGTACTTAGATGGACTTAGACCGAATTAGATGCCCTTGATAGGAGAGATGACCGGAGGGAAGTGTGGCAGGCAAATAACTTCAAAGCATCAACGTCCTGGCTACGTTATGGTGATAGACATGGTGATGACAGATATGTGCCCGGCCCTTTCTAAAACAGTACCTCGCATTTAAATTTCAGAACAAAAAGTTGTCGATCAAAGGCACGTTATTATCAGAAATGGGATGACTAGTAATGAAAAATTAGAGCAAATTACACAAGAACATAAGGAGAGAAAGATCTTCAGTAAAAACAACAACTTAGCGAGATAAAAATAATTAACACTACGGTCTTGACCTCACAACATATATTGCTAACAAGTACACAGTCACCCTGTAACAATGCAATACAACTAACTTTAAGATATATCAACACAAACTGAAAATATGGTGCTATTAATGGAAACTGTGCAGGCTCATGTCCTTTTAGCCTCATCCGCAAAGAAACTGAAAGAAAATTTACAGACAGCCATAATAAATTTGCAGGTTTAAACCCAACAACTCAGACGTCGACTCCCAAAACTTATTATATTATATTGCATTTAGCCAAGTTAAATATTTTTAATACGTTATAGGTAGCTTAACTGATGACTCGCAATTAATCAATATTCATACATTTCACAAGAACTTGATACATTAGGTTAAAATTATCTTAAAAAGTTAGCATTATCTAGCCAATCGCATAGAATAGCCAGATATGCAAAGCGCTTCAAAGAAAAAATGATAATAAACCCTTCCATACTAATGAGAAAATATTATATAGTACCCTTCACACAAATAAAGAAAAAAATTCAAATAACGGTATAGAAACCCCAGCAGTATACGACTTAGGAGAATTCTGGGCAGGTATCAGGAAGTAAATCATAACGGGGAAACAACCAAAATAGTAACTGAAGAAAAAAGTATATGGGCAGACTTACATGAAATGGAATTCAAAGAGATATCAGAAACTGATATTAACTTCGTTACAAGCAGGCTACATAACTGGATATCCTTATTATTGGTACAAAAAAAACCTATGCTTCACAAAATCCCACAATTTTTTTTGCAATATTATGTACGTTCGACAAAGCTAAAGGTATAAAATATATGATGTCTAAATGCTAATACATATCACAACCATCAAAATACAGACCCATAACTTGCAAACCCTAATAAAAGAATTGTACATCATCATCATCAGCCTATCGCAGTCCACTGCTGGACATAGGCCTCTCCAATTTCACGCCACTTAGTTCGATCTATAGCTTCTCGCATCCAGCACCTGCCAGCCGTCCCGCGCAAATCATCGCTCCACCTGGCCTGTGGACGTCCTACACTACGTTTGCCAAGACGCGGTCTCCACTTAAGAACTCGTTTACCCCAACGATACTATATTTATATATTACACAAAAACATTTGATAGCAATGTACACTAGTGGCTTAATAATAACAAAATTAGTCCTGTTATAATATAATTGTTACCAAACATAATGCCCCTCCGTTAACTACACTTCTTCCAAACAATATCACTAGCAGAGACATAGTAATAAAAATGTATATGATACACACTCGAAGGATGAAATTATAATAATCTGGAAACAATAATAAGTATACATTGTTCCAATAGTATTGTCCACGACGGGCGTAATTCCGAAACATAAACCACAGTTTGAAACTCCTTAACCTGAAACGACCCAATTTTACAAGCTACTTCTAAAATCTGCTATACTGAACACCTGCAGAATCGTTAGAAAGTTTACGCAAACAGACACACAATGTAATAAACGCACGAACTTAATTTATTCTGTGGAATTTATTTGACTGATTTCGTAAATGACACTATACCAAGGACGGCTGAGACATAATATTTTGACCAAAATAATATTATTTCGAACATCTAACACACAAGTCCCATCAGTCATCTAGTCCCAAACAGAGCTTGTGCCATGGGTACTAGACAACAGATATATACATATATTAACTTTTTTGTAAGAACATATATATATTATACGTAAATACACGAACAATTATTTCGTCTGACCAGGGCATCCAACCCCCAAGCACAGCAATCGCATAAGCTACCACTGCGAAACCGAGGCAGTCGACCACGCAACTATGCACAAAAGAAGCCTTAAAAGGACGGAAAAAGAAAATTATCGAGATAGAAAATATATTTTTCCAATTTAGTTTAGGTGCTACGGTGGAATTCACGAACATACATGCATAGATTGCATAGACTGTCAAAATTATTACCCTTCTTTTTGGTATCATCGTAGTCGGTAAAAAAATTAATGATTATCTACATACAGTACTTTTAATATTCTCTCTCTCACAAAACTAGAGAATTGAAAATTAGAGTGGCCTTATGTTAGATCAAAAGACGATTGAATAACATTAATTTTGCAGGTCATTTGTCAGCGGCACGAGCTACTTCATTTTCCGACTATTTTTAGAATTCAAATTTGTTATTGATCGAAATTTTAATTTGTTATTCCCCGTATTTTACACAGGGGATGATAAATGAGAAAAGTTTTCAATATAGCCAGCGACGAAGATTAAAGATATATGCATTTTGGACAACTAGCACAACGCCATCTAGGGCCAAACTAAGCAGAGCTTATACTATGGATACTAGACAAGTGATATAAATAAATTTATACTTTTTTTTGTAAATACATACATATTATACATAGATAACACCCAGAACCGTTATAGACTAGTGGTTGAAAAATGTATTGAGAAAAGATATGTATTGAAGACTTTAGATATTACAGTAGTGTTCTAATTGAACTTTAGTGTTTAAAGTTAAAGTTTAATAAGAAAAACTTAAATGGTTCGGTAACAAATCTAAAGCAATAAAACCATATTAAGGCTTTCAAAGTTTCATTAGTTTCTTTAAAAGGATTGAATCTGTAAACAGTTCGATCGTGTCAATGTTCGCCGATGATTTAGCAATTTTATTCTACGAAAAGGAAAACGAATGACTTGCGATTTTATTTAAACAATTTTTCCTTTTGTTCTGTATTTAATTGATATTTTAAATCAAGAGGATTACAGTCGTTAATAGTCAACTACTGGACACAGACCTCTCCATAGCAAGGGCGATTCTCCAAATCAAAAATATTTGTCTAATAAATGTTATATTGAAATATATTGGAGGGAATGAGTGCGTGACACTAATAGAATCAATATATATGGGTCGATAATGTCCACCAGTACAAAAAAAACATTCTATTTGTGAATTATTTGAGAACAGTAAATAATGTTGCCGGGTAATTATTATCGCATTGACAAATAAGGCGGGAAAATTTTATTATCTGTGTCGGATATAGAGCTACAATTAGAACCCTGACAGTTAACAGCAAAAAAGTTTAATATAAGTCTAAGAAGGCTCTTCAAAAATGTATCCCAGGAAAGATCAGCAAAATCGGCGAATGTTATTGGATTGGGAAATGGGAGAAGGCTTTACGGACTGCGAAAAAACCTGACCATTACCTAAACGAGGAACATGGAAAGACGATGTACTGCCCTATGTAGAAAAATCGTTAGGTCTGGTTTTAATTGAATAACAACCTAAGATGTTATCCGGGTGTTACTATACCTAAGAACGGATTAGTTACCAACTATAGAGATATATCAGTGTTCTAAAGCTTATTGAAAACTAGCCGAAAGCTTACGCTATGCGGTCTAATTGCTAATTAAGTGTAAATAGTCTTTTAGAATATTAACGTAACTTTGCTGAATATGCCAGTAACATGCAATATTATGTGTGAACATTTTATTTAGGATAAAAATCGTTTTGGTGTTTAACTTACTTGGTAGATTTTAATACCAGTAAATTCAGTAAAGTTGGACTTAAGAACTGAACTACAGTCCTTAAAATAAAGCTTGACCTCTGTGGCAGATAGCTACGAAACCGACGAAGTAACTATGGCAAGTGGTTTATTTTGTCTAACCTATATTTTCATTGTTTATGTGTCACTTTTGGGGGTCAATGAAGTTCAACATATTATAAATATAATAATTTACATCTAAAATGTACCTCTTAAGTTCTAAAATGACACTAATGACAACTGTCACAGAGATCAAGATATATTTTGTATACTTTAAGTAACAAACTAGCAAATTATATAAATTAGATTAGATTTAACTTTATAAAACCAAAATTAATTAGTAGTTTAAAACCAAGCTCTGGTGTAGGTTATCATGCAAAAATTGGAGCTTACCTCGTTCTATTGCCTCATTTACCACCTGCTTTATGGTGGCGATATTAAAAGCCGGGTTAAACCTGCAACAATAAAACAGTAAATAAATGAATACACATTCCAGACAAAAATATATAACATCTATTTAAAATAAAAGACTAATGTAAGGCCTTCAAAAGCAGTGTAGATACCCTTTCTTTTAATATCATAAGCATTATTTTCTTTCGCCATAAACCAGGCATTTAATGTTCTGATTGCCTAACTTGCCACGATTCGTAGGTGAGAACTCTTTATGCCGCCTCCTGAATTCTCTTCGTCTAAATTACGATGAAATTGGGATCAGTGATATCTGTCAGTCATTCATTTTCTAAGTAATAGACGCAACACAAGGACCACAAAAAATTCGCACGCAACAACTAGTTACATTTTGATAACAATGCTATAATCAATCTTTAAAATGCTTCCAAGGTGTTGATTAGTCACTATTGATATCTCCATAAAATATCATTCGTCAATTAGAATCAATTACCTAGGCATATCGAACAATGTGAAGTATAATAATCGAACAATTTACCTACTGAAGGAGACGTCCAATGTGACCTTACTATTTTTACAATTGTGACTTGTTTAGCATAATTTATTTGAAACTAAAATCTTGATCCGGCATTCCGAGTGTTTAAAATTCTCGGATGTCCTTTAATAATATGCATGTATTGTTGCCCTGATATCACTATTTTTATTATTGAAAACTGCATTAAAATTCGTTGAATAGAAAGATCTAAGCGAACAGACAAAGGAAGCGACTTAATTAAACTTTGTAAAGGTTAGTGTCCCCAACCGAAACTGGTTTTTCAGCCGAAACCGAACTTCGGCCATGCTCTCAGTTTCGGCCGAAACTTAGACCTTGAAACAAAAACGCTTATTACCTTGTTTTTTTTAAATGCCTTGTATTTTGTATAATCACAATTTCTTTATGCTTTACCAAAATGAATAGGTCAGGGGTTTTTAGTAGTAAATAATTTAACCTACGCAGATCCATAAAATATTGAGTGTTGGTAGTAAAATGTAAGTAGCCATTGTCTAGAGTGTATAGAGAACTTCTATTGGATTGCATATTTAAAGCGTCTACCTATTGCCGATATTAGTATCGATCAAAAATCTGTAAAAAACACGTTTGATGTATAAGCCCTAATAAAATACTTATTTTATTCTGTTTTTAGTGTTTGTTGTTATAGCGGCAACAGAAATTTATAATCTGTAAAAATGTCAACTGTCTAGCTATCACGGTTGACAGTTGACACACAATCTGGTGACAGACAGACAGATGGACAGCGGAGTCTTAGTAATAGGGTTCCGTTTTGTTATTTTCACTCAAAACCCTTTGGTACGTTTCGACATTAACTTACAGCGACAGATGATCATGATAAATACATAATGTAATATATATTATATATAAAACAGATTATAGGTAATAAATAAAGTATTGTAAACGACTTCGAAAATAGAAGAAGTTTTTCAATTCGATTGTATTTTCTTAGTTTGATACCTCAGAACTTTCGACTAAGTGAACCGATTTGATGATTCTTCTTTTATTCTGGAAGCTGGTGCTTCCTGCGTGGACCCATTTAAATTTGGTCCAGTTTATGTCGTTTTCTTTTTGTTAAAACGTTTAATTATTTTAACATCTATTTGATTGCATATACCATCGGTTAGGGTTAAAAAAAATTAAAGACGAAGTTAAAGTGCGTAACAAATACATTGAAACACTTCTCATCTAAAAAATCGAATGTGTTTTGTTTTTTTTCTCTTAGGAATATTAAACATAAAAAGAGTTTACAGTCCATATGTCCATTGTCCAAAAAGTAACACACTACTGTAGCTGACAGTTTGGCCCATCCAATGGTTATGAATATTCCAGATTTAAAATAAGATTTTCAATTGATTATTCCATAAATTTTCTGTAACATTGTTTTGAAGTAAATTGGTGACTAGAGTTTCAGCGCATGTGATTGTGCAATACCAGTAAATTACCTATGAACCTTTTTTTTGTTTTTGATTTAAGTTTTTACTTTGCAGCGTCTGTGAACTTTTTTTTTACCAAAAAAAATACATGGGTACTTGGGAGAAGCCTTTAGTGGTGGTGTTGCTGAATTCTGGGCTTATTCAGCGTATTGTGGCTGAAAGACTACTTCTAAACTTGTCATCTGTACATAGAATGTACGAACGTTATCGAGAAACTGGGTAATTCATGCCGCCGAATCGACACGACCGATGCATTGCAACAGATCCTTTGAGAAATCGGTATCTTAACGCATTTCAACTGCAGCAATAACTTCGTGTTGTTAGAAATGTACCAGTAGGTGACTACAATGAGAATAAGCTTAAAGGAACTTGGCCTGGTACCACACAAACCTGCAAATGGGCCGAAATTTGCACGTGAGCACCTTAATTGGTCTTTCAATCAGTGGAGCAACGTTCTCTTTTCCGATGAGAGTAAAATTATGCTTTATGGTAATGACGTATAAAGTATACAAAAGAGAAGGAGAACACTATGTGCAATGCTGCACTGAGGAAAATGTTATTTACGGTGGCGGTTCATGGACAGTTGGTCTGTCTTGTCTTTGTGTCTGGACCGCGTCTACCGTCATTAAAAAGTTAGCCTTACATCAATGCTTAAACGATCATGAGATGCCCTATGCATTATCTCTTTGATGTTGATATCTCTGTTAAAGAATGGCTAGCAAGGAGTCTTCACATGAATACCGTAGAACATCCATGAGATGTATTTTAAAAAGGCATTTGAGGAAGAGATTCTGCCCCAGAGACTTTTGGTCAGCTGCAGAATGCAATCCAAGAAGAATGGGAGAATATTCTCCATCACATGGTCGTGACTTTCAAACGATCGATGAAAAATCAAATGGAAGCAGTAATAAGAGAGCCAGAGGAGGGAATACAAGAAATTGAATGAATGGTTTCTAAACTTTTTTTTCGTTTATATGTGTTGTTTTTGCTGTTTCCTTTATATTCCACATAGGATAGAAGTGAGTTATTAAACGATACAGTAAAATCTATCAAAATTCAATTTGAATACCTACTATTATATAATATTTAATATATTTACTGTCAATAATAAACACTTTCGGAACATCAATGTGTGAGGTGTTTCATGCATGTATAAACCAAATAAATATGTTATAATTACGTGTTGATCATATACATGGATAACATAACTCAATGCGATTAACGATAGACGGTAGCGAACTGAGCTGGCAACGCGGGCAGGCGAGTACGAGCTATCCGCCGAAGTTAAGTTTGCCGAACGACACATGATAATTTACGGTCAATCGAGTTTCGGCGAAAGTTTTGGCCGAAACGAATACTTCCGTCGGTCACTAGTTAATGCTGAAAAAAGGAGTGTTATGAGTTTGATATATTTCTCTCTTTCTCTCTGTGTGTGTGTGTGTCATTTCAAATTGTGTAAAATATTCACGAGCATAAAATAGCACAACTAAGAGGAGGTAAACAATCCCTTTTTTTTACGTGTGGACACCCCCTCGGTCCTTCACCCCACCGGGGTTTGCGGGGGGGCGATGTGTCGGAATCGAACCGACTAAAACCACACGGTAAACGACTAAAGCCACTCTGCGCCTGAGACGGGAGGAATCCGGGAACCGCTTACTTACGCGATCCGGAAACTTATAACAATCCCCATACCGACCTCTCTAGCCAGCAAGGTATACAAGGCTAGAACCTTTTTAATAAGAGGCCTATGTCCACAAGAATATTGAAGGAGGTTGATGTGTTTTCGTCCTATGATGCAACCTATATATATTTATACCTTTGTTGTCTCATAAACCCTTTTTTATATGTAAACAAACATGCAAATATTAGTGTTGCAAGTCATCAATCAAATTTTCACTCAAATTTAATGTAACTGGATAACTGAGCGTTGCTCGCTATTTTTTCTTTGTAGTAAATTTTGTAAAAACGAATCCTAGCTAGATTGATTTATCAGCCCCAAAACCAATACAAAATTTTATAAATCCTTGGAGTCGTTTCTGAGATTCAGATTATATTTATACAAGAATTGCTTGTTTAAAGGTATTAGATAGGTGAAGACTAAAGCATTTTATTTTTATTCAAAGATGAAGCAATTTTACATTACTTTATATTTCAACATTTTATTAGTAGTAGAGTTCACTTAGTGGTGAAACTTTAAACTTTTTATTCCATTTACCTATAAGACCCATAATCTAATTATTTCTTACTAATGTATATACTAACATAGCATACAAGGTCAGCCAAAAAAATAACACAACAAAATCTAAGATAGATACTAATATAACAAGTAAAATTATTTTTATTTAAAAAAAAAACCCATCTTCATCAATATCTGTCATCTTTATTAAATTCAGTTTTTTTATAAACAAAACATATAAAATATACATATATTCATAATCAACGTTAAAAATTTTGATACCACACTCAAAGTAGTAACTATTAATTTTTTGAGATTATTTACGGTGTCAAAAATACTTTTTTTTATACCCGTTATCTCTCACAAGATTAAGACGAATCTGTTGACACCACTCACAAAAAATACGACAAGCCGTTTAGGCTCTACGGCGTACAAAAAAAAAAACATACATACAAAATCATAACCCTCTTTCTTTCGCAGTCGGGTAATAAATTCAGAAGTAACACTATTTATCTGTCTGTTAGACTTCCACGGATAATAAGCTGCACAGATTTCAATGAAATTTCGTTTGGAGATATTTCTCGATTCTTGAGGCAGGACATAGGCTCCTTTTTACCACATAGACTAACATACACTTCATTTTGCACTAGGTATATATATAT
>PKRV01000053.1:830819-949050 GCA_003709505.1 Hyphantria cunea | reverse complement strand
TATATATATATAGAAAATATAAGTATGTTTATCAGCATTCTGGTTACTTTGTGTTTGGGACTATACAGCAGCATGTATCATGTGTAAGGATATTATTATTTTTACATTGATAAGCAATATTATCTACTGAGGTTTCAAGGAAGATGAGATTATTTATCTTATCTTAAATCATTCTTTGTAATGCCACTCTAATGCCATCATACTTACTAAGTTTATAAATTTATGTGTCTTCATGTAGTGATGGATTAGAAATACAGAGTCACCACTCCTATTCATCCCAAAAGTATCAAAATAAGGGAGAAAACTTCACAGGAGAATATCAAGTTTCATCAATAAGTGAAGGAATCAAAGAATCTTGGAACGAAACCCTTATTAAAGCATCTGGCTAGTGCTAAAGTGTGGTGTACTAGATAGAAACCTCAATTTCAAATAATAAAGGCCTATGTTCCACATTGGACTATTCACAGTGTTCCGTTTATTAATCACAAGTTATTGTCCGAGTTATAAATCTATAAATTGATTAGAAACTATCGGTCCACATTTTTTAGATAAATTTAAAAACTATTACTTCAACTGTTTTGCTTTGTTTTATGCCCTCAATCATAAATTATATAATATAATAGGCTTGGATGTATAATTTGCAAAATAGGGCATACTTTTATTTTTTAATGCAATAGTTAAAACATTGTATTATTCTATTCATCACAGACAAAGTAATTACCATTGGATTGTATTGACTTTTCAGCAGTGTACCTTGGCAGTTGGAAGGAAAGGGTTAAGCAAAAATCAAGGATTAATAAATTAATCCACACAGTAACTTTAACCACTGAAACTATAGAAAATCATCAGTGTCAGATCACCAGTGACCACTTAAGATAGGCACCCATAAAAGGTATAGGATTAGTTTATAGGTTATGCTTTAACTCGTAATAATATTCTTATTATCCTCTATACCGAGATTTCTATAAATACACAAAAAATGTATTCAACTTAACCAGTTTAAGAGTGGGAATGAATACCTTTAGATTAGATTAACAACAATTTATATTTATATCACAAAAATAGTAATTCTTCTTAATATATAACATTAGTAATTCTGCTTGTTATTCATCTTCAGAATATAGAAATTGTTCGTCAAGTCAGTTTTTATATGTTTTTGATCTTTCTAAGAAGCATTTCTGTCAAATGTTTCGTTATTTCCACTTTGTTGTTATATATTTAACTAGTATATAGTTTAATAGCCATTGAAGATTAGAAGACTATTTATTTTATATAAATATAGATTATTGACTACTATTTACTGCAGTGTAATTTAAAAGTATTTACATTTAATAACTACTATATAATTAAACTGCTATATATAAATTTATCCTCAATACACGTAACCCATTGATTGATTACAGGGTACCGAAATACTGATTAGTCTCACTTAAATATTAAAGAATATTTACCCAGATTCCGAGCCGTTCATGTTGACGATTTGTATTTATCAGATGTTCTTCACAATAGGTACACGAACACAGGTAATCGTTTTTCACGGTGCCAGGTGCAAAGAACGGGAAGTAGAAACCAGTCAAATAAAAAGTCACTCAAATACAAAACTATCACTTAAATACTCTTAAAAACATAACGTAAGCAACTAAAGAAGAATTAACACGTATTTAGTAGGCTTTACTAGCATTTTATTTCGTCACAAACCATAGAAATGCAAGAGAAATCGCACGCCACCTTTGACTAACTTCTGTCATATTTTCTCCAATAATAACAACTCATATGCGGTATTTGTTCATTATTCCTACTTTCACTTTTACAGAAAAAATCTCTTATTATAAAGTTTAGACTTTAGTAAAATAATTACAAAGAAATAATACAATTGCCAGCTGACATTTCCGTGGTGCGTTGCAAGAAATTCAACATGGCTGCCGTGACTCGCACATGACGTTTGCTTAATTTTGGATCAAATAACTTACATGCCTACTATTTCACTAACATTAGTAATTTTAATCGATTGTTTTTAAGAACCGCATTAAAAAAAATATTACATTTCAGAGTAAAATATGCAGTTTTTGATATTTTTATATCATCATTTATCGGTAACAAACTATGGATTCCGAACGAATGCTACGTGGAAAACTTTTAGGGAAAAAGGAAATTTATTTTTCTTACTCCTCGATTGACTGGTTTACACAGTTGCGTAAATATATTTAATTCGAAATTGATTGTCAGCATTAACAGTAAATTGGTTGGTTAGCTATATTAGACAATTTAATAGAATTCACACTTACCTACCTTCTGTTTTGTTCCAGCGGTAACCCAATTGGCACTGAATTTCCAATCAATTTTATAGCACTTAATTATGAAATTGAAAATTTATGCATCCTGAACGAATGCTACACACGAAAAAGTCTTTATAAAACGGGAATAAGATTTTCTAACTATTCACAATTGACTTGTTTACTTAGTGGTCTGGATACTTATTAACTTTGAAAATATTTTATTGGCCGTTATCATAATCTACGTGCTGGTTAGTAAGTAGATTATGATAACAGAAAATTAATGAAACTTCAATTAACTAGTAGACTTTCTACTCACCTTCTATTTTGTTCTGGTGGTAATACACTCCAATCAACTTCATACATAGGATAGGCCATGGTGTAACACTCAATTAGTACACTAACAACAAATTAAAACCCTTTTAATAATAACATTTCACAAACTATGTCACAATATATACGACGCCGAACGGTACAAACTGTATCTGCTGTTATCAAAAGTGTTTTATCATGTGCAGGTACTCCTCAAATATCCAGTCATAATCTCTTATCAACGTACAATAAATTTATCACTAAAAAAGGATAGCAATACAGCACTAGTTGCAGTACTTAATATTTTATTGTTAAATGTCAATATTATATGTACACAACAATAGGCTCACGAGTCACATCTTTATCTTAATAGGAAAACTAATTATTATTCATTGCTTCAGTGTCGGTTGTGTCGCTCGGTCGGCCGTAAGACATGTTATAGCATAACGGGTGTCGGTGTCGCCTTATAAGTTGTCTTCATGATTGCGTGGTGGTCGGTCGACGCTGTTTCTCTTTATGCAGTCCACCAGCCATCTGATACCTTCGTCTACTCCATCCCTGGGGATAACAAAGAATTTTTAAGGCAGTTAAACAAATATGGCCCGAAATAAATGACTTCTTAAATTCAGTGGATCTAATATTTGGAATACTTTCTATGATGCAACCTTGTTGCTGAAAAATTCTAGGTTAATAGATTATCTTTCCTAATACCTAATACGGAAATCTTTAAGGTTGAAAAAATATTCAGGTAATATTCATAAATTACATACTTTAGTTTCGAAATGCATCAATAATATTCTACAGTTACATAAGATCATAATATAATAGTAAAAATATGTGCATCAAGAAACAAAATTGGCCATTCGTGTAAAGTTACATACAGAGATGACTTTAACGCCATAAAAGACAAATGTTGTTGGCATTTCAATATTATTATCAGCATTGTTTGCATGAATGTGTTTACAATACCTATAAATATATGTAGGTAAATTTATAGGTATTAGATTCTTACTGAAAACAGCGATAAGAAGTTAAAGTTATTAGTTAACATAAAAACAGTTTATTTTTGTTACTAATAAGTCGTGGTAACACATTTAAACAAACTAATCTATTTGATTACAATGAAACCATTTCTACGTAGGTATTACTTAAAATAATAAGGTAACTACATAGTTATAACCCAATTAAGGGATTGATACAGTTTATTTTTTTTATTACCCTTTTTATTTAAAAACAAATAAATTGAATATCGTTTTCTTTCAAATGTTTCTGTCACTTTGTACGCGAATACAAAACACGAAATGGAGTTGGGTACAAAACTGACTCAATGAATTTTATAATCCTCATTTGTACTTACTTATAGAAAATCTTCAAATTAAAATATTGCCTACGTTATGAAAACGAAATGTTCATCTTCGACATGACAATATTTACGAGTAGATTTTAGTAGAAATAGGAAATGGGTAAACAATTCATTAATTACAATATACATAAAAGGCAGCTATCAGTCTCCTTTTGTATAAAAGGTTTATAGGAAGTGTGTTACAAATTTCTAGTATCACTTGGAATCCTCTGTACTCAAATCATTCGCGAACGAATAGTCTATTCAGAGATTTTATACTCGTCATCTATCTTGGAAGCATGGGTTTGGGAGTAGGGTTTCTTATATAGATCGATTAAAACAATTTAAGTTGGACTCGCTTAACAGGCGACGAAAAATAGCTGATTTAAACTCTCTGTATGGAATAATGAATGGAAACTGACACCGGTTTGTTGGGAAAGGAAAAAAATGAAGGTACCATTTCGCCTCCCACCACTCCGACAACCTATAACCAATTTATTTGTTTTACCCAGCTGTTGTACTAATCTTGGAAGAAATTCGCCAATTGTTAGAATGAGTAATACATATAATTGTTTAAACGAAAAAAAAATTAATATCATAGATTTATTTTGTACAAGGGAAGCAAGTTTTAAGATAAGTAAATTTTTGAAAATGAATATCTCTTGAAGTATTATGTTCTGCTTATTATTTGTAATAAACATCGCTTACAGAATTTGGTTAAGTAAAAGTTAATACGTTATGGCAGAAGCTGTGGACACATTTTATTTATGTATGTACTAGACCAAACATAATATATATTAGATTTTAGGATATTATTGTACCATACATGATGTGTTCCTTAAAATAAAATAAACAAAAAAAAATCCAAAATAATATGTCGTGATAATTTTTTCATCTGTTACCAGCTTCTTGTGCTACATACCCAACTGGCTAAACTAAGAAGGTCTGTCGATTCTGGTATGTACAAATAAATGTCATTTATCTTATATTTGTTTCATAAACGCATTTTGCAATTTCTGATGACTTCCAAAATATAGTCATACTTTTTAATTTGTAATGTTTCTACTTTCATTGCTTCGATTACATTCATAAAGGCTCAAGAGTAGATCTCGAAGCCCTTTTTTTCTATCAACCTATCGCCTTCCATTGCTGAACGAAGATCACGGATCATCTCAAAGAACGCCAACTATCCTGGTCCTGAGCAGTCCTCATCCATTCGCTGCCAGCCACTATCTTCAAATCTTCGGTCCATGGTATCGAAGGGCGCCTTACACTACGTTTGCCTAATCTGATCCCAGTTTCCACTCTAGAACATTTAAGCTCCAGCGACCATTAGCGTAGACATAACTTTCATATTTTCACTGTAGCGTACCAATATTCCATGCATTGTTTTAACTATTTAGTGATCCGATAATCACTGTTTATGATTGCGAAATAATCGCAGTATTGGACTCCAGCAAGGAGAGGTGCACAGACGACCTTATAATCAAGCATTGGAAGATGTAAGCATGTTGCTTTCAACCAGCATTTTCGAACGTCACTATACAGCGAATGTCCTTAAGCCTGGTTTCCGCAGATGATGATTGAGTTAGTATAGTTTTACTAAAGCACTTTTGGCATTCTGAAACAAACAATAATAGAAATTCATAAAACCAATGAGGAATTAATAAAACAAGGATTAAACAACTTAATAAAAACATTGCAATTGATTTATGGTAAGGCTTAATGTACGGTGTTGCCAACCAACCATCTTTTAAATGAATACGAAAAAAGCAATAGTAGCATTTATTAATTATATAGGCACTTGAACTAAAAAGAAAAAACATATTAAATATTGTAAATGAATAGAGAATTCTTTAAAGTAATAACTAAAACTTACTTATTTTTGAAGAGTGACGCACTTATTTCACAAAAAACTGGACATGTCATTTCAAAGAACTTAGTTGCCCTTTGCCAACCGGCAGTGCTGATTTATCTATTTAGATTGAATCTTTTTAAAAACTAATTTGTCTGGTACTAGTCTAGAGTATGGTACTCAATAACAGCTGTCCGCTTCTTTATTGGTAATTGACTAATGACGGTTAAATAAACCCAGTTCTGGTCGGAATTCGCAGTCTTTAAACTTTCTTAAAATTTACTTAGAAACTAATAATAATTTGGTATTTTAATCACTGCCGATCCAATTTATACAAAATCATCCAAGGCTTACTCTTAATCAACGGTATAGTATTTATTTAGTTTTAAAAAAAGTTAGAATGGTATTGGACTTTGTAGATAAAACATGATTTATGACAAGCATGATTTCATCTTGGTCATAGTAAAATATGTAGATGATATTCTTTCCATCAGGCAAAGTAGTCATTTTGGCAAGGCATACATAAAAAATATATATACCCAGTTAGAGCAGAAATAGCCATAAGCATAATATCCCTCGCACCAATAAGGTGCGCATTCTGATTAAATATAGGTTTCACAGTGTGGACGCCCATGCAGTCTGGAATGTCTTGTTTGTTGGCTAGCACCAAGAGCGGAACCCCGGATAGATGTTCGGAGGCTATCATTCTGTCTGGAACAAAGCGAGAGAAAAATAGTTTAATATGGGTATGCAAGTCATTTTTTGGAGATTCTTTGGTCCCGCTAATTGGGCGCTAATTGGACTATGACGTCTGTCAGCTTCTGCTTGCCTCAGCATCAATATTTGTCAGAAACAATCAATTTGATTTGTTTCTGTATTATTTTAATGAGTAAGCAAAAATATGAATTTAAGGCGCTCGGCAGACATTGAATCGGCGCGGTCTATTTGCCCATGGAGAAATAAAAATTACGTCAATCTTCTTCTCGTTTCGGTGTATAAGACCGACATATGCGATGGCAGTTATAATTCCCTTTGTTCTATCGTTCGCGCTGAAATTCTCTAGTCAACCCCGCCCTGTGATTTGCGGAGATTCTAAATGTGTAAATAAAGTGATAAAAGGGGCATCAAATGCATTATTGATTTTCATTGACCAATTTTCACATGGATTCCTCAGACAAATCAATTCAAATTATGATCTGACAAAAGAAAATTGCGGTGGGCAGTATATTCTAAATCATTTTGTAATTTATTTTTAAAATAAACTTTGGTAATATAGTGTACTACTATAGGTATGGCTTTATGCACAGTCTACAGCAACTAGTTTATCTAGACTTGTAGACTACAAGTCCTATAAAATTAAATGTAGACTAAACAAATATTTATCATGTATTTATATATGATATCTTTTACTTCAAACACAATACAGATATGGCAATGTTTAGATACTGTTGGGTGGATCAAATTGCATCATTCTTTTGTATTGTTCTTTTACCATTGAGATTTCAAACACGCGGAGTCGAGAGGAGAACAGGAATAATTTCTTAAGTAAGTAGGGGCGACAGTTCTAAGAACACCACCCCTGGGCCAGACACATGCTCAAGTGCTGGGCCAAGCCCTCGACCATATGTCAGCCCGCCTCAGGGAGGTGTTGCTAGCTTAGCATCCGGTTACTTCCCTAAATGCTGGAAAAGCGGAAAGATGGTCCTGTTAAAATGACGTCATGCCAATTCAGTCTCTGCATATAGACTTATCTGGATAAGACGGGTAAATTAGTTAAAAGAGTACAAGCTAGCATCATCAGACGCCTCTGCGAGGTGGGTCAGACGCCCAATTCAGTTCTAGGACACCTTGTGGCTATATTATAATTTTTAATAGTTAAAAAACATAATAAAAGCAATTAACTCACTTATTTTCGGCTATGTCAAAGATACGCAATCAGACACGATAAGATTCACACTTAGATACCAAAATGAACCAACTTTAATAGCTGTTTAAAACAAAATTTAAAATTTACCTTCTCTAACTTACCAAATATAGTTCCAGTTTGATGTTTTGCACCGTAAAATATTATTACTGAATATTGAAATCTATACTTCAATACTAAATAATACAAATTCAAAAGCTTCCGAAGGCCACACGACTATACGAACCCATTTTAATGAAATATGGCATGGAACTACTTTGATTTTTGTCGAAGGACATAGGCCACTCTTTCACGTGATTATTGCAAGCGAGGCCGCGGGTAAAAGCTTGTACTACAATAATACAAGTAACGGCTGTCATAGACCCCTGTCAAAATGCCTTCTGCTAGACTCACTCTGACTGAATTACACCTAACTGGTTAATCTTGAGAAGTTCCCACCAATTTTATTTTGTGCGGAAATCCCCCATTTTTTTTGCGGAGATCCCCTCTGATATCACCCACTAGTACACATCGGATTTGAACCGACTAAAACCTCACTCTGTCTCGGGTTCTAGAAGCCGGTGAGCCAGGTACAACTTCGAAAGGAAATCCCTGGAATTTCGATGTACCTCGGCCATCGACGGTTTGTAAATGGCCCCCTCCTGTGCAGAAACTCTCCTGCTCAGAACTAAGCGCTTGCGTCGCCACCCCGGCCTGCTTCTGCTAGGGTGTCAGAGGGCCTCACTTGTCACCCCATGGAGGACGGAGATCGTTCTGCGACGTCCGGCGCTAGAGTCGTCTGCGGTACCGGGCCCGCACCCGGGCCTGGCGGACTGGGAGGGTTCTTAGCCATTCCCGGTCCGCCAGGCCAGGAGCATAACTTGTTCGCAGAAAGAGACGGCGGAGTCCCACGTGCTAACGCTACACAACAGGACCGCAAACATGAAACTAAGCAGTACTGAAGTACCGATAGCTGCCACGAGATCACGCCTCAGCTCCCCCTACGCCGGACATTCTGTCAGCGTGTGGAGCGCCATTTCCACAGTCTGGCCATGGCAGTGATGGCACTCAGCTTTGAGGCGTTGGCTCCTTGCGGATCAGACACTGGTAATCTCCGAAGCATCCTTTCCAGTGATCACCTGCGTCAGCCGGTATGCATGAGGGTCCCGTGGTGCCTCTCGAACCAATCCTCCATAATGGGGCTTATAACTGCAATAACGGCGTGCCCATTGAGAAGTTTCCCTCATCTTCATTACTTCCTTTCACAAAAAAATAGAAATGTTGGATAGAATTTAAAAATGAACCAATTAATATAGTTACTAACTTTTGCCAGAGGCTCTGCTCGAGTGTATGTAGTAGTAAAAAGTAGTCTATGTCCTTCCTCAGAGATCAGAGTATCTTCATGCCAATTTCATTGAAATTGGTTCAGTGGTTTAGCCGTTAGTATGGATTTGGATGGTTGGAGGACTTCTTGGGGGAACCCTCCAGAGGCTCACCAAAGGATGATAATAGACTGATTATGTGAAATTAATAACATTCTACCCAATAACTACAGCATGAGATTTCTTTTTTTCTTATTCAACGCGACACATGCCTCAAGCTTAGTGCGGAAACTATCGATAACATCAAACCTGTAACTTATTTATGTAGAAATTGAATAAATAAATGAATAAATAAATAAACAAATTTTAGGGCTGTTTTCAATAACCTATTTCCACTTAAAAATTATCATATTTTTTCCTTTTTTTCAAACCAATTTTTTATTTCATTTTTTTAAATAATTTTAGGTGTCAAAAAAGAACAAATACTTTTTTAAAGTGAATTTAGACCTTTTGCAATAATGTTTATCTAGTTACAACTGAAAATAGGTTACTGAAAACGGCTGTAAAAATATACATTTTTACTAACCAAAGGTTTCTTTCGACTCTGATATTCTTTCTCTGTCCGATGAGTCTACTATGTAAATGACAGCATGACATTCAGCATAGTACTGAAATTAAAAGACATAGGCATACATATTCATTAGTATATTACAAATGTTTTGTTTATTTTACTAAGGTGGAAAATAAATAATACCACACTATTCATTTTATTTCATATGAGGTCACAAAAGAATCAAACTTTGTTTGAAAACAGTACTGCAAAGAGCAGAAAAACTCAAAACTAACCCAATGTCAGTATGGTATATCAGGCCAAAACCTCCTTTCTAAAGAGAGGCCGATGGCCATCATCAACAACCCATAACGTCTCACTGCTGGGCTAGGGTCTCCTCTCGAGAGAGGGTTAAGGCCATACATCGCCTCTGGCCGAATGTGGGGTGATGACTGGCATCTTGTCATTGGATGTTTTCACAACTAGTGTCCTATGATTCCAACCAGGGACCGACTGCTTATGTGACCTTTGAATCACGAAGATGCTCATGGTATCATGCCAGCAGTGGTCACCCATCCAAGTACTAAGCACATCATTGTTGCTAAACTTAACATTGCACCATTAAGTAAAATTGATGCTGACAATAATAATTAACTGAGTGAGAGTGTTGTACTGTCTGCTGTCCATCTAGAATGTCAGTGACCCTCTAATGTCGAATTCTTCATTATTTGTTTCAAAGTAGTAAAGTCACAAACTAATCATTTTATGATTCAATTACTTAAAGTAATTAAACCAAAATTCTTTCACAACATTTTATCTACACAATTTAATGAACTTTTTAATTGTCTTTTTTATTTAACTTTCCATATTGATGTTGTACATTTCTGTCTTATAAATGACTTACATTTACAAGTAGATTAATTGAATTGAGATTGGAAGGACCTAATACTAGTTACTAGTTAAGTTCATAAACAACTCTTTGTGTGGTGAATTCTTTGTGCCTAGGTGTAATTATCTATAATCTATATATCTATCTATATGTATTTAAATATATACGTATGTTAATCAGCAATCTGGTTACTATAGTATGGGTGCTGCCAATTGGTAAACAATTACCGCCGCCCATGGACACCCGCAACATCAGAGTCATATTATTATTTTTTAAATTTAATAACGTTTATTAATACATACCTTGTCCCATAATGATTGTAGTTCTTGCTGTCCGCCGAGGTCCCAAAAATTGAGCCTTACTCCATCTACGTCTATTTTGCCTATATTTAAACCAACTGTGGTTGTTATTCTATTAGGGTTCATAGCCTTATACTTTTTTGTAAATTTTGTTTTTGTAGCCTCCAGATACGTCTGAAAATTCGATTATTATAATAAACTGTAGTTAATGTAAATTAAACACAATCAACGTCTTACAATGAAAATAATACCGTTTTGCCAGCATTGTCAAGTCCTAATATAAGTACACAGTATTCGTCTTTCTGTACTAGGTATTTATAAAAACCATGCACTAATGTGTACATTTTACAACATTTTTTGAGGTTTAATAGCAAAATACCAAAAATAAAATTACAACTCAAAATAAGTAAACGTCACGTAAGTAACTATGTCACATCTCCTGTGAAATGTCAGTTTTAATTTATCGTTGCTTTCAAGGCATCACTATTTTTTCTCTTTCTTTAGTAGCACAATCAAATGAGATGCCCATAAAGCAAAGCTTCAAATGATGTTTATTTCAGTAAAGATTAGAACGCTTTACAAAAACGTCATGTTCAATGTTGATCACGTAAATTTTTTTCTTTTAGTTTAACAAGTAACAGTAAATGTCTTAGAACCATGAATTTGTGAAATATTTATATAAATAATAATTTTAATTTTAAATTAATAACTTTTCACTAATTCAATAAGGAGCTTAGACTCGTAATCTGAATTTGCAAGTTAATAGGTACTACCCAAAAAAATATTTTCCTTTGTAATTTTATATTAATAGCTTTTAACTAATGCACTATGGAGCTCAGACCTGTAAGCTTAATTTGCAAGTTAATAGGTACGGAACTTAAATAAAAAAAACAATTTGAATTATTTTTCGACTGCTTCTTCGCCTAAGCTCTGAAACAGCTGGCTGGACCGATTTTGACGGGACTTTTAGGGTCACGATATAATATAATTAAAACTAATGAAATTGTAAACAATTCCGATTCAAAGGCCAAACCTACGATTAACCACGGCTGTTAATTATTCAATAAAATAGATCAATTTAATGAAAGAAATAAACGAGACGAATGATTTTGTTTCGATCATTATTCGTTGATTTGGCCTAACGTACCTAATCACAACGTGATCGTCTTTTCATTTGAAATTGAGACGGTGTGTGTGACTATGATTGCTTAATATGCTACATAAATACTCCATTCATGTTACAGAACAGTCTCAATTTTTAATATACAATATGTCATTTAGTAATTTATAAAGTGTCACAAAGTGTCAGTAAAACAACGCATTAATTTATATTTTTCGCATAATTAACACGGTTAATTATTGTTCACAGTTCTTTGTGTGTATGTTTGCTAAGCGGTCAATAAAAGTATTGAATAACTATTTTGAGACAACAGATCACAAGACACCAACAATTGTTCTTCGTCAATTTGCTACTCTGAAAAGTGATTAAGATGGGCCCGAAAGGCAAAAAATTGAGTGATAAATCTTCAACCGGAACTACGGCGTCCTCATCTTCTATGGAACCCCCTAGATTTCTGAACTTTACTGTAAGACTGGAAGGTCATCCTGGCGCTGAATTTATATTTCTAACAATATTTGATGGCGCAATAATTTTCGAAGGAAAATGGGCAAATGAAGCTGAATTTGAAATGGAAACTTTGCCACTTAACTTAAATGATACGGGTATACAAGCATTAATCTTGTCGAGTCCAATTGTTTTTTTATTACGTGCAGTTCTCGTGAAAGGCGGTAAACATGAGCCAGATCCTCTATTACATGCTGACAACCGGGCTGGTGGAACTGTAGATTTACTACCCCTTCTTTTAGGTGAGGAAGAAGTGTTTACGACTGTACGTCTAGTGTCTATAAATACGGGAGAGTTTATTGGGTGTCAGGTTACAGTGCATGCTTTTGCACTAGGAAAAATGGACACTACACGAATTCCTTTACAAATTACAATGATATCAGCAAACTGTATGCCTTTAGCTAAAGAGGGTACTGATTATATAAGTGCTATCGGGTTAACTGATTTAGTAAAACCACATGGCATACAATTTTACCAGACTTTAAGTAATCCTGAAGCTAAGAAAGTAGTTTGGGCTACAGCTAGTCGAATTGGTCAAAGCGCAAATACAGCATTTAGCATACCGGAACAAGATCAATTTATCCCTCCAGATTTTGAAATTAATCCTAATCAACATTGTCGTTCATTTTATTGGAATGCCTTAAATCGAGTATTAGTTGAACCTGATGAGTTACTGGAAAGATTATCTTCTCCATTTCTAATTGATGTAGCAGGTGTGCCAAAAGTTGGGAAACAAGAGACGCGGGGACGCTTTATAGGATGGGTTGATGCAGGTGTCCTCTTAATACCAGGTACTTTTGGTGTTACAGTGTGCACTAAATTACTCGTTTATAATGAAATTCAAGCCGAACAAGGAGGTGGCGGTATACTCAGTCTTCCTCCATCGAGCGCTAAAGGAGTAACTGCACGTGAAAACGAGACAGTATTAGATGAAAGTGGACATAACGCTTACGTAGTAATCAGATTTGATTTAATTGAGCCCATAGTTCCAAAAATCACTTTAGACTACCTTTATGATTCTATAGGATTCAGTCCACCTGTTGGACCCGGTTGGGCTATTGAGACATTAGACATAGAAGAAAAACCGCATGATCCTTTTGTTGACGTCGGGGTTATAAAGCGAGAAAGTGGTGCTTTGAAAGTCCATAGAGAATTAAGTACGTTAACTTGTACTGGTGGGGTACAGATACCTATGCAAAGCATAAAGCGAACGGCTGCTCATCGTTTGTTAACACGAGTAAGAACAATGATCAAGAATTTTCCACCTGGTGATTGTTCCTATCTCGATTGGCAGGACACAGTAACAGGACAACATGCTGCAAGCAGAAGAGCAGTGACTGCATCCTTTGCTGCGCAACCGCCACGACCACGTTTACCAGAGCGTGTTGCATCAGCTAGAGCCCGTATAGCCGGAGACGATAGACTTGCTGAAAAGTATGTACATATGAATCTTAAAGTTGCTGGGAGCCATCCACGATCATTGATCTGTAAAGTTTTACGTTGTTTGGAAGAGCGAAATGATCTGGATGCTAAGAATTATTTACTTGAAGCTTTAAATAGCTCGACTAGAAATAGGTATCTTTTGTGGATTTTAGGTGCTCAAGAATTTGACAAAGGAGAAGAAGAAGCAGCAATAGCGAGAAATGCGTTTCAGATTGCTGCTAAAGGTGATAGCTCAGATGGGACAATTAATGCGATAGCATATGCAGGTTTACATGCTTTTTATCATGCTAATGGCAATATGTACGGTGCCCATGTAGCAGCAAAGAAAATGAGGAAATGTTATAAATTACCCAATGAATGGGCAAAAGTTATAAGTCGCTGGAGTGAGACCAGTGGTGAAGAAGAAGTTTTTTGGACGCCCACGGTAATTTCAACCGAAAATCCCATGTTGATTGCAGCTGCTATGTTTCTTTGTCTTCGATGCTATAAATTATGTGAGAGGATTCTAGAATGTGTTGATATGAACTGTGCTACACGCGGCAGCAACATTACTCACCATCCGCAATGCGCTGATATCTATTATTTAAAATCAGTATTGTTTATTTTAAGACGTCAGCTAGACCGCGCCGTAGATATTACTCAACAAGGCATTAAGAAATTTGGTCCTTCTCCTTTAATGTCTCAAATGCGTGTGATTTGTCTATCTTGCCTCAATAAATGGGATTCGGAATGCGAAATTGCTTTCAAAGAAGCAGAAAAAGCAGGTTCGACGCCATGTCCATCAGTTGTGTATAAAGCTGCATTTAATAGATTTAAAGTAGACCCAAAAGAGTCCTTGCAAAGAGCTGCTCTCGTACATAAGTTAGCTCCATCGGGCCATACAGCATTGCTGCTAGGCAGAATTTATGCTAAATTGGGCGAAGATGACCTTGCAGAACGCTGGTGTGCGGTTGCAGTTAAAATTGAACCTTTGCTGTCAGACGCCTGGGCAATGTTAGCTTTATTAGCAATGTATCAGAGGGAGTTTGACAAAGCTAGAATTATGTTGCGCACTGCGAAGCAGGCTGGCCCAATTAGCTCAGATATCGATAAAGATTTGAAAAAAGCTACGGATATGGTAAAGTTAGATCTCTTGCCAGATTCACTTGTCAAAAATTTGTGTATGGAGAGCAAATACGACTAAAGAATTTGAAGATTGTATACCTATATGAAAATGTCAATACATTACGAATACTTTCATTATTAGTTTTTACATTTTATGTTTTTGTGCCATTGTTTATTCAACTCAGGTTTGTAGACTTTCTAAAACAAATTTTTAAAATCTTCGTCTGTGGGTGATTTCCAGTGACGTTTTATTGAACCTTCACAGATTACTTACTCTGTCTGTTGTTTTTATGGAGCCTGCCAAAATATCTTTACTCTTTTTGATGGAAGACATGAGTAGACACCAAGAGTGGTGGTCTCCATCATCGTTTAAACCGCAGACAATGCAGCATGGTTACCCACACTAGACGGTCTACTGATATGATTTTTCACGTCCCGCTTATAGGACCCGGTAACGACTGTTGTGTTTAAAACACAAAATTTTGCGAACTCACCATGGTTTTAGTATATAGTTCTATTACATAGCAGTAGATGTATCTTGTCCTTTTGTGATAATGTTTTCTAATGTTCTTTATTATGAAATGTTTGTAAACTTTATAAATTAAGGAACCCGTCTTGCACTTATTTTATTAGAACCGATTATTCCCTAATTATAATGTTTTAAAAATTACTAAATGTCCAAGTGTCTTACAAACGCACTGTTTGCTATTATTATTTTATAAAGGATTTGACGAGTATATCATCATCATACCTATCGCAGTTCACTGCTGGACATAAGCCTCTCAAATTGCACGCTGCTTGGTTCAATCCTCAGCTTCTTGCATCCAGCTCCTGCCAGCCGTGACAAGTACCTAATGTCTGAACTCTGAATAAAAACATGGTGGCTACACTTTTCGTCGTTTGTTAGGTTAGTCATTATTGGGTGGAGCGTAAATTTAGTATAGAAAGAAATACCATGAATTATATTATTAGTATCTAAAGCTGAAGATTTTGTATGATTTGTTGTTGAATAGGTATCATGTGAAACTCAAAATGCAGAGGAAATATTTTCATTTAGTTTCGTCTCAATGTCATGTATCAAATATCATATCAAATGCATGTTTTGGGTTGCCCTATTAAGTCATAAACAATACGCTAATAAGTGAAACTAAATAAGGACTATTTCACCTTTTGTAGAAGTTTTCAAAAACGGTGTTGGTGTAAGCTTGCTCCTTGGTCTCCTTGATATAAATTCTTTCTACAAGTCCACTGCGATTCACTTGGACTTGTTTTTTACGTGGAGTGACTGACATCGGACGTTAATATCACCCCAAGTTCAACAGAAAGTAGCAGATGTACATAGTAGTAAAATAAAGCACCTGTATTTCGACGGACTTTTTAGGGCTCCGACTACCACAAACATTGAAACAGATGTTCGTAAGGCCACCGGGCAGAAGGCAACCAGAAGTTCGTAAATCACCCATCCATTGGCCTGGCTAGGACTTTTTATCTTTGCAATGTGTTAACCTAACCGGTTACTAAGTCACGAGCTCCTCCAGTGTTTGTATAATTAGAGTTTAGAAAATGAATGAAATTAAACAAGAACAGACAGTGTTTCGAAAACTATTGGTATTTTGCAGTGAGGATATCGACCATGGTGTACTTACAGGATAGATATATTACTAGCAAGGATACGTAGAGAAATATTTTTTTAAACTCAGATGACAAATAAGCACATGTTCATCATTCATAGTTAGCTTAGTGACCATTGCTTATAACGCTGCTGACGTCATAAGAAATAAGATTGCCAATACATCATGTCCTATCTCAGTTACCATCTAGATATCTAATCTAAGATTCATCAAGTAAATAAGGAAAAGACATTTGATTTATTTTTAAGGAAGTTTCTGTGGTATTTTTAGGTTTCAATGTCATCTTGATGGCCAAAGAAAAGACCTGCAGATGATTTTCTTCGTAATAACTAGAACACTGTTTCGGATTATACCAATATTGAGCGTAATCTTTTGGTACCGTAACTTCTACGTGTGGTGATGGATAAGGAATATAGAGTTTCACCATCGCTATTTATCCTGTGAGTGTCGTATGAGGCGACTAAAGGATCCAATTATACTGGAAAACATCATTGCACATAGAAAGATAACTTGAAACAAACCCTTTACCAACCCTCCTCGCCAACATCGTATCGTATCGTAGAAGGTCAAGACCTCCTTTCTATGGAGTGGCCTATATCCGGCAGTTGACTACTAAAGGCTGGCGATGATGAGGTTTTTTCTTTAAAAAAGACTACTACCGCATTTAGAATATAAATCCTGTGTCGGAGACTTTACAAAAAAACATGAAAGGGACACAAAGAACACCCAGACTCGGAACAACCATTTGTGGATAACACCAAGTGTTGTCGATGTGGTATTTCAAGTCACAACAGTTGGCGCAGTGGAGAGTGGCGTGGTGACCGCTTGTACCACTGTTTTTTTTTTTTTTTTTTGACGTGGTGGAATGCCTTTACGCACTTCGCTCCCCCCCTGCGGGTACAGGGGCTTCGCTTCGTGTGGGACTCCTGACTGACACCAGCCAGACTACCCACTAAACCACCACGGTGTGCCACTCTGCGCCTGAGAAGGGAGGGATCCAGGAACCGCTTTCTTACGCCATCCGGACCAAACCGCTTGTACCACTAGGCCAACCGTGCAGTTAAAATGGTTTCCTTTCATAAAACCGGCCCACTTGTGAAGAAGCATAACTCTCCTAAGTTTTGATTAATTTTAAGTTCTACAAATTGAATGTAAAGATTTAATTGACTGCACAGATGGCGGTGAAGCGGGTGGCGGTAGGTTCAAACCCCACAAAGGACAACACTTTGTATGTTCCAAAAAATGTTGTTCGGTGTCTGGGTGTTCTTTGTGTCCCTTTCATGTTTTTTTTGTCCGTTTCACGTATGTTTGTAAAATCTCCCGCGAGACAAGAATATACCTAGTGCAAGAGTGGTGGGTATTTCAAAATAGGTATATAAATGGAACTCGCTTTTCGGGAAAGCTGTAGGCCACAAAGTTCAGACCAAATAAAAAAAAAAAAAAAAATTTTTTTTTGTTTGATCTGAGGCCATGCAACATCACATTATATCATATAGGAGCTAGAGAGAGTCTAAAGAAATTCAAGGGAAGCATTCTAAAGTTAATTCTATTCAATGTTATGGTGAAAACCCTACATCTTTCTCACACAATACAGAAACAAAATTTACAGTTACGTTGGCCGTGAGAGCGTAACCTACTACTAACTACACACAAAAAGTGTCAACTGGGTATTTTTAACCGCTGCCCACTCTCTACAACGGCAACGTAACGTAAACCCATTTATCTCAGTCAGGATGAATATAGGTTAGGTTACAATAACACACCGATTTACGCGAACTCTTATCATGATACAGCTTATCGTGATAAGAGTGAATCGACTTCCAACTTTCTGAAAACACACCTTAGTCACAAAAAAGGAGTACCTGTCCGAATTGTTAAAGATAAAACAGCGGTATAAAGATAAAAGTGTCTAATGTTTAATTTCGTACAGTCAATCGTGTCGTTGCATCATTTGTGTCGTGGAACTGGTGAGCTGCGTTCTCTGCACTGTACATAAACATTCCCGCCGCCGGAACGGCCGGAGCGATCACGGCCGCTCTTTGTTTTGTGACGAGTTTCTAGCGGATTTTCTGACATGTGAACATATAAAACACAATGGCTCTCTCAACGAATTGCTGGAAATATCTCGTTTTAACCTTCAATGTTTTATTCGCAGTGAGTATACCTTTGGTTTTTACAAATGAAAATGAGTTGTTGCTGAATATTGTTGAATCAGTAGGTACCTACTTTACTATTTTGTTGTCATAACAACATCGTAAAAATAGTCACTCTTGTCCTGATAACAAATATTTTAGTTACATTTCTTGTAGAATTTATGAATTTACTTTTACTTACTTTAAGAAATTCAAACATAAATTAAATAATCACTATTATTACAACAACTTTCCGATCAGAGTGCATTGTACTAGCAATCAATATAACACAACTAAAATAAAATGTATCGAGATGAAACCACGACTGTCACTAGTTGTATACAGCTACGTGTAAATAAAATCAGTATTCATTTACGTTTACAATGACAAACATGAAATTGAATTTAGCCGGTTAGTCTTGTTTCACCTTAAAGTTTCCGTTTATCTTCAACAGATGTCAGCTGTAGTATTATTTGGAGCCAGTGGATTTCTTTTGTACCGACTTTTTATTTACCGACATTTCATAGGAATAAATGTTGAATACCCGGCCATTTTATTACTGATGATGGCTATTATCACCTGTTCTGTTGCCTGGATAGGATGGAGAACGGCAATGTCAATGCACCAGATTCATGTTATCATCGTAAGTATTTAATTTAACTAATGATATGAATAATTTAAGATGCAACATGCCTGTAAAAATTGGTTAATTCTATAATGGATTAAAGTTGTATTTATAAGAAGAGATACAATGACTATAGTTAGTTCCTTATGCCTAGGTAGTTCGATCGAATAAATCGTCTGACCGTACTAAAAAAACCAGATTTGCTCAATGGCACACAAAAAATAAGTCTGACTAAATCTTGTTTTTTGTGTAAGTGTCATGAGTCACATTTCTTTGGGGGAGATCGTTTTTTGTTTTTGCGAAATGGGGTCCCCATTTCAAGTTATCCACATTTTTTATATTTTTTATCATTATTGCCATCACGACGAAGACTTGAAGACTGAAAACACAATAACAGTCTGGCCCGATCCGGGAAATAAACCCGAGACCTCATATAGTTGGCTTGTCTCTATTGAGAGAAGCCGCCGTGGCCGAAATCGGTTAGGAGACAGCATTACGATCATCAATTAAGTAATACTACAACCCCCGCATGAAACCCCAAGCAAAACTCGTTATCATGCCAATCATTCAGTCAGTAGGAATGCTTAATGACGGGATGTCGAGACCTTAACAGTAACTTTTGCAAACCAGCGATTAAATATTAATAAGCAACTTAAATAGCTCATCATGAATTCATACCCACTGAAAGTGTATAGTCATGCGATCGGCAAGGCCTGATTTACGCACTGCTTAGTGTAGGTAAAGTAATTAATTGTTATATATCTGATGTATGAGCAGTATTTAGAATTTTTAGGCTTATCACTGGACATGAGAAAAGGTTAATTGAATTGCGATATTTAAACACATTCATAAGTTTTCTTGATCCGTTAAAAGTAGTCACTAGATCTCAGAAGATTTGCTGAAACCTTAGCATGTTTTCATTTACTCCCGAAAATAGTTACATTAATACAGCAAAACAGCTTTGTACAGCTCCTAGACTTATTTACTAATAGGGTAAAAATCTAAAACTATTATCTCCATCCAATAGGAAAGACCGTCCATTTTAAAAAACCGAATAAGTTCCTGGAGTCTTGTAGGGTATATCTTGGTAGTTCTATATACACATATTATACATCTTCCTGGCCTTTATTATTCCCAAGATTTGGAGTTGGTTACTAGTTCAACCGGTTTTACCTAAATATCAGTTTTTAAACGGAGCGACTGACATCGGACCTCCGCAACCCTGGGATAAACTGAATTCGAAAATTGAAGGAGTTGTCAGTATATTTAAAGGCACTGACTCCCCAATAACAATTGCCATAGATGGTCAGGAAAATCGGGACCGACGGCTTAGCTCCTCTCTGTAGCACGGGCGGGAAACACCGCCATCTTCCATATTCCGGGCTGCTATTAAGAATTTCCTGTTTCCTGAAAACCCAACAGCAGCCCATAATCCCCCAGAATCGAACCCATATATATGTAAATATAATAACTAGCGCGAGAACTTCTATTGTGCGTTACAGGAACTCCTTATTTCGTTCGTTAGATGTCATAGCACTGTGGTGATTTCCACGTTCAACAAGAAAACACACTACAGTGCCATCTACCGGATATTCACCAAACAATGGAGTAATGTAGTATACGAAGAAACTACTAATCCTGCATCGCGATATAGAAACTTCCCATCAACAACTGTTGGGCCGTGGCCCACCAGGCATGATCACCTCGCCTTATCGTAGGATCCTCCCTTTGTGTTGGAGGGACATGACACCTGTTCCTCCACGGCACTATATTTTTCAAAGTTGCCTTTCGATATTGACTGCCTCTGCGACACAGTGGTAGCGTATGCAACTGCTGTGCTTGAGGTCTCGGGTTCGATGCAAATATTTGTTTCGGAGTTTGGGTGTTTTCTATGTAAATCAGGTACGTATTTCGTACGTACGTACAAAAAAAAGTTTATATGTATTTATATCAGTTGTCTAATATCCATAATAGAAGCTCTGCTTGGCTTGGGACTAGATGGCGTTGTGTATTAGATGTCCAAATTATTTATAATTATTATTTATTAATGAATTAAATATTCTCCTTCCAGACTGGCATCTTATTAATCATCGTGGTAGTCATTGAATTCTCCTGCTTCGTATGGGCCATGGTAGTGTGGGACAACATTGAGATTGACATAAAATCTACAATAATGAAGTACTTCGAGACATCGTTGGCTGATACTGATCCAAATTCTGTGGACATGATCAGATGGGATAGAATACAAGTCAAGGTAAAAAGTTATTTTAGACATACTAATAATAACGAGACCGTTTTGTAAGCATTTGATTTTTACATCTTATAATTATCAGCTTCGAGGTAGTAGATCCGTCACTTCAACATTAGTCCGTTGCTGATCATAAACCTCTTCTCAAGAAAATGTTTGGTATACCACGCTGACCAAACAGGCTGGTGTTATTCTTGAGTGTTGGTATTGGTACAGGACTAGTGCCAGTTTCTCCTCTCATTGCGGTTCTTTTTCCTGCGTTTGCTGAAGTCGGCTCTTACGTAAGTTTTCTTTATGGAATAGTTGGCATACGAGCAGGCGTATCACCTGTTGGTAAACGATTACCGCCGTCGCCATATATACCCTCAACACCGTCATGCGTCACAAGGGCGTTGCCGGCCTTTGAGGGATGGGGAAAGAGATGGGGGAAGGGTTGGGATATGGCCATCCGGTATCCTCACTCACTTAGTGGAACACAGCGCAAACGCTGTTTCACGCCGGCTTTCTGTGAGGCCGTGGTTTCACTCCGATCGAGCCGGCCTATTCGTGCCGAAGCGTGGCTCTCTCACGGTATGGTGAATGGAATTGTTTTCTTTTAAAAACTACTAACAAAGACGCTACTAAACAAATTACGTTGTTCAAGTGATATTTTAGAACGCAGAGGCCTTGTAGCATCCGCTTTGAGTCTTCGTCATATCCGGTTTTTTTAAATTTTCGTGTTTACCATATTTTTTAAAACATACTATTTTGCTGGATAAGGCTAAATGATGTGAATTGTAGATTTAATGTTCCTTTTAGGCCCTAAATTTGATTTATTTGTTAATTAGTAATTAAAGTTTTTTTTGTCCGTTCGTCGTGCGACATGAAATTTTCTTAACGATTCATTATTAATCAATCAACAACCCATAATGTCCCACTGCTGCGCCCGGATCTCCTCTCAGAAAGGGGTTAAGACCACACGTCCCCACGCTGGCCAAGTGCGGGTTGGGGAGTAGCAAGCAAGAGTTGTGGCTATGTAATCTTACCGTTGGATGTTTTTAAGCCGCCCAAAGGCCTCCAACTAAGGTTCACGACTGTTATCCTGTGATAAAAACCGGGACCGACAGCTTAACATGACCACGCCACCAGCGGTCACCTATCCAGGTACTAATCGCGCCGTCGTCGCTTACTGATTGTTTCTAATCACCGAGTGCTACTGGGCTGTGAGCGCCTCATTCATTGTATCAGTAAAAAAATAACCATTTTATAATATTGTTTTTATGTATTTCACTTAAATATTAAGATCGAGAAAGGTTTAATAAGAGAGCAAGTACAGAGCTACGTAGAATAAACTCTTTCACGATATTTGTTGTCATAACTGTGAATGTTGTCATATCATGACAGTAGAATGTATTATTGCAGCTCAGCAGAGATCCATAACTAAGAAACCCAATTTTTCTTTTTCCAGTTCGAATGCTGTGGTGTGACGGGTCCAAGCGACTACACATCAAAAGGCCACGTGCCCTTTTCCTGCTGTGGACAGGGACCGTTGGATTCCATCCACAAGCCATACACATCGGAGTGCACGATGCTGTTCCAAAGAGGATGCGGAAAGCAGCTGCATGAGTACGCCAGAGAACAGCTGATGTTGGTGTCTATGACAGCCTTAGCCGCATCTATCTTGCAGGTAAGTGTTTCTTGTGCTCAGATCATAGACAACAAAAAAATATAATAATAATAATAACAGTTGCTCTATGGTATAACTTCGTCTAGTGTACGTTTGAAATTCACCTATCGAAAGCTGCGATTAATTCGAATATTCAATGGACGTATTTCTTGAAAAATAAGAATGGCCATGTCACAAATAATTTAAGAAAAGATGAATATTATTTAATTTTTACTATTTTTTTTGGAGATCATATGTCAATGATATACCTATTTGATATATTAAACAAATTCTCAACCTACTTTTCCTGTTTTTTCCTGTTAAATAGTAAGAGAATAATAAAAGCGACTAATACGATAAATAAAACACTATTAATATTCCAAATACCAAAAATATATTAGTAAGTTAACATACAATTTTTCCCCAAATATATTATTAGGCTTCTAAAGGGCTTGTTTTTGTGTATTATAAGTATAACAGATTTAAAATATGCTTGCAGCATTGTGTTTCAAATTGTTTAAAAATGTTAGTTTTTTTACTTATTAATGGCTATTTATTACTTGACGTAGGAACTGTAGTTCGTATTTCCTAAACTAGATGGCGCTAGTTAGCCAGCTTTGTTTAAATTTTACGAAGTCGAAATTCGACCATATGAATTATGTTTCTTTTTTTTAGCTTTCTGCATTCCTTCCACCTTCATATAAAAGTGAGAAATTATGTACTCCTTCGATTAAAAATAGAAAAAGATAGATATTCGTAAAAGAGGATACATACAAAGTTTTTGCTTCACGTATTAATAATGTACTACNTTATTGTTTACATTGAGCCAGAGATTATAAATAGATCGTATGAAAAATTGGCTAAATAATACTTATACAAATGATTTATTATATGAATTATACGATTGATCGGAAACAAGGCCGGACAGAACTGAACATTGATTTTGTATAGTCCGAACCAAACTTTATGGTGGCTCTGAATTTAGCCGCGCAAACACGTACGTAGACACAGTTAATTAGAAAACATAATTATGATAGATATTACGCATACTTATTTTGTAGCTACAATAACTTATAACAATATGATTGGGTGCCTGCCTTTCTGAACCGACAATATTATATAAAAGAGTTATTTTTGAGATGATGTTCGAGGCAAATAACAATGATTTCAAATATTAATACTAAATATTATGTGTATGTAATTTTACGTAGGCTTTGTACTTAAAAGTGTGTATTTGATGATATAATATTTTATGTATTTCCTCCCCTAAGTACATACAAAGAGCAACTACACATATGATAAAACCATATAGTACAAAAGCTGTAAGTCGAGGCAGATGTATTTCGATTCTTTAACAGACCTGGTTGGACATGTTTTAGAAGTTTGCAAAAAATGAAAAGGCTTTCTAACTGTAAATGACAACATTACAAATAACCTTTCAACTAAGTGATACTGTTATTAACCGAGCAAGTAAAACATTGTTTGCAATATTTTACCGACTTGGTTCATAACAAGCCTAGCAGCTTTGGATGGTTGCCCATTCTTAACACATTAAGACCCGTTTGTGGAAAGCGAGTTTAGGGTTGGCTTTAAGTCTACTACGATTAAGTACGGACCTATCGTGGCAGACCTAAATCCTTGATTTAAATACTTGTGACTAAAATTATAATAATCGCTTCTTTTTTATGTATGAGCCTACCAAAGTGACTCTACTCTCCCTGATGGAAAGCATAAGAGAATCCGAGAATGGTAACCCACACCATGGAGGCCTAGTGATCCTTCTGCATCATTGGGCCTCCGGTCTCGCACTCGCCAACGAAACACGACAGAACGCTGTCATTTTATGTTGATCTTCTGTGCGAGGGTAGTAGTGACCCGGTCGAGCCGGCCTGTTAGTGCTGAACTCAGTGTGGCTCTACCCACTACTACCTTTATTGACTTATTTTAGCAATGAAATATCCTTTTCATTGTAAGGAGATTGTCTGCACTTTAAAAAAAGACGATGATTCCGGAGATTGTTTAGTCATTTCTTCTCTAAGGAAGTCCAGTTAAGAATTGCAGTACTCATCTCACTCCAAATCTTGCAAAAGTTTTCGCGTAACCCATTTGCAGAATAAATGATTTCATTTAATTTACCACGAATGTCATAACGATGAAAACACAATTTAGTACATAACAGGAAAAACGTTCGCTAATTATTAATTTTGATCCCATAATTCCTATTAAGTTATTAATTACAATTAAATCAATAATTTGTAACATTCACAACATGTCATGAAAATATTAACCACGTCATGTTTATATACATATACTAGCTGAGCCCCGCGGTGTCTTTCTTTTATATATATTGCATTTGTTTCAAATAATCGTAGTTGTATTTAAAAAAATTAAACTAAATTTAATGTGTTTTTACAATTTCATATTTATTTTTTAATTAAGATTTAATCTTCTTGCAATAGAAAACAATCTTTAAACACTTCAACGCTGTTTCTGGTCACATTTTGATCAAATCAAGTCTGTTTAAGCCCCGAAGGAGCAGTAAAGCTTTGGCTGGCTATAGCCTATAGTTAAAAATTTAGGTGCAATAGCATCCTACGAACAGAATTAACTCAATTAATTCAATTATTGACGTCTTTGCATTCATTACAGAATCCTAATTGTGGTGTTTTAGATAATAATGTTAATTTTAACAGAGGTAATGATATGATGTGTGAAATTGATGTCTTCAACTTAAATCAATACTGACCAACGTCTGTGGGATCCGCTAATTGTATTTTCAAATACTTTTAAACAGAGTTTTTAGTTTCTTTTTGTTGAATTATTGCAACTTTATACATATTAATATCATTAAAATTGTTAGAAAAAAATTTTCATGATTATATTTTTTAAATTAACCCTAAAAAAACTGAATGCTATTTATGCTTCAGCGCGATAAAATTTTCATGTTACGCTCGCCTTATCTTTTGTCGGCTTAGTAACTGACCTACATAAACGTTTCTTGTTATTAAGACATACTGATAACAGTAAAGAAAAAGGCATACAAACGCCTATTTTACTCGATCGACCACCGCGAAATATCGCATTGTCGTAGTCCCAGGTCTAGAAAAGGACCATAAATCCGAAACAAGACGTACAAGAAAGAAGAGGGGTATAAACAATCATATACAACCGAAACCGCAAGTATGTGCTAGCTGGCAAAACATCACGCATACAAATTACGCATCCCTAAGGCCATACGACCTTAAATAAAACGTTATCATATAATCATAGACACAGAATATTAATATTAATCGTCCTTGTATTCATAAATTGTGTGGCATCAAATAAAAACATTTTATATCAAACGATACTCTATGGGTTTTAGATGTCGTTAAGAATATTTATGTTTTGTTAACACACTGACGAAATAAAAATCAACTAGCCAGACAATAAATTCATACGGTCCATTATTTTAGGCATGATGACAGTAACCAAGACTAAAATTATGTATGTATCTGATGAAATGGGGTTCATAGAGTATAAAATCGTGTTTATTTTCATATTTAGAGCGAGATTAGTATTGAATTAACAAAAATATAACTACAAAATACAGCAATCCGACGTGTTAAGTAGAATACCGATCGGATCGAGTTACGTCACTTATGTATAGAGCTCACTTTGTAAAAATATAATCTACGAATACTTTACTGTTTTTGAGAACTATTATTGACACTGGTTGACAAATGGTGACGTCGTGTCTTACACAAACAGACGCCATGACACCACCGAGCGTTTTGGCGGGAATTTTATACTTAAATTTTAAATTTGCAGCAGTTGCATACGCAATTACTGCGCCACCGAAGCAGTCAAAATCAAATATTACACATACATATAATAATACTAGCGTACGTGATATAGACGATACTAAAATAGCAATACAAAAATTTTTAGTAAATAGTTACGATTTTTTTTTGATTTATTGGTTTATGCGAATTGTGATAACTTTATATTAGTTTACGAAAAGAAGCTGTTCATACATCAAAGCGAAGTACAATTCGCTTTAAAAGTAGATGGGTGTTATACCTTTTTTTATCATATTAGATATACCATTAGAGAATAGGATTCGGGGGTCTGTACTAACCATGTAGACTAACACATCACAAAGTTAATCAATCCTATTGAGATCAGTATAAGAATAGGTGACCATTCTTAACACCTTGAGACCCCTCCGTAATTTGTAAAAAACATTAAAATCTTAATAAATGATAAAACTCTATAGTCTTTAGAACAAAACACGCGTTACTGGCATGAGATCAGAGGCTGGCCATCTAGAGAACAAATTAACAAGTGAGGAAGCCACCAATTAACACGATATAACCAAATTGCTATTACTCACACACTACATTATGTTTCATTTTATAATATCTATGGACTATCCATGCTTGCATATTTACCATAATAATGTTATAAATTCTAAAGTAACTCTGTCTGTCTATCTGCACCGCCTTTAGTGAAATTTGAATGGGTTAAAAATACAAAGTGTTGTGGCGACTTCAACATATAGCGGCAACAAAAACATGTGACAACGCCATCTACCAAAGATACACTGAACCACGGGGTAACATAGTGCATGAAGATACTACTAATCCTGCATCGTGCAATAGAAGTTTTCGCGCCGATTAACATATATACAACTTCACAACATCAACCGTTGGGCCGTGGCCCGCCAGGCATGGTCACCTCGCCTGATCGGAGGATCCTCCCTTTGTGTTACATGGACATGTCACCCGTTCCTCCACAGTGTCACCACGCCTAATCATCCCATGGGTGTCGTTAAAGGCGACTAAGGAAGAGAAGGAAAACTTGAATCAAATCCTATATCATCCGGAGTCTGACCAGCGTTGGTATAACAGATCGAAACCTCCTCTCTCGTTAGAGACCAATGTCCAGCAATGGACAGTTAAAGACTGTCGATGATAATGATATGGAGATACATGGAGATACTTTGATTCGTTAGGAAGGTCAAAGACTACTCTTTAATCACCAGCATATACGCGAGTGGACCCAGGCAAAACCTACTATAGTTAAAATATATTTTTAATAGTGATTGTAAAAGACCGTTTAAGCAGGAGATCGCAAAATGACCACGTAGAACTTTAGGCAAGATCTCCAAGTTCAGCTTATTTCAAAAACTGTCTATTTTTGTATTACAAAAACTGGAACATTGTCTTAAAATATTAATGATGCCACTCGTCCACGAACATCAATACAATGTGACTATTTCTGTCACAAACGATTAGAATTTTACGCCATCATCGGCAAGACGAATCTGTGAATCAGAATATAGAAATAATTCTTAAAAACTGGTGAATAATGAAAACTAACGGAGAGTCGTTTACTATCTACACTAATCATATACTCTCGTAAATGACTGTCAAATTGACTTTTAACATCTAACTAATACAAATAGTCAACAATAATGAGTCAAGTTCTTGACTCATATAGGTTTTCCCGATGACGCAGCAACCATCATTGTTTGAACTAACATCATTATTAAAGTAGTATAAATCGTTATTTCGATAGAAGATAGTTTTTTCTACATACCACGCCATCTAGTCCCAAGCTAAACAGAGCTTGTGTTATGGGAACTAGACAACTGATATAAATACATATACTTACTTTTTCTGTTTTTTTGCAAATACATAAATATTATACATACAAAACACCTAAATTCCGAAACAAATATTTGCAAATGATTCAAACGTGAGCCCGGGAATCGAACCCGAGACCTCAAGCACATCAGTCGCATATGCTACCGCTGCGCCACTGAGACAGTCGTGAGGTATATTTACTTAGGTTTAATTAAAATCAGAGTGTATCGTTTATCGTACAAATATGTTCAGGCCTATGTATATCTCTTAGAGGATTAGTCAGAACTTCAGAAGGGTTGCGATTAAAGACAAAATACATAGAAAAAGACAGTGCACCTGTGTTTGCGCACACACTTGTGCAGTACAATATTTCCAGCGTACCAGTACCGGAGACTAGCAAACTGGTCGCCGCTGGTCACCGGGACCGAAATCCACTAGGAGAACATCATCATCACTTATCAAATTGCTGACTTTAAAAAGTACCAGAGAGAAATTGACTGTAGAAAGAGGAATCCCGGGGTAGTTTTTGTGTTCAATACAATTTTAACGCTTGAACTGTGCCTCCAGTTCTCTGGTATAAACAGAAATATGTTGGCGTGTTACAACATCACGAAAGACAATTATATTTAAACATAAAACAATTGTATGTTCAATATTAACACATCCATGTCCTGTTTGTCGTAAAATAATCCATTTATGACGCCATGACCACATTTATTTCTAGAAACTAGCTCACACTTATTTATGCACGTTTTGCAATAGACTAGCTTAAGACAGCTAGGCTCCTGTAGATTTACTTGACGAACAAAACATCGATTATTTTCTGGAATGGGAGAAATCTTTTTTTTTAAAGACAACACCCGCCTTAGGAATATACATCCCTGTGTCACGCAGATCTTTACAAACATACATGAAACGGACACAAAGTACACCCAGACTAAGAACAACAATTTATGGATCACACAAAGTATTGTCCCATGTAGGATTTGAACCCACAACACTTGGCGCAGTAGGAAGCGGTGTGGCGACCACTTAAACCACTAGGCCAACCGTGCAGTCAGTCAGAAATCTTTAGATCAGACTAAACTGAGAATATGACATTTCGAAGTCGGTTTCATGTTTCAAGTCAGTTAAAAATACAGACTAGTAGAGTATTCATATAAAGGAATTACATTTCTTAACTTAAATGAACAAAACTTAATAAGTTAATTTGTTTAAGTAATAAACAAGAGCCTGGGAAAGTACTACAGTTTAAATGATGTCACAATTACTCATACCAGTGCTCACAAATCGTGAGTAAAATGTTTACCTAATCAGTGTTTACAATATTCAAGGGTCGCCTGAGCACTGGAATGATGACAGTTACGTCTAATTCTTGATGGGACTCAAGCTTATAATTTAGGGAAGCTAGGAAGGCAGTCATCTTGAAAAGCTTAAAGTTGCGGGTTCTATCCTCCATCAGTCCATATAATGCTGCAATGAGTACACTCATTTTTTCTCTATATTGGTGTTAGTTATAGGTTTGTTAGTAATATATAAGAAAACAGATGGATGTTTTTAAGAGAAAAGGATTGTGACAAATCGAGATCATTCTGATATCCAATTTTAATTGCATCTCTAGCATTTTTATATTTTCTGTACATAATCATCATCATCATCATCATCAGCCTATCGCAGTCCACTGCTGGACATAGGTCTCTCCAATTTTACGCCACTTAGTTCGATCTATGGCTTCTCGCATCCAGCTCCTGCCAGCCGTCCCACGCAAATCATCGCTCCACCTGGCCTGTGGACGTCCTACACTACGTTTGCCGAGACGCGGTCTCCACTCAAGAACTCGTTTACCCCAACGGTTATCGTTTCTGTACTTAAATGTTTGGTAAATAAAAATATAATTCTACTGTTAATTTAAAGAAATAAATAGACTGTGAATGTTGTGGCCAGTTTCATTGACATCACTCGTTTGCTAAATCTGTCTCCAGGTCTCAATAGAACACCATCTACACAAATAGTTAGTTGCAACCGTCTGAAACGTACGTGACGTCATATTGTTATGTTATTACACGATTCTTGGGAGACGGAACAAGTACTTCAGATTAACGTAACAAAAATACAAAAGTAGATTAAGATGACATCACATTTATTCTATAAAAATATAACGTTTTTAGCCTTAGACTTAAACAAATACAGGTCATTTCTCTAGGCATATGATATGACTTGCTTACAAATTTTAATATTACCTGGTTGTCGTTAGCTACGGAATAAATACAACATCTTCTTCTTTTAATTAATACAAAAAATTCAATACAAATGTCTTTGCAAAGGATCACATGTATCTTTTTTTCAAATGAAAGGCTGTCGTTCCTTTTATTGCAACAATGGACGTGTCACGGGAATCTTTTTGTGCTAAGTTTTTTAGACGAGGGTTAACTTTTAAATATTATTTACCAGCTGCGTTTAGGGAGTCTGATTCTGCGTTCGATACATTTCGTGTTAGTTTCGTGATTTTTAACGTTGTCGAGACAACCTAAACGATCTCCAACCGGCCGCTTTCGAACTACTGTACCTCATGAAATATATGAAACATTTTAATTTTCTTTTAAACTTTATTATTCTACTAAACTCCAATTTTATTATATGTGATGTGGAAGTTCGTGCTGATATTCCGCTCAAACTCATTTAGTTAATCTTCTTTGTCAACCCACTTAAAAAGTAGGGGTTAAATCAAAACCCTGGCATTAAATAGGTAAAGAAACAAATTTCAGGACATTCCTGGATTCCTCAGTCTTCTGGCAACTGAGTTCCTCTTCTAAAGTCATGAGACTGTAAGTAAAGAAATACTATTAAATTAAGATTGATTCCGGTATAGTCCAGTCAAATTAGACATGAAATACAGGTTATCTCGGAAAGTGAAGCGAAGAAGCAAAATATTTTTTCTTTGTGTAGGGGTTGCTTAGAAAAACTTATTTTCGAGTTGTCGTATCATGATACCTTAGGACAAAAAAGGTTTTTTCGTTATAACTACGAATTTTTGACCAAATGTGACTTGTGACCTCTCCTTTTGTAAGTATTTTCAAGCTCTATCATGTCTCATTTTGTCATGTTACTTCCTATCGAAACTCAATAGTTTTCCAAGTTATAGAGAAAAAATGCAATGTTTATGTTTTTTTGCAAATATCTCGTTTCGGTGTACAGATAGTGATTTTGACCTCTGAAAAAATTGTAGAACTTGAAAGGACGAAGATAATGACCTCTTTAACGAGTGGATTCATCAAAAATTGATTATAGAAGGTGGGCTCCCCGTCCGCCGGAACGCCGTGGCACAAAATGGCGGCGGTGACGTGCATCGGGCCGGCTTCGTCACGTTTGCCGCTCTTGTTCTTTTTCCTATACATGCAATCGAAAAATAAACAAAATAAAACTTGTAGAGAATTAAAATACCTACCGGTAGCTGCGTGTTGCTTCAAAATTAATTGCAAATTGCGCAAAGTTCTGAGCCCGAAAGTCATACGATGTACCGATATATTCATTGTAATTGAAGAAATCATTCGTTAAATTTCATTGTAGTAAATGATGCAACAAAATTTGAATATTATATATTGCAAAATACATAAATATTTATTTAAATTTCGATTATAAATTATAATACTGAAGATTTTGCAAGTTACGTACGAAATATGACATATCTAATATATGATGTAAAATGTCTAATATTGTTTAAAATGAAATATAAAAATATGTATTTGAATGTTCAATTGGTATTTAAATATTGAAGTGTTTTCAAATATCAATACGATACATGAAATTGTTAACGTGCGTTGTTGATTATTTTTTAGCACGATAAAAAAAATATTGTTTTAAATGTTGCAATTGTAATACATTGCTGATGTTTTCATTTGCAAAATTTTACAGCTTCAAAATACCTACAAAATGAGAGGTCAAAAGTTTCATTTGGTCAAAAATTCACAGAGTAACGTGTATATTAAATTTTGCCTTTCGCTTCACTTTCCTACCTGAATGTCCAATTTGACTGGACTGGCAAGTCTGTCAAAATTGCGTTATTTTAAGAATGTCAAGGTCGTTATGGTAGTTTAAAGTGAGAATGCCAAACAGGTACCTGTTTCATACTTAACCCGTGTTATTTCAATACTGTGTACAGATGTAGGTACTTCCAGGTCATGATTCTTTCTTAATCGGTACAAATGTGTTCGCAAACTACGATTGTATGTTATGTTATTTTGTTAACTTAAGGAAAATTTTTAATTCGTAAAGTCTTATATTTCTTGTGGTACAAAGGCTCATCAGCGCCCAAAGGAATAAGAATAGAATCTGTCACTACAAAATAAAGATTGTATGTTTGTTTGTGACGTGAGATCAGTTAATTTGAATCTCTTTTTGAGTTTATTTCTTTAAGATGATTAGTGTAATAGCGTACATTGTAATGAAACATAAAAGTGGGTCAATCAATGCTATAAACTATAGCATTGAATTGGATATCTTTAGACAGACCATCTCAATATTCTTTAAACAAATGATAATAATATGTTGGTACTTCAACAATGATAACAAACATTACTTAAGTTCTATATTTTGAAATAAATAAATACTATACTATTCAATGTTTTATTAATCACAAACAAATAATAGCATTTATAAAGTCTAACAATAAAAGCATGAAGCAAGTTACAAATCACTGTGGTTCTAAAAAACGTGTTTGACCGGTCCCAATGTTACAAGTGCCATTAAAATAATCTTGCGCAATCATAGAAAGCCACACCAATCAAGTCGCCTACACATACAAACAACCATTACTAGACCTCTAATAAACTTCCAAAAATCCCATCTTGCTCACGAACGGATAAAATATTATCGGGGCAAGGAAGGTCTTGCGTTGTGGTCGCTTGAGATTTTTGTAATGTTTGAATTGTGGATAGTGAAAGTGATTTGTTTGAATTAATGACGCAACATGAGGTTTTACGAATTGCCAAGTGTTTATGGCTTGCGTAGGTTCAGCTTGTGCGCTCATTTGCAAAGCATGTACGACGATAAACTTTGATCATATGTATTTGTGTCTTCGGTCAACTAACACTTTGGTTAGTTACCAGTAGATCCGTTATAATATATTAGTGTATATTATAGATACTTTGTGCATGATTTCTAGATTCAATTGAGAACAAATTTCTTTTTGGTACTGGGACATAAATAATTATTCAGTTGTAGCTTCTAGCAACACATTTTTCTAGTATTTTCTTTCAACATTATTTTTGAACCATTTGACCACTGATTGACGCTCCTCGTGACCAGAAGGCTGGCCTTTTCAAAGCCTGGTCAAGTCTTGTTTATTTGCTGTTAGGATATAAAAGAATGAAGAACATAAGTACCTCATCTAATATAACTATATTTCTTAAATTAATAAAATCCCTTTTTCTTTTAAAGTCTCGGATTTAGTCTTTTATATGTATTAAACACATTATCCGTCCTGAATGAAAATGAAAACTGCATTAAAATCGGTTGATTAGGTTTAAAGGTCTAAGCGAACAGACAGCTGAAGTGATTTCATTTTATACTATGATAAGATGTAGAACTTAAATATTCTCTTATTTAACACCATTTCTTGATTAATAAAACGCTCTTTATTTTTTTGTTTTAAGATTCTGTTTCGTGTGCGATTGCAGTTTGATTATACAATCGCCATCCTTGTATTTTATGTACTAATAAAGAAGATTGTTTACATCATCACTTGAATAATATTTACATAAATGAGAACACACTTACGAGATGTTCAATTATAATTTTTCAGATATTGCTTATCTTATTGCCAATTAAAAATCCAAAAGAACATAATTAACTGATAATTTATTGTGTTTCGAGATGGTGATTATAAGTTAATATTTGTAAATAACTAGTTTCTGTCCGCATCTACGCCCGCAGATATGTCGGTTGTCGTGATAAGCCTATATCGTTTTCCAAAGTCCAATCTATCTCATTACCGAAATCTATATCAGTACAGCAGTTTTGAAAGTAAAGCAGAGAGACATAATTACGTATAAAATCGAAAGTTTTGTATTAGTATAGAATCAAAACGCTGAAGTAGAAATGGGCGGTCATGTCTTCAAAAAGTCCAGATGAATGGATGGTCGGTGGAACTGAAATGTGCTGGAGTGGAGACCGCTATTAGGCAAATGTAGTGTAGGGCGCCCTACGGCAGCATGGAAGTATAATTTGAAGAAAGTGGCTGGCAGCAGATGTATGCGGACTACCCAAAACCAGGATAGTTGGCACTCCTTGGAGGAGACCTACGTTCATCAGTAGACGGTCATTGGTTAGTGAAAAAAGTATTAGTGATATAATAACGAAGATATCCTGTCCATAACAATTATTTCATGACTAAACTTGTGCGTCATTTAGTAGAAGGATTAGAGCTCATCAATGAATCATTATATTGCGTCAACAACTACTAGTATAAACCATTTTCATATAATTACAGTAACTAAAAACGTTTTGTTATAATAATGTCCGTGTTTTCACCTACTATACTTAAACCATCTCCTGACTAGGAGCCTCCTAATGTAGGTAGCTCCTATATATAAAATCTTGTCTAATTTCGTTCTCATCGTGCTAAGTGACACTTATCTTGTATTTTACTGCAATATTAAATAATTAAATTGATTATTATTAGTAAATAATAAACATATTGACTGCCTCGGATTCGATTCCCGGATCGGAACAAATGTTTGTATGATCTACAAATGTTTGTTTCGGAGTTCTGGTGTTCTCTATGTATGATATGTAAATATTTATAAAAAAAATATATATGTAGTTATATTAGTTGTCTAGTACCCATAACACAAGCTCTACTTAGTTTGGGGCTAGCTGGCGTTGTGTGTTAGATGTCCGAAATATTTATTTATTAATTTATTTACTTATATATGGTTGGTGATATTTTCCTTAGTGATATTTTAGTTTTACGAAAAGGTTACGAAAATATCACCAAGGGTGACCTAACTCTCTCTAAGTGATCCCTTAAATTTAAGGGACGTTGGTAAAATCCATAAATCTACAACTTAAACTTACTACCAACCTACTTTTAGGATGTATGACAACGTAACTGCTCTAGAAATCCTTTATCACTACAACACGTTATAAAGATAATGGCACGCAAGTATTTTTTACACAAGTTATTACCATTTTTAAGCCCGTACCGTGACTTCTTGCAGTACATTAAACAGCCATAACTTTTCCTTGTTTGAAATATTTCAAAGCTGTTGTTTTTTATGTATGCTTGCAAGGGGTTATTTCATCTCGATACTGTATTGTTGTATTATTTTATTTAAAATATCGCTGGAAACTTTATTTAATTGTTTCTTTACTTGTTTTAATACCTTATACAATATCTTATACAATACAATGTTTCTTCTTGAAATTCCTCGTGCTAAGTCCATTGCCCCATTCGCCATTACAGTGTTCCGGCTAAAACCTAATGTACTTGAAATCTACAGTAATAATACTTTGGTTATGATAGTCAACAAATTAAGAATTATTTATCATTATGATTCCTTGTTTATCCTACTATTTCTACTATGCGAATCTTTGTGAGGATGTACGGATGTTTGTGACCCTTTCAAACAAAAAAATCTGAATGGATTTTGATGAAAATTTACAGTAATATAGCTTATATATTAGAATAACATATAGGCTTATTGCTTGCAAAAAAGCAAGTTGTACCAAAATTGAAAAAGTGTAAGGTTCGCATGGTTTTACCTCATTGATACCAGAAAAGCTGAACGGAATTGGATGATGTTGGTACAAATATAGAATATAGTCTAAAACAAGATATAACAACCGTTTAAAAAATATGACAGAAAAGCTTTTGTTTTTAAAGAAGTTTCTACACAAAGTAGGCTAGACTTTTGAAGTCTGGAGGACAAAGACTGTAAAGTAGGCATGCGCCAATGTTAATAGTTTGGATCAATAAGAGGATATTAATTACGTAATGAGCTATTTTAATAAATGTAAACAGGTACAAAATACGGTAGATAATAATTAATTCTTAATATAAGTTACTTTTGTGACGTCAGTCAGTCTTCAATTCTAATTAGTTAAAACTTTAGAATATCTTTAGAATGCTGTATCTTTAGGTGTTTGGATGGGGTCACCTTTTTTCAGTAAATATTTAAAATATCTAAAACTTTTAATTGTGGTATTTTACACCGAGTGAGTGAGGATACCGGAGGCCCATAATCCAACCCTTCCCCTCATCCCCCTCCCCATTCCCCAAGGCAGGCAACGCACTTCTGACGCCTCTGGTGTTACGGGTCTATGGGCGGCGTAATCGCTTACCATCAGGCGATACGTCTGCTCGTTTGCCCCTTATTCCCAAAAAAAAGACATGTCCGAATCTTTCCTTCCTTTTAAGAAGTACATAGACTTACATTTAATTCCACTAAGAACTCAATGTTCATACTTATATTGACCTATGACATCATTATAAGTGGCGTGACCACCATTCATTGAATCATATTTATCATGAACTAAGATAATAAAATTATTGATCAATTCAATCACTCATTTGGTTGCATTACAAAGATGTGAAAAAAATGAAAACCGCTGTGAAACAGCGCCTGCGCTATGTTTCACCGGGTGAGTGAGGATACCGAAGGCCCATAATCCAACCCTTCCCCTCATCCCCCTCCCCATCCCCCAAGGCCGGTAACGCACTTGTGACGCCTCTGGTGTTACGGGTCCATGGGCGGCGGTAATCGCTTACCATCAGGCGATACGTCTGCTCGATTACCTCCATATTCCATAAAAAAAATGTACGTTTAATATTTTACAAGACTACGGCGAAACGGGTTAAACTAAGAGTAAAAATAATATTTATTTATTTTGCGTCAATAGCCTATTAATAACAACTTCGAAAATAGTTAACATTACATAGTTTTTAATTAAATATATATAATGAACTTCCACGTGAGCAATGCCGCGGGTAACAGCTAGTATAATAATCTTGATGGTATTTAATGGTTTTGGCAGTCTATGTATATACCTATGTATTTTTGTATATTTCACCGTAGTGCCAAAACCGATATAAAAAATGAGATGTCAATACATTCATTCGTAACAATATACAATGTATATTAAAGTCTTTACGTAGTCGGGTTACAGTTTTTTTAGCTTTTTTTCGTAATATTACATTATTGCGTAATTTTTTAAATAATTTTCAGTCAGAAAATTAAACAAAACCCGCACTTGGCCAGCGTAGGGACGTTATGGCCTTAACCCTTTCCTGAGAAGAGACCCGAGCCCAGCAGTGGGACATTATGGCTTGTTCATGATGATGTTATATTGAAATGAATCAAAAAGTATTCGGGTCAAAATGAACTTAATCCAATGTTCTGTTTTTAAAGAGCTTTGTCCCAAGAACGTGTCTGAGATTGTTGATAATCAGATCATATCCGATTTGGAAATGTAAATACTTACATAAAATCACGTCTTTATCTGATACACACGGTTTTATGTATTAAATACCTAAATATCAACTTCCAAGTGGTTCTTCTCGTAGACCAAAGCTCGGGTCTCGCGGTAACTTTCCCAGGTCTATAGCCTGTTTAAGTTATGTTCTACGCCACCTGTAACTACAGGTGGGTGATTGGGTTAAGCCCTAACGGGCCTCTTAGTAACTCCAGGTATTGACGTTTCTTCAAAGTGCGACCTGTGCTTAGCGAGGTCGAGAATATTAACTTACTACAGATAATGGTTTAAGCGATCAACTAGCCGTTACCGTCACATAAGAAAACAATGTTTAATCCACAAGTTGTGGTTCTTTGTATCCGTTGTGTGAATAATTGTCCTATAGTCCTCTGTGGTCCAGGATACATTCCTAGTTGTCCTCTAAAAAAGACAAAAGAAAGAAAAAACTCTCCATAAAATAGCCCTACTGTCGTATCTGACATAAGACAATAGACATGATGATTAATTCTGAAAAACTGTTTTATGGTGTTCGGAAGTATCTCATATTGTCAAAAACAGTTATATTGTTTTAAAAAATAAAGTATTAGTAGGAAAAAAATGTGATTTAAATTTTAAGTTTAAAATTCACGAGAAAACGCGCGGTGGTGTCATGGCGTCTGTTTGTGTAAGACATGACGTAACAGTGTCAATTATAGCTCTTAAAACAGTAAAGTAATCGTCGATTATATCCGAACAAAGCGACTTTTATACATAAGTGACGTAACTCGCCCCGATTGGTGTTCAACTTAACATGGTGGATTGCTGTATTTTATAGTTTAATTTTTGTTGATTAAAAATTAATTTCGCTCAAAACATGAAAATTAATACGATTTTTATACTCTATGAACCCATTTCATCAGATAAATACATAATTTTAGTGGTTCTTTGTCATTGGCATCATGCCTATTGTATGGACTTTCGCATTTACAAATAAATCAACTGCTGATTGTGGCTAATTTTTTGTCGCTCAGATGTCAAGAACTTGGTAGCCACGTTGTAACTCCCAAAATAACTAGGTCGTTGACCTGAAAATAAAGGTTATAAAAGTTATTCCAATTCCATTAAAACTTTTTTTTGTTTTTAAATGTAAATTTAAAACGTTAGCGATTGCTATCAACCCGCTCACGACATGTAGTATTAATGTAAACTAGGTAGTTATACATTAAAGTACTCGACCTAAAAAGCGGCGTGTCGGCCTATAGTATACTTCTTTGTAGGAACAATGATTACTTATGTACCTTCCGTCATATTTTACAATCAATCAGTCTTTAGTAGGTAGGTACCTACCTTATACAGTTGCTATTAAATACTAGCTGTGCCCTGCATATTGCATCGCGTCGTATTACCTTTACAACAATAACCACGAGGCCAAGCTAATCTAAAACAAGTAGCCTTAGTTACTCCTTATATGATGAGTCATCTTTCAGTGAAATTCCCTTCATAGTCGGTCCAGCCGCTCTAGAGATTGGCCGGGACATATAGATAAACAGAGAAAAATTAAACATTAATTTTCTTTTATGTAAGTATTGTACTTACCTACTTTCATATGCATTATACGAAAATTGAATAAAAAAGGAAGTCTTAAGTAAACAATGTGTTAAAGTGATAACTATAATTAAAATTACCCTTTATTAAAACAAGCAGATAAGAAAAATTGATTCTGCATATCTATTATAGGAAGAATTTTAATCTTTCATCGTAATTTTACAATGGATCACTAGATTTTAATTTTTAAAACTAATTCTGTATGTTAGTTCTGTATTTAGTTACAAGTTAGCCTTTAAATCACAGTAACAAGGAAGAAGATTCACAAGAAATAACTCACGACGAAAATATAATTACGGAAGCACTTAAATATTATTGAAGAGTAACAAACGAATTAAACCATACTTATAAGTCATTGTTCTACCGTAGAACGAACCTTGAAAGTTAATACAATAATGGGCGCGCATTCAAGACAGTTCGCGAAGTGTTGCCATATCTTACAGCTTATTGCCACTTGTCCTTGTCAACTTGTTACGACATGGTGCAATAAAACGGTAGCATAATATTGCAGCCATCACATTCTTGTATGTAAATAAGTTTAGTTTATAGATTTAGCTGCCCTCTATTTCAATTCTTAAAGCTGATTTATTGTAATTTGATAAAATATTTAAGGCTTACAAAAGAAGTGATCATCATCATCATCATCATGGACACTGCTGGACGTAGGCCTCTCCAATTTCACGCCGCTTAGTTCGATCTATGGGAAGAAGTAATGAATTACTGAAAAAAAAAACCCGACTGCGTCAATATCATGTATAAAACATATAGTTATATATGTATGTTCGTAATCACTGTTAAAATTCCTTTATTTTGATTCCAAAACACATCGGAAACGTTTTTTGAGATTACTTTTTGACTCCAAAAATCCTTAATTTTGATTTATTTTAAAATTTTGATGTCCCCAGTGTCACTCTCACGACTAAGGCGAATCTATTGACACCACTCGTATAAAAATACGATAAAGCGTTTAGGCTCTAGGCGTGGTAAAGAACTTAACATACATACAATCGAAAAACATAACCCTGCTTCTTTTGCAGTCGTCGAAATATATGTACTTAAAAATAAATTCACAAATCTCACATACGACTGCCTGATCCTGAACTAGGCATAGCCTGAACTATAGTAACTAGACTGCTATATACCTACTTATACATATGATATTTCTAGGTATATATAAGAGACAAATTGTACCCAGACAGTACAAATGCGATACCCGAGTGGTAATATAGTAACAATACAGATAATGTTACGCAACTAAGGGAGCAAACTGCACTATTGAGAGAAGGAGACCTTGAAACTAACGAACTCATCTGGCCAGCTTGATTTAGTGCCCCAAACCTCCATTCAAAGGTGAGTCTCAAATTCAGCTCTCGGTGACTATTAAATGCTCTCATTTGTAGTACACATCACATCATAACGTGATGTGTACTACAAATGTAATAACAGTACTACAGGGCTCCGATAACACCACTCAGTGAACCGTTACTAAATAACTGCTTCACCAAACACCGGTTTCCTGTAAGACCGTGTTACTACTACAACGAGGACCCTTTGTGAAGATCCCTTTTTTCTCTTATTTATAAATAGATGTCGTAATCAAACACTATAAGTGTTAAATGCCTTTAAAGTGATGTAAAGTAACGTAGTGAATTCAAAGATCGCTGTATTAATACGGTATACTTTACGTATGACTATGGTACTATATTCATTCGATAGTTCATTTTGACTTTGAAGTCATGTGTGGTTGTCATAAGAGCGATAGCTAAGCATTCAAGTTTCACGCAAGTACATGGAGTATTTTTATAATCGTCTAAATTCCAAATAGCATTGTTTTAAGTTCATGATAATATTAAGAAACATATTTTTAGTATGAAAGGCAATTATATTATAATCTAAATATGGTGTAAATGAGAGACTTCACGTGATCTAATTAAAAAACATAACAATGAAACGATCTTATATAATTCGAAATATAAATAAAAATGAAATTATCAATTATTAACAATGTATATCAACCCAAAGACTTTCTAAAGATGTGATTTTTATTTTGCATGATCAAACGATTTGTATAAACAACGACAGTATTTTACATACGAAATTTGATGTCAATAACCTATAGTCCTGGAGTCTAGACTTCTCTATCCATTAAATATGCGTCTCTTAGGTATAAAACGTTGTGAGTAGTGTGAGCTGATCAATATTAAAATATTGTACCTAAAGCTCTGAAGTGGTAGAACTTCTCATAGTTGCAATTACTGTACAAAACCATTTTTATCTAAAGATAAAGCTGCGTAAGTTGAATACTAAAGTATTCAACTTACGCAGCAGACTTTTTCATTGTTATATTCTTCTTTTATGCATACATATAAAAGGAAGCCGTGTTAGTTATACTATTTATAACTCTAGAACGGCTGAACCTAGCTTAGAATCAGGAGACGGACCTAGGGCACTTTTTACATTGTTTTTTTTTAACTTTGTGCCGCGACTTTAACCGAGATTTTTTTTGTACCGCGGGGAATACTTACCGCGGAACTCAGCCAGTCTCTTATAAATTTTGGCACAGCACACATTCCAGGTAATATCTATTTGCTTTATGTATTTTTTATAAGCCAGCCACTATTCACTTCCCATTTTGAAATTAAGAAAATAACAACATTCATCTTAGAAAATATCGCATGAAAATAATATGTTGATACGATATGCTAAAATCCACACGGACTGTCACCACCACCGAGTTTTTGCATTGACTGGTGTAGGATTCGGCCTGACAGATGGTGTCTTATACTGTGCCTAAAATGACAGAAAAACAAGTTCAGTTTTTAAAAAGGTACACTGAGACGATACCGCTATTACACAGGTACCACTTTAGGATAACCTTGCTGTTGAAGGTCGTTTCTTGCCATCGACAGATAATAACTGGCTGGAGCACCATTTAGGCGCCTAAAACCCGTATTAGAGCCTAGACTATCAACAACCTTCGTAGCTCGGTAGACGGCCTCTCATAAACCTTACCAGGCGTGATCCAAAAACCTCGACAAGAGTACAACTTATCTTGCTTAACTTTTATACACACATGCGTAGACAATTGTGACAAAATGAATGTCCTTTGTTGTCCCGTAGTTACTAAAAATATCCTAGACAAGAAAAGAAGGTCGGATTAATATAATTTATACAGTTTGTAATCGTTTCAAATGCAACTTCGGAAGCAGAGTGACTGAACTGGCCTGAGTGTGGATAACCTTGCTCCGAATTTGCGCGTACGACGGTGACGTCAGCGGGCGTGGTCGCTGATGGGATTTGTCTTAACACTTTGCGTGTTCACTTGTTACTAATATGCAGTAAAACAATTTTGAAGTTTTTTTAATACACCGAAGTTCTATCAGATAAGAGACTTTTATGTAAGCGCTTTAGGACGTCTATGTTTTGTCTTCCTAATTCTCACTTCTGTGTTTGTTTTGAAATTCCCTATTGACATATTTTAAGCAAACAATAACTTATTCAATAAAGAGTGCTATATGAGAACATATTATTATACATATTATCAAACGAAACACGAACGAAGCTCGAATAAGCCTTGTGACAAATCACCTTGTCACTGCCACAGAGGTGTTCCCGCCTTTTTGTTCCACCTTTTTATTGCTAAATAGTTTCGCGCCTTTAACTGAAATGAAATATAACCTGTGTTTTTTCACAATCAGTTGTTTATTTCACAATAAAATGAGTTTTATTTTATGCTAGTTTGCTTTGAATAAAATAATTTGGGTTGTGTTTACCTTTTGATTGTAGGTGCAAATACAGTTCAGAAAATTTCTTATCTGAAAGTGAATTATATAGACCTAAATAAGTAAATAAATGCGTACAAATGTCAAGACAAATTGGTACATATGTTTTTGATGTGTGTAGGTTATCTAATTTTTGACAAAGGTTTCAAAGTGATACGGTATTTTAGTATCAAGTGTGTAACACTACACTCTTTAGTCTAACTAAGCATCTTTAGTTCAAATTATGATAAGTATTAAAAAGTTACCGACTGCCTGTAACTATTTTGTTTTGTTTTTATTTTTGATGTACCCAGTGTCACTCTCACGATTAAGGCGAGTCTATTGACACCACTCACATAAAAATACGACAAGCCGTTTATGCGTGCGTCTAAGAAATATACATACATACATACACTCGAAAAATATAACCCTCCTTCTTTTGTAGTCAGGTAAAAGTATTTATTTTTAACATTTTAACCTTGAATTATCGTTGATTATTTATCGAAAATTGAAAAGGTTAAAATTGTGTTTATGAAAGAATGCTATAAAATTTGCTTTTTAGCAATACATTTATGTGCACGTATAGATAAGCTTATAGACAACGTGCAGGGGCCGAACGTGATCTAACCGTTAACCGAGTCTGATACGAGTAATTAATAATAATCACATAATACACGAATTGATATCTGTGTGATTCATTAAAAGTACACTAATATTTTCAACGAAAACATACGATTCTATATCATTCTATAGATTCGAGATTATTTCTGTATGAGGTACTTTCCGTTTAGAAGCCTACAAAGTAATACAGTTCACATCACAATATTAGCATATTCAAACTGGTGATATACTGCATATTAGGGCCCTGTCCCACCACGATTTTTCGTAACGATGCTGTCGCGCGTTTCGCAAATGCGCTACGAATGCGCTTTTGTCGCAGAAGCGATGCCAAGCCATTATGACAATGTCGCATTCATGTAAACGCGCGATCGTGTCGGATAACTTCGGGGGAAGAATGAAAACTGCTTTCGTTGCCGACAATCCGTCTTCTTATGTAAAAGCAGCACCAAAGACAGCATGACTAATGTTACCTCAAAGGAGTCCATCTTGCAACTGTAGCGATCGCAGGTATTTTTGTGTCGTTACTGAATCACGTTTGCATCGCGACAGAAGCGCAACAGTATCGCGTTTGCATCGCGACTGAATCGTGGTTATGTGGGCGAAAGTACATAGCTAGCGTCTGCATTGCTACTAGTTCGATGCGAATACGCGAAAGCATCGCTACTGTATCGCTGCAAAAGCCATCGTGGGTGAGGGGCCTAAGAGGAAAGCACTGTCTTATCAGTTTTATCCATTTTAATGATAATTTGGGACTGAATCTATGGCTTCTCGCATCCAGCTCCTGCCAGCCGTCTTGTGCAAATCATCGCTCCACCTGGCCTGTGGACGACCTACACTACGTTTGCCGAGACGCGGTCTCCACTCAAGAACTCGTTTACCCCAACGGTTATCGGTTCTTCGGCAAATGTGGCCAGCCCATTGCCACTTCAGCTTGCTAATCCTATGGGCTACGTCGATGACCCTGGTTCTTTGTCGGATCACCTCGTTTCTGATCCGATCCCTTAGAGAAACGCCGAGCATAGCCCTCTCCATAGCACGCTGAGCGACTTTGAACTTATGGACCAGTCAAAATGTACCTTAATATACTTGATGTTATTTTAGGGCAAAAGCATATTACGAGTTTTCAAACCTTGGCATTTAATAGCGAGGCTACATAATCTTAGCCAGGCCGCAGAATCCGAGGTCTAAGGGCGTTTCCTTCTTTCCTTAAAACCGTATGCTCGTGGGACACAAACTTGATTTTCCTGCTTTTTGTAAGTACATCATATGACCTACGCAGCCTAGTCTGTATCTCCTATTGCCCGTAGGGTGATGTTATACAGCGTGAACGAATTTGTTTGATATATAGGCAACCATATCATTAATCATCATCAACAACCCATAATTTCCCACTGCTGGGCTCGGGTCTCCTCTCAGGAGAGGGTTAAGGCCATGAAGTAGTAATAATTATAGGTCGCGGATTTTTTTTTAGACTTTCTGAAGGGGCACAATTGTGTCATACAGTATTTTTACGAAGCATCATTTATGTCCGTTATTTGTACTAACCTAGTATTGATTTTTATAATCAGTTGTCTGGTGTACAATAAAACGATTTATTATTAATATACAATACGTTAGGTAATTTTTTTCGGGTGTTTAACTTAATATGGCGGACTGCTGTGTGTTTTGTTACCAAATAAATCTCATTTGCCGGCTAAAAACGAAGGGAATGAAGAAATATCTGTTCCTAGAAGTCAGGTGAAATGTATGTAATTGATAAAATTTAATACGTCTGTAAATCTCTGCTAACTGCCTCGTTGGTCTAGTGGTTAGAGTAAGCGGTTGGATATTTCATACAAAAATTTCTTAATAGCAGGCCGGAGAGGAAATCAATGCCCTCAAATATACTGACAACTACTTCAATCTGGAAATCAGTTCACCCTCAGAAAATCTGATAGGTATTCAGGCAAAGCCGATTGAACTAGTAGCCGACCCCAAATAATCTTGGCTAGGAAGAAGAAGAAATCTCTGTTATAAATATAAAATATAAAGTAATAAAACATAATATATCTAATATAAAAAATTCTCGTGTTGCGGTTTTTGTTACCACACTTCTCCTAAACGGCTGGATCGATTTTTATGCTTTGTGTGCATATCGGGTAGGTCTGAGAATCGGCCAACATATATTTTTCGTATAATGATGAGGATGATCCTGCACTAAATATATTTTTTGACAATACTTTTATATATGGCAAAACAACGTTTGCAGTGTCAGTTAGTCTTTATATTTATTACTATAAATGTGAATATTTGTTACGCTCTCACGCGAAAACTACTTAACCGATCATCATGAAACTTATTAAGATATACTTTCCTACACATATTCTTTAAGGTATTAGAAGTAACATTGATACTTTTCATTAAACGCGAGCGAAAGCTAGTATCATAATAAATATAGGTACAAATTGTGTTAATTATTATTATTTATTCTTATTTATTTAATACACAGAGAAAAAACAAACTGAGTTACAATCTTTGTCCCCCAAAACCTGGTTGATGGTTTGACTGGGTATTAATTTCTGTCCTACCCAGGCTTGCAGCATAACGTTCTTAACAGTGTATAATCTCCGGTGATAAATAAAATGTGGCTGTGATTATCAAATTCAACCTCATCCATAAATTGTTCGGTCTCGTAGTGATTAAGCAGGTGATTGATGTGTTTATTCAAAATAATTTTTACAGTTTTATCTTTAACATTACTTTAGAATGTACTCTAGTATTTCACTGTAGATTTCAACAGGGGGCGTAGCTCAGATGGTAGAGCGCTCGCTTAGCATGCGAGAGGTACCGGGATCGATACCCGGCGCCTCCAAGTTCTTTTTGTAATTTTTTTATTGAATAACTTTAAAGTCCTTAGCATTTTTTTGTTATTCTCTACTATTTAAACTATTAAAATTGTAAAATAATTTATAAGTTGAAGAAATGACAGAAAGATAACTAAAGATATTATTAATAAATTTTGATAAAGTGATTGCTTAAATAAAGTGATATTTATAAATACCATATTCGGTTCTAAATCCCTCACATCTAAATAAAAAAAATGGATATTGCTTAAACTAATCGAAAAAAATGTGGAAAAAGAACAATGGTGTAGATAAGGTGAAATACTAGTGGTATTAGACCTTATTACACTACTGAGTACATTAACTTCGAACCGGGAGCCAAATGACATTGAAAAGTGAGCACCTTAATACGAAAATTGGTGTGGCACAGAACAGAGGATATCATCTAATAGGCGATTCATTAAACGGAACGTACCCGCCTCATAAATTACTCCTCGCTTCCTGAAATCTATGCGCATCTAACTTCAAGGGATTGTAGACTTTATGTCAAACACATTAGGGATATAATAGTTTGCTTGATATAAATAGGTGGACTAGATCTGTGTTGCGTGTTCTGTGGACGGATTGTTTTAGGCTGGCAACTAATTCTGTATTTTGGTTCGAATATGAAGATATATTTGTATTAATAACAAAGGCCCTGTTTCTTGTGATACCAGAAATTACACTTTTATTTGATGGGTGTGACAGAGCAACCATGCCATATCACTATCTATTATGAGATATTATTTTATGCGGATTTTATCTCCAAATGTATTTGATATTGATACACGACTCTATAGCAGCTACAGGCATAGCTAACGATTACTCTTTTTAGGATCTTTCAAGCCTAGCCGTGAATAGGCCTTTCGCACTTACAAAATGTATTATTACATATTTTCATAATTTTACTAGCTGACCTGGCGAACTTCGTACAGCCATATTTTTCTTGCTCTAGTTATATGTATTCTTAAATTTTTCGCGCAATTTATTATGTTTTTCTTTGATTAGAATCTTCTCCTGACAATAACAAACAACAAAAAAATAATGGTGAAATCGGTCCAGGCTTTCACGCGTGATGGTGTGACTAAGGGAAATAGGGATTCATATATATATTATATATAGATAAGCATTTAAGTTTGTTCACAGAACAACAAAGTTACAACTATTCTGGAAGTTTGTGAATGGCAGTAAGAGTTCTTATTATAATCGGGACCTAATCTACATTTCCCGTATGGCCTTACCCCTCTCCTGAGAGGAGATCCTAGGCCAGCAAGTGGGCCGGATGGCGTAAGAAAGCGGTTCCCGGATCCCTCCCGTCTCAGGCGCAGAGTGGCACACTGTGTGGTTTTAGTCGGTTCGATTCCGACACACCGCCCCGCCGCAAACCCCGGTGGGGTAAAGGCCTGAGGGCGTTTCCACACGTAAAAAAAGGCTAGCAAGTGGGACATTATGGGTTGTTGATGATGTTTCTATCTGTACCTGTAATTCTTGAGACTTTATTGGAATTAAGTCTCGATTTAAAAATCCTATACCTACGCATTTAAGTCCCTTTAATCGCCATCTTATATCAAGTCCATAAGACTTACTAACAAAACCGTTTTTAATCTTTATGGCCATCAATATCCGCTTACACTAATCAAAATATTTTTTTTAATTACCTGAGTTGTATGACTCACAGATGTAATGTCGTTTAATATAATTTACGGGCTGTTGACGTACGAGGTATGTCATGGCATGTTTATATTTATTGGACAAGGTCACAACAATTTAACTGAGGCCAATTACTATAAAATACTATTACCTAAGTGATATATCTAGTTGTAAAAAGTATTTTAATAACATATTAATTTAATTTATTTGACTTTTTGTTGAGTGGTTAGTGACCTGAGGTTATGGTTTTATTTTCGACCCAGACCGAAAACGTGTGAGACCAGTAGAGTAGAATAGAATAGAATAGAATAAACTTTATTTTACACCAGTTAAAACAGTTTACATTCATGAGGATAACATATAAACGACCATATACAAATGGCGGCCTTATCGCTAAATAGCAATTTCTTCCAGGCAACCTTTAGATGGACAAATTGACTGTAGAAATTCGAATTCATGGGTAATTTGGGGTGAAAAAATAAATAAATAAAGGAAATCATTCAGTTAAGATAAATAATAACAACAGTATTTAATTTTAATGTTGTATTTAATGCCTGGATGTGAGTCATCTATCCATATTAATATTGGAAATTCTAAAGTACCTCTGTATATCTGTAACGTTTGCACGCTTAAATCGCTATAACGATTTGAATGAATTTCGCTACTGAGATCGCGATGAGATCTGAAAGCGTAACAAACAGACATATTTATTTTCGACTAGTTTCTGCCCGCGGCTCCGCTCGCGTATGTGTCGGTTATCGCGGCAAATAGTAGGCTATGAGTTATTCTGAAGTATAAGCTATATTACTGTAAAGTTTCATCCAAATCTGTTGAGTAGTTTTTACGTAAAAGAATGACAAACATCCATACAAACTTTCGCGTTTATAATTGATATATTAATAGGATTTTACAATAGATGTGTATCAGCAGTTAACCAAGGCCCTGCCTTGCTTGGTATCAGATGGTCGTCTTGGAGTTGTTTAGATTATTCTTATCGAATTGTATTTTCAATGAACCCGCGACCGTGAACCGTATATCTTTGATAAATAATATTGATTTATTGCGTGAATATCGTAGAAACATCCACGTATTGGCGACTTTCAACGCATTAACGATGATATATGTTATTTCAAAGCGCCATTGCAATGTGAAAATAGTCTGCAATACAATCAAGTTATCTATATATGTATATAAAAGAAAGTCGTGTTAGATACACTATTTATAAATCAAGAACGGCTGAACCGATTTGGCTGGCAATTGGTGGGTAGCTCAGAACCAGAAGATGAACATAGGATTACACAGGTTTTTTTTTGTAGTAGGCTCCACTAGTATATTATATAAAACAAATGCTAATGTTGAATTTTATTTAAATTTATAGTTTCGTAATACAAATGAAACACTATCGTAGACCTAATCTCTATAACCACTTGAACTTAAGGATTTTGTAGTTGTCCAGGAGAAATAAAAACTTTGGAAATTAAGATGTTGCTTTACGAGTGTAATGCAATTAAATATGTGTTCATAATGTTCCCAATTACGGAAGTATTCAGCCTATTTATGGGCGTTTATTTAACCACTGCTCCGCGAATAGGTTAGTAGTGACTTAAAACAGACTTCTTCAAGAATTATGTTATCAAACAATGTTTTTTTATGGAATAGGTGGCAAACGAGCTGACTTAGCCCCTAATGGTAGCGTATATGTATGAACCTACTAGGTAGTAGAGATATGCTGATTGCAGCACGAACGGGCCAGCTCGGCCAGAGCGGTACTACCCTCTCACACAAGATCAATCTGAAACGACAGCATTCGTGGTGTCGTGTTTCGTTGGTGAGTGCGAGAACGGAGGCCCAATGATGCAGCAACATCTCAATAGGCCACCATAGTGTGGGTCACCATGCTGCATTGTTGCATAGTCTGTATTCGCAATGAGTATGGTGACCACTAATCTTGGATTTTGCTCATGCTTTCCATCAGGCAATGATGAGTCACTTTGGCAGGCCCATACATAAACAATATACCTAATTCTAGGTAATACTTTATAGCTTTATAACTATAGTACTTATAGCCTAACTTCGTAGATATGATAAAGTTAACTACAGGAAATTAGGTAGCCGTAAAGATGGCAGACGCAACGTGAATCATTTTAAATGAGATATAAATTATCTAATTATGTTCAATGAGTGTAATGACTGTCGGGCAGATCGTAAACGCAGATGTTTGCTGTGGGGTCTGTGGGTACAGCTTCGGTGAAATCTTTTAGTGGATAATAGATAAGGTGGCGACCGAATAAACTGTACTTGGCGTCTTGGCGTCTCTTCCAAAACAAAAACGCTTTCTTATGATTTAATTTTTGTGCCTGGTACGTATTAAGCATATACGCTATTTATTTAAAACGTTAAAGTTACGGATGTGCAGTACGTATTTTAGATTTTATATTATTTTAAAAATTATAGTTTAGTCAGGTCCTCAATTACGACATTCGTGCAAAAAAAATATTAAAATGCATACGTATAGTTAGTAATAGGCTAAAAAATATATTAACATATTCATACTACATATTTCATACAACCAACTGGCAATATCAACAACAATAGTCTGCTTTGTCGATGACACCGAGTGTTTGTCCTGTGTAGTAATGAAGACCACAACCCACAACACTCAACACAGTAGGAATCGGTGTCGAGACCGCTTCATTCATCATTCATTCAGCCAATACAATAAATTGATTGCAACATATTTCATAATCATTAGTAATATTCTCATATTTGAATATCTCCTAGACAGAGAAAGACAGAACATGAATAAGTCTAATCGTAATAATATAAATGATAATATAACCCATTCAACAGTAAAGAAAACTACTCCAATCATTACTCCGAACTGTGACTATCATTAGAAGAACAAAATTTTGGTAATATAAGTTGAGATCTACATATATGTACAACTTGGACCGTGGGAGAGCCACTCTTGGCATGAATGGGCCGGCTCGACTGGAAGGATACCACGGCCTCACAGAAAACCGGTGTGAAACAGCGCTTGCACTGTGTTTCATCGAGTGAGTGAGGATTCCGCAGGCGCGTACCCCAGCCCCCCTCCCCCATCCCCGTCCCCATCCCCCAAAGGCAACGCACTTGTGTTACGGGTGTCCATGTGCGACGGTTATCATTTACCATCAGGCGATACGTCTGCTCGTTTGCCCATTATACCATAAAAAATAAAAAAAACACGGCTTTTGTTCACTGATTCGTTCCCGGTAACGTATATGTATTTAGATTTTTAAAATTATGATTCGGTATACCGTGAGAGTTAGTGTAAAAGACGGTAGATAAGCTCATTTTCACTTTTAGGCAAAATTTAATTAAAATTCGTGAGGTAATTTAACGTTTATAAACAAGAGAGAACGGGTAAGTTAAATTTGTATGTTGTGCATTCAAACTGATATTTTTAGGTTATACCTACTCAGTGTTAGCTACCTTAAACTATGTATGTAGGACGTATGATTTAATACAATAATGTTTAATTTGTTTGCGTAATTAAGAGCTTTATTGTATGGAATTCAATTCTATGGAAATAAAACTTCCCGATTTGTTACTAGACAATCTCATTTTATTTTCTTTTTTACTCCTCCATTAGGAATATATTCTGTGTCTTTACAAACATACATGAAACGGCCACAAAGAATACCCAGACTCAGTACAATAATTTATGGATCACACAGTATTGTCCCATGTTGGATTTGAATCCACAACACTTTATTAAGTAGGAAGCGACTTGGCAAACGTAACGTTTACCCAACTATGCTAACATGCAATCATTTCTAGAATTCGTTTTCTGAAGGCAACAGACAGGATTATCTGGCGCCATTTTTAGTTAGTCTCAAAGACTATGAGGGATTGCAAACAATAAAAAAAACTCTGTATCTGGTTATCTGTGCCTTTTTTGTTTGTTTTTTATGCGATTATGACAATGAGGAAATTATGTATTTATTGTTGTTTTTATGAAGGTTTTTAATAAACAATTATAGCCGTTGTATTGCATGCCGGGTGTTAAATAGTAAATATGAAATTAATTGAGTGAATGTTCAACGTCTAACCTTCTGTTAGTTCCTAATACAATTTTACCGAAATTTAATTGCCAAATAGTGATCAACGAACTTTGATATTGGATTAATCATTTATGCAGTAATTCTACATATGTAATTCAACTCTTCCCTCTGGACCGCAATCATCACCGACTGACAAGAACTTTTAATTCAGCCAGACTCTTTCCTTCTTTTCTTTCTTTTAAAAAAGACAACTCCCGCATTAGGAATATACATTCCTGTGTCACGGGGATCTTTACAAACATACATGAAACGGACACAAAGTACACCCTACCCTAAAGTAGGCTTAGAACAACAATTTATGAATCACACAAAGTGTTGTTCCATTTAGCTCTATAGCGCTGCATAGAGATGTGGCTTCGCTGTGCATCTTCTACCGCATTTACTATGGGGAGCGCTACGAGGAATTATTCGGACTGATCCCTGCCGTCGTCCTACGCGACAGAAGTTTCATCCCCGTCGTCTAGATGGTTAGCAGTCCACAACTGTGCGCTGTTCCAACTTTCTGCCTCGCACGACAACACTGTGGAACTCTGGAAAAGTGAACCTAACAATACGGAATGTCTTCACCCCTATTCAGCGTTCAGATGCTGTAGGAGTCAGCAGAAGCCGACTAATACAAAAAACTACGTAGGATAACAGGACTACCAAGATAAGGAGAACTTCAAACAGACACTATTGGTGTAGGGTTTGTTTGAAGTTTCGACCGGCCAGTTTGATATATTAAACCAAAACATTTTTGCTAAGAAAGGCCTATTTCCATCAGTTTATATAACTACTATAATATACACTTATTACACATATCTTCTCTTGAATCACCTACTTTATTTGTAGCTGAAAACTGCATTAAAATCCGTTAAGTAGTTTAAAAGATCTAAGCAAAAATGAACAGACAGCGGAAACGACTTTATTAGAAACTATCTAACTAAATGTGAAAAGTAAGTAACTACAGAATGACAAACAGTAATTAAGAGTCCAAAAATAAGATACCTTCTAATAAATATTCCCAGTAATAATAATATGTTGTAATCATTATTTCATTGCCTTAATCGTTGAGTCATTGGCAATCCGTTCCGACAATGTAAGGTCACAGCTCCTCGTAAGGAGGTATCACATCATTCGACCTTTGCACGTAGACGGTAAGTAGGTATGTTGTTACTAGTAAACACGTTCAGGAAGTTTTATTTTATTGTATGTACAAGTTTAAGCATCAGTAAGATTATTCGAAGTCCGACTTTCATGAGTTATGTTAAGGGTGATTATCAAATGGGAAGCTTCTACTATAATCTGATGGATCCTCCGGGGTTTAAGTGGATTATTTGCTCCTACTCTACTACCCAGGACCCGAAGATTATCCATTCCGTCAACAAAATGAATACTGTATTTGCATAATTTTTTTTGCATAGTAAATAAATATCCAATGAATAGATGCAAACTTATTAGAAATCAAAACATTAGTTAAAAACACAATACAACTCGGTGAATATCTACTACATAAACAATACCATAAGTCGTAACATATTTAATTAAATTCCAAGAAGTAAGATATAATATTTATATAATACACGAATGGTTTGTGTTAGGAAGAAAAGAAAGCTAAATACGGCAGTCATAAATAAATGTTATGTTATATTTAGGCCGCCATGTTGTTATTATTTCAAATGTGGAACGCGAACGTTTGGAGAACCGCAGCAGAAAATGAATGCGTTGGTTACAACTTCATTTCAATGACTAATGAGTAATTTATGTTTTAAATTTTTGTATTGAGCCAATAATTGAAATGCCAATAGGAAGAAAATGATGTTAAAATATGTTAAAATGATTAGGTTGAAATGATAGTCTCTAATCTATCTTTGTTGTAATTTAATCGGGGGGCGGTTTTAAGCGTAATAAGTAGGGGGCGTTCTTAATGTTTTTTATAGTAAATTATGAAAATAGATAGATAGATAGAAAACTCTTTATTTGTACACTATAATATTACAGTTAGAAGAGAGTACATAAAATGTGAGACGGAGTGTACAAAAAATAACTATTTAAAATTAAAGATTGATATCGAAGAGTGAAAAGATTGAATTTGTTTTACAAATTCAATAAAATAAAATTAAACTAAATCAAATCAAATGAAATATGATGGGCTATGAGCAAAAACAATATCATTAATATATCAAGTATTATTATAAGAATAAAATATAAAATCAACGATCTGATTGAATCCGTTCGATTAAATCCATTCGTCGCAAGAAGAACCTTTTGTATCAATGCAGCGATGCTAAGTTTCAGTATTTACAGGACAATTGAATACGACAGTACAAATAGTGGTTCTTTAAACTATGCTTTTATACGTTTTCGGCTTTCCAAACCAAATGAGAGATAAGTAAATTAAAAAACTCAACATAAACGGAAACGGAACGGACGGCATAAACGGAATAAATGTTATAACATTTTAGTAATGTCGACGTAATAAGGAAGTCCACACAAAAGTCCACACACCCGAAGGCATACCTTACTATACAAAAATTAAAAAAATATAAATAGGCTTAAAATAGTCAAACTAATTTTCAAATTGGAATTTAAAACTGACTAAATTTGAGCTTTTCAAAAGACGCCATTTTGCGCTCACTTTTGACACAGCCAATGACGGTATTGTCATTTCGTGTTTGTTTATTTATTTTACTTTATACCTATTAACAGTTTTAATTGCACAAATCCTGACTCTACCCAGCACTACTAACACAGTATGAATTTCGACTCCGACTAACGACGTCACATTTCGTTTCGACCAATAGTGACTAGTTTTGTAAGTTTGAATATCTCTCCCTTAATAATCACTTTTTATTTAATATTTTTTGGGTTAAAATAATCACTAAATAAAAAAAAATCCTTTAAGTATATTGTTAAGATAATAAAGAATCTAGAACAAAATAATTTAGTCAACTAAAAATTTTATGAATATTCCCTACTGTAAGATTTGGAAATCAGAATTTTCGAAACATAGGCGCTCATAGCCCAGTTGCACTCGGTGATTAGAAACAATCATCGAGGGTNAAGCAACGATGGCGCGGTCAGTACCTGGATGGGTGACCGCTGGTGGCATGTTACCATGAGCGTCTCCGTGATTCGGAGGTCACGTTAAGCAGTCGGTCCCGGTTGTTATCATACGATAACAGTCGTGAAGCTTAGTTGGAGGCCTTCGGGCGGCTTAAAAACATCCAACGGCAAGATTTACGTAGCCACAACGTATTCTTGCCAGTCCCCAACCCGCACTTGGCCAGCGTGGGGACGAATGGCCTTAACCCTCTCCTGAGAGGAGACCCGAGCCCAGCAGTGGGACATTATGGGTTGTTGTTTGTTTGTTTGTTTTTTGGTTGGACACGGTCAGGATTCAGCAATTTAATGAACAAATGTTCAGCCTCGTAGTATATGTTTTAGCACACCTTTCAATACAATCAGTTTTAAAATTTTTTACTTAATAACTACACTTGTAACTCTGCTGTGATGACAGAAACGAAAGCCCGTAGGACGGGCATTTTTTTATGAACAATTTTAAGCTCCGCCCTTGGAGTCGTGGGGCAGCTACTTGACATTTTATAAGCATTATTCTAATAAATCATTTCTGAAGTACTAATTTCTAGAACTTGACACTTAATTAGTATTATTCTGATGAATCATTTGTACATTATTAGTTTATCGAACTAATAAGCTAACATTATTAAATTAGACTTTCCCCACGCTCCGCCCGCCTGTGTGTCAGATATTGCGGTAAATCATAACCTATGTGTTCTGATTTGTAACCTAAGAGTTTTCAGTAAAGTTTCATCTAAATCCGTTCGACAGTTTTTTGCGTAAAAGAGTAACAAACATATATTCTTACAAACTTTAGCATTTATGACATTAGTAGGATGGTATGATGTTTTTGACTTTTAGAGCATGTTACAGAACGATTTGGGTATGTAATTGAGCAAGTTACACAAATAAATATGGAGTAAACAAGCAGACGTATTGCCTGTTGGTAAGCGATTATCGCCGCCCATGGATACCCGCAACACCAGAGGCGTCACAAGTGCGTTGCCGGCCTTTAGGGGATGGCGAGAGGAGTTGGGGTATGGGCCTCCGATATCACCACTGAAATATATATATATATATCGATGAAACACAGCGCAAGCGCTGTTTCACACCAGTTTTCTGTGAGGCCGTGACATCACTCCGAACGAGCCGGCCCATACATGCCGATGCGTGGCTCTCCCGCGGTAATCATCGTTTTGGAAAACAGCTGATAATTTTACACTGCTGGACCAATATTAACCAAACATAGTTAAGATCCACCGCAAGGAAACTGGCTTTCAAATGAAAAAAACCGCATCGAAATCGGTCCATCCGTTTGAGAGCTACGATGCCACAAACACAGACATACACACACACACACACATACACACACACACACATACACACATAGACATACATAACACCCCTCTTTTCGTCGATGGTTAAAAATAACACTTGTGATTACCTACTTGAGATGATAAGAAAAAAAATGCTTATTTGACTCATCATTACCGCCATAGTACGGGAAACACATATGTACTACATAAGCTATGTATATATTTAAAAATATTGTTCCACTGATGAGCAGTATATTTTTTTTTGAAACAGTACTTTGTCAATATTTCCGATACTTGGCTTGACTGATTGAAAGCATTCCTCGTGCCAAAAGGACGGATGGTCTAATTTATTTTGTCTTGAATTTTGAGGTATTTTAAATTTTAATTTTGCGTAAAACGAAACGCACATATGTAACTCGAGAGGGCTCGGTATGCGAACGACCGACTGACGCTCGTCGATAGCAGGTATACAAAATGAATTGTGGAAAGGTATTTACGACTCGAAGTCGGTTGTAGAAATACAGATAGTAATTTAAACACCATGACGATTCGTTAAATATAGGAACCGGGCAATAATCTACCACAAGTGGACCCGTGTGTTTGGACTGTGTTGGATTATTGGCGCAGAGTATGTTGTTTAACAGTTCAGTTTATTGTGAACACGACAAATTTGAGTATATTACAAAGAATTCTTTCTTATTTCACTTAACACTCAACACCAAAGGGTCTCTTGTCATAACATTAAGTTATTTATAGAGGCTTGCGATAACACTAAGTAATTTATGGAGGCTTGTGTTTTTTGTTACAATCAACAGACTAAAGTATAATAATATAATGCTTAGTAAGGATCTTATAATCTATAATACTCAGGACTCGTCTTCACAATGCTGATGAAACTATTTACCAATCTGAATTAAATAGTTTCAATATGAGTAAGTGTGTATATAGTTCAATATTACATTAGGTCGTTCAATAATATGATTATTAATATAGGCGATAGATGTAGATTAGGCGATTGTAGGCGATATGGTTGCTACGTAAACCATGCTCGCTTGGTCAAAGCAGATCTTCGCCGAACGGCTTTTCTTGGTGTCTCTTGCCTGTTCTTTTATTTTCTTTTTATAAGTCTACTCCTGCTTCAGGAATTTGCGCGGACTTTACAAATATACTTATATGAAACGGACACAAAGAACACCCAGACTCTGAACAAAAATGTGTGGCCCACAACATTTGGCCCAGTAGAGGCGGCGTGTAGTCGAAAGTTTTCTCCATAGAATCTGCGTAATATAAAGGAACTATAGCTGACCCTTACTTCGAACTATTCCAATTTACTGATAATTGTTGTAATTGAAATAAACGATTTAGAAGTGATTTGATTAGAATTGGTTTAGGCGTTGGGTATAATTAGGATTATATAAATCGTGTATCTAAATGTTTTTCAATACAAACGGGATAAAGTGCTGCTATAGTGAAAAAGTACAGAAGCACAGAACTGAGTTGCCATGTCTTATAGTTACGATCATTGCGTATACATTACTTATAGTGAGTTCACGGATAGTGTGGCTATTGTATCGGTTACCTCCCGCTTCCTATTGCACATCGTGTTGTGGTTGTGGTGCAACAAATGGTTGTTCTGGGTGGTCTTTGTGTACGCTCCATAAATATTTGTAATCCCCAGCGACACAGGTTATGAGTTTTCTTAATACTAGAATTAATATTAAATATAATATTAAAACTATAGTGTCCCATATCGTCTACCGTCCCTTCTAATCATCATCATCAATAACCCATAATGTCCCGCTGCTGGGTTCGAGTTTCCTCTCAGGATAAGATTAAAGCTATGGCTTTAATCTTACATATACATACGTCGTGATTGGGGACTGGCAAGACGACGTCGTGGCTACGTAATTTTGCCGTTATATGTAGTCTTTTTTACCCTTCTAATGCTACATGTAATTAATGATAACAGATTGCGCAGATTTGATTTTATCTTGTCGGGTGTGCTCTGATGATGAATAAAAATAAACACCAGTAATGCCAAGTGCGTAATAAAGCAAACGATTGTTAAATTGCGGTTATACATCACCTGTTTATACGTAGATATAAAACTTCCTGTTTTCTCACTGTGGAAACCACTGCATAATCCCTGGTGTCTCTATACAGATACTGTACTGTACTTTATTCTATATATTTAATAACATTATTTAAAGCTCTTTACTTATAATGGACTTTGAAATTCTATTAGATATGTAGAGGAACGTTATTTGGAGAAATAAAATGGTCATCTAGGCTATTTCGTGCCAGAAATAATGTTTGATTTTGATTTTGAGAAGTGTATATATATCAAGGTACGAGCCCATCTTGTTTTTTTCTCTGATTTATAATATAATATTAGTTAATTTCTGAATTACGTTCAAAGTCCAAACGAAAGTGTTGTGCACCATCTCACTCATTTCTCACTCATGACTGGTAGAGAATGCCTTTGGTATTAAGTCCGCCATTGTACATTTTGTGTATAAAATAAAATAAATAAATAAAATATCTTTCATTTGCCACCAAAACTTTCATTGTGCTATTAAGATGAACGAATATACCTTATTTTAATTCTGGCGTTATGTGGAACCTACTGTCTTGTAATCACGACACTTAGTTCGCCCTACAGTTTTTTGTATTTGCGCAAATACCGCAGGTACCCCACACCGCCGTCTCGAGTACTAATAACTGAGGACCCAGGTATACTTTAGAAAGGAAATCCCTGGAACTAAACGTACCTATGGCCGGGCTTAAATATGGCCGCATCAGCATTCTCTCTAATCTTATAACAACACAATGGCTTCCATCAGAGGTACTACAAACACCTACAAACTCTTAGTCTAATCATTCAGCATGGGCGGGTAATCAAAAGCCTACAAACAGTGTCACTACGAACTTCGAATTCTTAACAATGACGTAATTTCCTCGTAGTTTGTACTTCCCCCTTGATGTGTCAGGATGTTTAATAAAGCGAGGCTGTTGAACAAACAATTTCCGTTACCTACTCTCCATTTGAGTGTCAGTGTCAACTGTCATGTGATAAGGAAATTATTGTTTATAAATAAGATACTCATTGGTCCAGCTCATCTATACAAATAAATAAAACTTAAATGTCTGTTTGTAATTTCAAACTACGATCTTTTCACTAAATATATAATTTACGTATAAGAAGTCTATGTGTGGATAATATGTGGTGGAATAACACTTTTTGTGATCCATAAATTGTTGTCCTGAGTCTGGTAGTTCTTTGTATCCGTTTAATGTATGTTTGTAAATTCCCAATATGGCCGTTGTCTTTAAAAAAATAAATAATATCTGGAATGACAGGACCGATTTTAATGAGATTTTCACTAGCAGATAACTAATGTTAAAAGAGCAAATTAGGCTACCTTTATTTTAGAAAAAAATAGGGTTATGCGAAATATTATTATAAATTGTACACTTAAAATCAATGAAACAGTGTACAATATCAAATTTAAAAGTAACGAAACCTGCGGGTGACCACAGGCCTCAGCTAGGGTTACAGATAATGTCTTTAGAACAATTACTTTTTGTTTGCCGAATTTAGTTCATTCGACACTCAAACAATTCTCAAACCGACTCATTTATTTTGTGTTTAAGATGATATCACCAGTACCAATGATATGACGGTTGCTTGAAGAAAATTTTACCTAGTAATAAGACTGTCCTTTGTACATTACGGACCTATATATAAACTATGAATCTAATTCCTTTACATGAGCAATTCTTAAATAAATATATAGATTTATATGAGGCCGTTACCGAGGTGTATATATGTTATATAGGGCCTCATCGTTTTTCATGAAATTTAGTACGCAATGGGTTTTGGGAGCGATAAATCGATCTAGCTAGCATCCACTTTAGAAAATTTACCGAGAAAACTATCGCGCAAAGCTCATTCGTACGGGTAAGTATACTTTAGTAAAGCTAATTTTTCGTTTAGTTTTTTTTTTTCATAACTTTTTTTAAGTAGATGCCGTAAATACTTTCATTAGCATTTAGTGAAAAGCTGTTAATTTTAAGGTTCAATCAGACACTTCAATTTTATTTATTTGTATAGATTAGTAACATATTATTTGTGTAATGTGTTATTAGAGCGCCATGTATCAACTTATGACTGTAGTAGGCAAATCATTGGCAGCAAATATTAACAAATAATATTGCAACCTAAGGCCCAAGTAATGTCTATGATCACCCAGTGCAGTGTTTATTTATTTTATAATTGTAGGAAAATTTACAGCTAAATTATTACAGTACTCAAGTTGTTTTATTGTTATGAACGTACCACAACAACTGGGGTTATCATCGCGAGACACACCTAGTACCATAATAAAAAAAACTGCGTGCGTACAAAGTACACATGTCAGAAGTGAAACTTCTTAGCTCTCTCCTACCTCTCGCTCCATGGCACTGTGCGTGATACGACAATCGCTCTATCTCACTTTTTCTCTCTTCTCTCTCGAAAGCAAGTGAGAAAGCTCACTTGTTTTCTCCCTACTCTCACTCCATCGCTAGTTGCTTCATGCTATGTTCGCCCTGTCTTACTCTCTCTCAATCGGTCTCGATCGCTCTCTCTCTCTTTTTCGACACTTCCGTTGCATACTCGCGTGACGTTACATTTGTAAAAAATTTACCCTCATGCGCCTAAAGAAGTTTCACTTCAAAAAGAAATATGTAGGTACTCATAAACACATTTTATACATACCTTTACATGTATAAACATGCCTAACGTGACACATCCGGTGTTACGACACATGAGCGAAAACTTGTTTGCAAATGTATTTAAAAGGGCTTGAAAAATTTAATAAAACTCGCCTTGATATTACAGCTACTATTTGTATTTCTTTTTATCACTGTTATTTTAATCGCTTGCAATCCTACTGTACTTCAATTACAACTACGTCATTCTATGGAACATTACATAACAAGATTATATGAATACATCCCACCCAGTAGAACTCAAAAGCAATTATGATCAAATAGACATCTTTACAGGCCGGCAATCCTACTAACATTATGAATGCGAAGTTTGTGAGAATTTAAGTGTGTTTGTTACTCTTACACGCAAAATCTACCGAACGGATTTCGATTACACGTATACTACTATTTACTGCGATAACAGACATACACGCGTGTAGTGCTAAGAAGCTAGTCTTTCACATATTTAAGAATATTACTAATGGATGCTACGTCCCTTTTAATCCAAGGAAGAATCCTTTGGCCAGAACTGCATCACATCGGTTGATATTGATGATAAAACAGGCGACGTGAGAATTGATATAGAACATCCCTGTCTCAAATCAATCTATCTTTGACTGTGCACACATAGCGTAAAGGTTTACCGCCTCACCGTTTTCTACTACGCTAAGTATTGTGACAGCATGTAACATCCAACGGCAAGATTACACGTACAAAACGCTGTCTTGTTAGTCCAGTCCAGCAGCGGGACATTATTGGTGAAGTATTATGAATTCAAACACTACATGGAACAACACTTTGTGTGATCCACGAATTGTTTTGTGTGTTTATGTGTTCTTTGCGTCCGTTAAATGTATGTTTGTTCAATCCCGGGTTTCTAAGAAGAGTTGTCGTTTAAAAGAAAAAAAAATTCCATTCATTATTGCTCAACAGAATTCAGGCAATTTAAACACCGTCCTGATTGTACTGATACTGATACTTACACACTATATAATATCTTAATCATTCAAGGGTCTTTAGTACGTGATCAATAGTTTCATTAAATGAATCGTGTCAAATAGGCGGTTTCTGTTGGTTTAGCAGTTGCCTTAGCAGATGCTGGGGAAACGGAATCTACCCATTCGCACTATTGTCTTCTATTATGGTGAAAAAACACATATAAAAACGTTTGAACAATAGATTGTATATTATTTTAAGTTACGCATCGCTACAGCATTGTTTTTGAACGTTGACTTGTACCAGTCGGTCGCTTGGTTAGCTTTGCGGAGATGTTTTGTCTTCGATTTTGTAATGTTGTATGTTATGAGGCGGTAGTGTAATTTGTGAGTTGTTGAACTTGCGAATTAATCTTTAAAGAGTTACAAAATAAAGCTCAGTTGCAGTTCATACTTAAAACACTTGTAATGTGGGACTTGTGTAACTAATATTCTGTATGAGTAGTTTAACTAGTTTATACTAAGATAGTAGACTTGTACTGTGGTCAGTCTGGAAACACGGCGTCTTGTTACCTAAGTTATAGAACTTTAGTTACCTAAGAAAAAGATTTCTCACAGCACGTTAGTAATGGATTAATGTTATAACTAGATCAAACATATTTCTTCATGTACTGAAATATACTTAGTTATTATAATATTTTTTTATTCAAAAATCCAAGTACCGTCCTTATTTTACCAATCTGGCTATTGGTATTTTTAAAGACACGTGGTGTTGGTAGATCGGTTCTCCCGAAAAATTTCGACTACTGAGCACTTCATATTCGAGTTTCACTACTGGCAAAGTCAGTACCGCATTCAAAAAGCATCCCAGAAGAACACAGGGGAACAAAACATATCAAGGGAAATTTAATAACCGTTACAAAAGTGCACATGCAGTGAGCCCCCCTGAGCTCCGATTTATCTCATTAGGTCGTTCGCCACTTAACGCTAGTACCGTGCCGTGGGTAGCATGCAATTGATATACCGTCTCACGAGGAAATTGACACCGTAGTTATATAGTACTTGATAATACACGTATTCCGTAAAATTTTAAGTAGTTATAGCTTTAGTGTCAATTTACACGACTAGTTGATGAACGAGTTCAGTGAATCGAAGTCTTGGTGTAAAGCCTAGATAACAAAGAAATTAGGTTTAGAACTTGAAGGGAGTATTCATCAGTCATTTAGTTGATGGTTTATGCTCAGTACTTATTAAGTACAAGCATCAGAGCCCTCTGTGTTACCTACCCATAGGGCTTCGGTATATCTATTGGACTAAAACTTGGTATAAGATTAGATCAAGTATTACAGTTACAAGGGTAAAGTAAATAGAGAATAATGGTCGTCACTAATGGGAAGTAATATGTATATCTTTATCTGCATAAACGATGATAGTTTAAAGAAAAAGTAGGTATTTCTTAATTGTAATTTTGTATTCGAAAAGTCAAAATATAAATTACTACTATTTATATGTAATATTGTACCATTACTTGCACCCTTTATAATATTTTTATAATATTTTTGACTGAAAGTTCACCTTTATAATGTAAAGAAAATTAAAACCTTTATTGTCTTCTGAGAGTTATTTGATCAGTGAGCACTTTTCTCATCCGCAATCCTGTGGGACAGCCCATTATTGTGGGCACAAAGTCCTCCAATGTCCATTAGCACTCATGTTAACTAAGCCGTGGGCGGCGCACTCAACCCAGGCTCGCCTTCGTACTGTGCTTTCGTCATAGCACTCATTACTTTAATAAAAGTAAGCATGTATTTCAAAAAATATATTGTCAACGGTAAAAGAGTATTAATTGCGTTTAGTATTAAAGTTAAAAGGTTAAAGGCTAATGAGTTAATTAAGTCTAATTACTTATATAGCTATAAATTCTAACTTATCCATACGAATTACTATGAATATAACAGTGTGGAATTTGGATGAACGGATGGATACTTTTGTCGTAATTTCGCCAGAACGGCATAACGCAATGGGGTGTAGGCGGCTATTTATCTCGGTAAATTTATAGTCATAAATTACAAATCTTTCCATGAACAATTAAATTATCATCTCCGACCTATCTTTGTTTTTGTGACGAAGTGGAAAATCCCCATGTCCTGTCGGTTCCCGAGGGACGCCATCGCGGTGATACAGGAGAATACTCTGGGGAGGACCTCAAATGATGTTAAACTCGTTGAAAGGTCGAACGCTAGTCTAATAGTACTTTATTTTTGTTACAGAGCACGGGCATCTTCTGCACGTTCTTCCTCGCTCACGCAATAAGTCAGAGACGCCGTGCTTCCATTAGGAACTCCTCTTCAATGAGAGAGTCAACGTTTGCGGCCCCTGACGACTCTCTTCTTGCCTCGCCGACTGCTCCAGCACCTACCCTGCCCAAGTATTAGTAGATAATATTTAGTTAGATATGTAATATTTAGTTAGTTGACCCCAAACTAGTTTGTATTAGTTAGGTAATTATTTGTAATGTATCTTGCCTTATTTTGTAAAATTGCATTGATTTTTTTTATTTATGGCCCTGCCAACATGACTCCATGAGTGGGGGTCACTCCACTCATTGCGAATGCAGAAAATGCAACAATGCAGCATAGTGACCCGCACTTACCAACGAAACACGACAACACGAACGCTGTTATTTTACGTTGATCTTCTGTACGAGGGTAGTACTGCCCCAGTCCAGCCGGCCCGTTCGTGCTGAAACCAACGAGGCTCTACTACCTTGAAATGTATTTAATGAATTTCAAATCGTAAATGGGTAATTGACCTTGGCTTTATACATTCGACATATGCAATTTGACGACCTGAGTCTGTTTGAGTCATAATTTGTTTGAAGTTGTTGAAGTACATAACTTTTAGAAATGTACGTAAGACAGAGCGATATGACTAGAAATAAATTTGGATTAGTTTCTCAATCAACTCACGCTTATTACAAATTAAACGCCCAATTTAACTACTATATTGATAGCAGGCAGATTCAACTGAAACTTTAGGTATTAGATGGGTAAAAGAGAGTATATTGAAAGAAAAAAAAGAAAGGCAATGGTACAAAAGGAATAATGCTTATAAAGATGCATTGGGAAATGTAAGCGAGTAGGTTAGGGTGGGGATACCTGAAACTCGAATCGACAAATTTTGCCTCGCACATCAAAACTGTGGAATGAACTGTCGCCTGCGGTATTATTCCTGGACCAATACGACCTTTGAATCCTTAAGAAAAGACCGTTATCCTTCTTAAAAGGCCTCAGGTGTTGCGGGTATCTTATAGCTTACCATCAGGCGGTGCGACTGCTCATTGGTCCATTATTCCATAAAAAGAATTTAGCCCGAAAGTCGAATAGTTTTAGAAAAAGTTTTATTCGATTTAAATGAGTGAGATGATAAAACAGTATCTTCTGGTCACAATCCCATTCTTTGGACTGTGCCTACCTATTTTAAAGATAACTAGGAGATAAGAAAAGTATTCGCTTTTATTTACTTATTAAACAAGAACTACATTACACACTAGAATTTGTATCATAAAACAGGTTTTTCTAAGATTGTTAGAATAATTTATTGCTAGTACATCATTCAATAAGATACATATGTACTATAAATGTAGCTAGTAGACTTTTGGCCGTTTATACGAATCATGTGACATTGAAACAATTATATCAGAACTTTTAACAAATATGTACCAAATTAATCTCAAAAAATGATAAAAAGAAATAACAAACCGAGCCATACCATACACGTAATTATATACCTAAGACATGGTAGCGTACCAAAACCAGTAATTAAATTTTGAATTGAAAAAAATAACGAAAATAGTACTTGGTAATCACATCACTCTCATAGTTAAGACTTATCTAGACTCTTTACTGGCCAACACCTCCCTTCTTAGAAGAGGACTAGGTCTAGCTGTGAAATGCTAAAGATATTTTAATGATACCTAACGACATCTCAAATCTCAACATCCATCAAGCTATTTAGGCTACTGAGTCAAAAAATATACATACATAAAACCGTTTCGTTAAATGATTAATGCATAAAATACACTTAAAACCACCATATCACATAAGTTTCTAATTTACTCTGTCTGTACCTGAGTACGTATATTGAGGTTCCAAATTAGCACATGCGTATTTTAATATTTTTTAATATTCAATACGAAAATCATACTTAAGAATGGACGTCTTATTTCTATGCCAGTAACTATAATAAGAAAGTGTTCGGTTGTAATATTGTATGTAAATTATTGTACATCGATAGAGTTGCTTCACGTAACAGCTAATAGAAAATAAAAAGCTTGAATAACATCCACGCGAAGGCTGTCAGACTTAATAAAAAACATGGCTGCCAAGAATTGCCGCTTTACTTTATTAACTCTTAAAAGCAGGTCGTTTTTTATGACTACATAAGGTTTACTTTATGATATTTGTTATTTTTATCTATGACTTGTTAGTTATAAGAAGTTAGAGGTTTAATTACACGTACACAAGGCCTGGTTTATTATATTTAAACAAGACACTTTTGTTCTGATATAGTAACTTTGTTGATTTTGGTATTATACTGTCTTAATCAAAGAATGACTCAAATCGTATACTTGACTTCTTTTGTTCATTTATCGGTTGCTTACTGTTACCGCATTGAGTGACGCAGCCCAATCTTGTTATCTATTTCAATTATTAACGCTATTTAATGTCAACGCTAACTACGGAAGAAAAAAGTTTTTTAGAAAAAAATATGACAGGAGTCAGTTTATTACTGCCATCACTAAAGTTACTGCCCACTTTCAAATCAATATTGTTTTTTTTAGCATTTAAATCATAGACAAGGCCAATTTAATGCATATTTATTGATTGTAAAAAAGAGATTTGCGCGATTTTTTTTCATTTGGTAACCCTGAAATTTAAAAAAAACTGGCCAACTGCGATCAGACTCACGCGCCGAGGGTTCAGTACAAAGCTGTAGGTATACTACATGATGTATGACGAACAAAAATCTGTTCTATAAGACGTTGCCTCGTATCAAATTTTAAGATTTTGAGTTCACGGAAAGTATCCTGTCGGTTTTGATTCCCTTGCGAGTGTCGAAAATTTACAGCTTAAACGGCTGTGTCTCTTGATCACGTTGGCTTAGAAGTTTAATTTTTTTTACAGCTCCATGGGCCAGTAGACCTAAGTATTTGATATGAATTTCAACTTGATACCTCTACGCGTTCTTGAAGAAAAGGGTCATGACAGACAGACGGACAACAAAGTGATCCTATGAGGGTTTCGTTTTTCCTTTTGATGTACGGAACCCTAAAGACAGAGAAAAGGTTGAATTTAGCTCCCAGCTCTGAATACGCTCATTTCGTAGGAAAACTTTTAATGCAAACGTATTTAATTTTAAAGACTGATTTATGACTATTAATAATCGATTTCAATGAAAAATAACTATGAGCTTATAACTAGTCTGTGTTTAACAGGTATATATACAAAGGTAAATAGTTGTTGTTGCCGCCATTGCGGGTGTCCATGGGCGGCGGTAATCGCTTACCATCAGGCGATACATCTGCTCCATTGCCCCCTATTCCATAAAAAAATCTGTGTGTACTCTTGTACACGCGTTAGAAGTTATACTTCTTTGGCGTAATAAGATGAAAATTTTAAAAACTAAAATGTTGACTATAGCTAACTTCAGGGCATCGTTTTTCGTGACGCAGTGTGCGCGCATCGGAAATTTTACTCTCATCATTTTTCCCTTACGCCCCAAAAGAGGTATAACTTAAAAAAACTATGTAAAACAATGTTTATGGTCAAAAATGTGTATAATGTCATTATAACACTTACAACTGACGATGTCTTGAGCGAAAAAAATGTTATTTGAATCTTTAGATACAATGTAAATACCTTTATAATTCTGTAGCTTAATAGATTGAGTGATAGTGTAGGTTGTGTGCATTATTTAATTACTTATTACAGACCTTAGAATGTCGCTGTAAGACGCCTTAGAGTTTTCAAAGAAACATTTTATACCAGTATATACAATGTCTTACTATTTTTTACATTATAATATCAATAAATGATTGTCTTATATACGCATTTGTTTCATTTATGTTACCACAAATTTGATTTACAGGTTTATATAGATTATGGATGTGCGCTCGAGATATACATTTACTTTATTTTTATACTTTTTTTATTACATTTACTATATAATACATTTACTGTAATACAATTGACAGTTCTCCAGGCACAAGTAATATCTGATGAGTCAATATAGAGGTAATGGACTGTGAAAATTTTCACGTAGAATTGGGAAAAAATTGTTGTAACTCTATTTGCAAAATTTTGAAACAGAAGTAAATGGGTACTCTTTAAAGACAAATTTATTTTGAATTAACTGTTAAAGATTACACTTAAAAATTGAAACTAGTTTGTAGATGATACCAGGAATCCAGTGAAAGAAAAGATGGTTGAACCAGTTTCCCATATTTACTCGTAATTTTGCTGTTGGAAATTCCTATTTTTAAGTGTCAGTTTTTTTTTTTTTTTTATATTTTAGCTTCCAAAATGACTCTGCCTTGCCTGATGGAAAGCATGAGCAGAATCCAAGAGTGGTGGTCACCATCCTCAATGCGAAAAAGAACAATGCAGCATGGTGACCCACACTATGGCGGCCTGGGGGGAAAGGGGATGGTGAGGGGGATAGGGGGCGTTGGATTGGGGTATGGGCCTCCGGTATCCTCACTCACTCGATGAAACACAGCGTAAGCGCTGTTTCACACCGGTTTTCTGTGAGGCCGTGGTATCACTCCGGTCGAGCCGGCCCATTCATGCCGAAGCGTGGCTCTCCCTTATTATTATTATTATTTTATTTTAGATTAATATTTGTTATTTGCTTATTAGATTAATATTTGTTATAATGTAATAATTGTCATGTTATGAAATTACTTTCATAATGTGTTTCGTCGTTGAATTCACTCAAGTAAGTACACGCAAATTCATAAACTTCCCCCATAATTATGAAATGACGCAATTGCAAACGCATTTTTTAAATTAGAGCTAAATTTAAAGAATATACCTTGGTATGGGATTTTTAAATCTCATCTTTTATCTGGAATTTCCTTTTGTTTGCCGCACGCCGTCTCGGGTACTCGAAGCCTGGGAATCGCAACCCCCCCCCCAGGTCTGCTTCTGCTAGGGTGACAGAAAGCCTAACCTGCCACCCCCAGCCTTGCGCTTATGGAGGTCGGAGATCGTTTTGCGATCTCCGGCACTCATGTCGTCGTGTGGTACCTGGCCCATTCCCGGGCGTGGCGAACCGGGAGAGTTCTAAATCTGACATTCTGCCAGAGTGTGGAGCGTCGAGTCAACGGTCTGGCCATCGCAGTGGTGCCACTCACGCGCTGGCTCCTTGCGGATCTGACACAGGTGATCTCCGAAGCATCCTTTCCTAGTTACATTATACCTGCGTCAGCCGGTATGAGAGGGTCCCTTGACGCCCCTAGAGCCAATCCTCCATAAATTACATTACCAGGAACGTACCCAAATCTGAAAACACCCATAGTTCAAAAAAATATTATTTAAAATTAATTAAATAATTCGTTTATAAATAGGTACATAAGTTAAACGGTAATTCGGTTTATTGATAACATTGAAGCAATTGAGTCGAATGCATTATTTGATTATCAAATTAACCTTGGTTTGGGCTGAATAAATTATTGCAATGAAACGTAAAAAGCATCGACTTAAAATTTTAGTCGAGGTCAATTGTAAATGTGTTGTCTCTCAGAACAGATTAAAACATTGAAATTGTTTTTCAATGTTGCTCTTGAGTCATTCTATATTTAAGGCTCCAAAGACACTCGGTCCCATCGCCTTAATAACGAAAGGTCCCACGCAACGGTTAACTTGACGCTAATTTTCGCTCGAAGGTTATTTCTAGAGGAAACCTGCGCGGCCTAGGGCCGAGGTTGACGCACAATGCATAAGTACGGTAGAAACATATTAATAACATTGTTTACCTAAGCCTGTCTACTCTTCTATTCCCTCACACAAGGGACTCGCCCTTATACTCCCAAGTAATGATTTATTTATACAATTCCAAATCGCTCGCCTACATACACGCACGCTTCTTTTCTTCTCCTTTTTTATTTCCTCTTCCCGCCTTTTCACCGAGAAGCTATGGACTCTTCTATGGTCTCTGCGCGTCATAATAATATGTGCCCCAGACAGGTATGGAATCTTCATTTATGTATTAGGCCACGACTCATGGACGTACATACACTACACATACCAAAAATTCTAAGAAACTTCGAAGATACAGGCACTAAAATGCCTTTTCTTGAGAAAAATATAATGATTTTATTAACGGCACGTATTCTCTAATCAATGTGCTAGTACATACATTTTATATGTATGTATTTGTAGCAGAATCATGTACGATAATATGTGATTTGCTTACGTCTGTAGAATTTCTATTTTTATTATTTGCAGAGAAATTTATTCCTTTAATCTCTTGTCACAGGCCGAATAGCAATGCATGTGTTGCTACATCGATTTTTTGTTTTGACATTTCGATTGTGTAATATGCATTATACGTTAAGAAAGACTTGTACTTCATGGTATTTATACTCCTGTTGGTTCTCAACTATATCTAAAAATGTTTTACTTTATTTTGGACACTTATTTCCCACACAGAAATCATCCAAACTCTAAATATCGGGAATCAAAACCGAGACATCCTCAGAGCAGTTGCATATGCTAGCACTGCACCACCGAGGCAGCCGAAAATGTTTCTTAAATAAAAGATTTGCTTGATATACTTTTTACCAACTTCTACGGTAACTAAAAGGTTTAAAAGGGCGTAAACGAATTGGAAAGTGTTGGTATGTACGTTCTTTATAAACTTTCTCCCTTCGCTACTTGTTTATGGTCAAGGCACGAAGCCACTTTTTGCTAAGTCCGATGTCGAATCGAAAGCGAAATACTTACATGTCTAGCTACTAGCCACCCGATTTGTATTCGCAATGCAACTGGTGAATTGAGGAAATAAAATTGACCTCTTTCTAGTATCGAGTATAAATACTCTGATTTTACTGAATCCAGATAACAGTTTTTTTTAATAAAGGGACTGCCAAAATGCCTTTAACTTACCTGATGAAGAGCCTAAGTAGAATCCAAAAGTAGTCCAAAAGTTTTTCCATACTCATTGCGAATACAGACAATGCAGCATGGTGACCCACACTATGACGAAATTTCCTTTATGATTTAAGAAACTTGGTTTACATAGTTTAAAAAACGTCTTTAATAGTGCTACTAGGGTAAATAGTGACAATTTGAGATAACTGAAATTCATTTTTAGTAAGTAAATCTTTTAGAGATTTTACACGACGGATTTTACAGGTAGAAGGCGCCGGTCATTTACAAAAGCGTATAAGGACTGTGAAGATTCTTTTTAGAAAAATGTTTCTACGAGTAAATTGACGCCTAAAATACGTCTTTGGTTTTAAGGTATCCTACATAACTCTCATTTTGACCTTTCATTTTAGACGATCTCACTTGGGTTCATCTCTATAAATAATAATGAGTCACAAAAAGGTAGGTACGCCCATTACTTTCGATCGATTGCACGAATTTGGATAAAAAAAATGTTGTGTTTGTTATTGTCAGGACAAACAGACAAACAACTGGAGGTGTTATTTTCCTAGTCCGCTTAGTCGTATACACTGCGGCCCTGCGGGAGGGTAACACGGGCTTGCTAAAATAAGTTTTTCAATTATTCAGAAAGTTTTAATATGGCAGTAGTCACCAGGTCAGCTAGTCTTGTATGAAAAATAGTTTCCTTTTTAAGAAGAAGGCAATGTCCAGCTGTGGACAAATAAAGACTGGTGATATAAGATCTCCAGTGAAAACTATATCCTATATTTCAAGACGTTTCTTTGTGATGTTTGAATAATGATACATAAGTGTATATATAAATACATACAGTACTCTGCGGTTAAATGTAGTCATATTTTTAACGGTATATTTAGTCATATACGCATATAATTTTCGTTAAATAAAACAAAGTAAAGTATTTAATTGGTTTTATTAAGGAAAAAGAACATTTTGCTTTGTAATTTACACTTCTACAAGTCCATTTTTATTTCTAAACATTGTTTTGATCAGTACTATTTTTATGTAACATATTCTACAGGTCCATACTGTCTACCAACACTGTTTAATAAGTCTTCATCAAATAATACATTTTCATTGTTTCTATATTATCTATGCTTATAAGTAATAACTATATAGAACTTATTTTTAATACTAACCTTATAACATTTATTTTATAATACGAAAATTCAATTAAAACACTAAAAAAAATTAACAATATTTACTTAGAAGCGTTAAAAAATTCCTCCGCATCATTGCCTACTGCCAGCTCACAAAGCTGGCAGCATTGGAATAACTGGAAGAGTCAAAAGTTATGAGATGACACACTTGTTAAAGAACCAATACTTAGATGGTACCTTTATATTCCTAGTTACTGACATACTCGTTGACATAAAATAATAAACAAAAAGTGAAAATTAAGGGAGGGAAATACAAGCTTACAAAACGCGTCACTATTGGTCGAATCTAAATCTGACGCCGATGCTCACTTCATTAAAATAAACACTTCTATCGAATTCGAAATTTAAACTGTGTTAGTACTGTTCGTGAGAGAAATTTACTTCTTCCATGATGTTTATAGCAATTAAAACTGTAAATAATTGTAAAGTAACTGAAACACTGGATAATAAACAAACATGAAATGACAATCACGTCATTGGTTGTGTCAAAAGCGCGCGCAAAATGGCGGCGTTTGAATAGCTCCAATTTAGTCAGTGTTTTAAATATCGCTTTGATAATAAGTTTAAGTATTTTCTAGCGTTTTATATTTTATTATATGATATTGAGACGTAAATGATCAGATTAAGAAGTAAAAAAGACATGTATATTCCTATCAGTAGCGGGAATGTAATTCTACCAATCATTCTATTTCAGATCACTGAAATAATAATAATTACTTAGCATTCCAAATTCAAATTATTGTTATCTTAATGTTTAAATAAGTTTGACTCGCTGACCTCGTTCTTGTGGTTTTTCACTGATAAAGAATTATTTTATTATTAATAATGTAAAATATTGCTGTTTAATGGTAGTTATTTATATGATTATAAATTGGAGGGAACAGATTTTACAATTACGTCATTCACTCGGTGAAACATGTGAAATGGTCTTACACATCATTTTTATGTGGCGCTGGTGATCGTCGTTCGGTTCGGTCGGTTGGTCGACGCATGACACGTTGTATGTAAAATTCAATAGTAAATTCTTTTTAATATATTATTATTCGCAATATAAAAAAATCTTCGTTATGCCCCAACAGTATGGTGAGGGATTAAGCATACGGAATGTCACCAGCCCCATTCATCCCATGGATGCCGTAAGAACCGACTAAGGGTGCCATCTCCGCAGGACAAAAACACTAAATAAATAATAAATAATAATACAATAATCTGCGTCAATATCTACCATCTTAATTAAATTTATTTTTGTAAGTTTGTATATTTAGAGTTGGAGAGGCTGGTAAATCTGTCATACAGGTCTTCCTAGTACAGATACCAGTCTTTCGCACAGTTTCACTAATTAAACATGTGTCTAATTTAAGACGGAGCAATTGTAAATTGATTGATAAATATTCTGTGTGAGAGAGAAATAAATATTATTTTATTATTATTATTATTTATTATATTCATTGAAGAACTAAATAGAAAGAAAGAACTGAAAAGATTTTTTTTTTGTTTAAGGTTTTTTTTTATTTTGCTATACCCAGTGTCACTCACACGGCTAAGAAGAATCTATTGACACCACTCACATAAAATACGATAAGCCGTTTAGGCGTAGCGTGTCAAAGAAATTTACGTACATACCAAGCACTCGAAAACATAACCTTCCTTTCGCAGGCGGATAAAGACTTTTAGCACACAACGCCATCTAGTCCCAAACCAAGCAGATCTTGTATTATGGGTACTGGGCAACTGATATAAATACACAGATATACTTTGTTTTTGTTAATACATACATAGAAAATACTCAAACTCCGAAACAAATATTTGCAGATCATACAAACATTTAGTCCGACATGGGAATCGATCTTGAGATCTCAAGCACAGCAGTCGCATACACTATCACTGCGCCACCGAGGCAGTCAATATCCGTGGACGAAATACATCAAAGTAAAATCTGTCTTCAGTAACTATGAAGTACCTACTTATGTAAATACTCAAAGTTAAGTACCTACTCATATCAAACTCGAGACACTCGAGATATTCACTCAAGTTTTTTTTACATATTTCTTTATTTTTATAAGAATTTCAACGACCACTCTATAGGAATGTCTGTTCCAAGAGATTTTTGGTTACTAAAGAACCTTGGCTACATAATTATTTTTAAATGGGTGGTATTTCTTTAACAAATGAAACGTGATTTGTACCATCACGGTCAAATATTCGTAGTATTTCAAACGAATAACGTCGAAATCGACGAAATAAACTACTAAAAGATCCTGTCGAGATGAAAAGTAAAAAGGGATGGTGAAACATATTGATGCCATGGAGTGAGCGAGACAGATAACAGGTGAATGAGGGGTCACGAATAGGAACACTGTAAAATATGTTTCTGGAAAGAATTCTATTTTTTTATTCGACTACGACGAAGCCAAAAGCAAGGGTAATATTATTGGCAGTCCATGTTTGTAAATTCCACCGCAGCGTCTAAACTACTGAATCGATTTTGATGTTTGAGGTGGCGATAGATGCGCAGTAATGGCGCGAGTGATATAGGCTATACTCTATTAAAAGTTTTACGTACGTTTTTAACTTTTTCTTTTACTGGTTTAGACATGCGTCTTTTGTTTACGGTAAAGGTGTAATTTAAACATAGACATACCTACAATACTTACCATAAAAATGGTAGGTACTTTAGGTCACCATTAAGAAATGTACCTGCGTATACGTACCTAATGCTTATCAACGGAAATACGTACATGGTCAAATTATTTGTTCATCAAAAGAAAAAAATTAGAACGTCATTAATTTATAGTTGCTAGTAACGTCAGCGGTCACCGCCGTTGATCTTGAATCATACAAATACGTGAAAACCCCGATTCCACAAAATATTGGACACCCTAGCCATGATTCATGGAACTCAGCGGGTTGCGGGGGGGACGCGCCGCCATCGCGATCTCTTGCTTATTTTCTTCAGTAGCATTTTCAACGCCAAAGTGAGAAGGTCTCTGTAGCGCTCGAACGAAACAAACAAAAACACCGCGGGTGACATAGTGCTATTGTGTGTGAACATAAAAGTGTAAACTTCTCAATCAAGATGGGATGTGGAACAAGTTTTGTGAAATATGTGCTGTTTTTCTTCAACTTGGTTGTTGCGGTGAGTTGGGGAAAGGGCGGGCTTGAAACCGGTTTTGGTTGAATATGTTCCGGTAGACGGCTGATGGTATGACCAGCGAACAGTGAACGACGCCCTATACTGGGCGCCAACCACGAGCTATTATAAGTCTCAATCCGTCTCGAACATTTAATTTTCTTATGTACTCTGCTACTGGCGTTACTTATTTTTTAACTATTTCTTTTTACAGAAACTTTAAAAATTCAAACCGTTTTACTTGTTTACCCCTCTGGTTGCTAAAATTTCAACTATTTTATTTCATTAATAATTTGCATAGAGTTGTTTAAACCAATAGTCTTTGTCCAATTTTTAAGTTGCCATATTTTTTTAAATATTTTTTTTAATTAAAAGAAATAAAAATAGGCACGTTGTTGTGACTAATTTTTACTCCTACATCTTGATATGAATTGAACAGTATTAACGTAGACCTAGTGTAAAAACCTATTTAGTCAATCCGACTGGCATGGTTTATATTTAAACTATTTAGAAGTTTATTTTAAATATACTTAACTAGATTCCATAAATTACTTAATCTTCATGTTAAAATTATAATAACAGCATTTATGGAGGCACTTCCTCTCGGCTGGAAAGACGGGTATCTTGGTTCGTAATAAAGGGATGTAACGCCTGACGTACCTATCTGCTGAACAACAGCATTTCTACCCTTTCCACTAGTTGGACATCCTCAGAAATAAACACTTGAGAAACATCGCATGCAAAACATTCATTTAAATACACTGCTAGCAAATATTTTATTCTAAAGTCAAATATCATAACGTAATAATTTAAAAATAGTGTTGACTAAAGATGAATCATGCAACAATGCGTTTAGTTATTACAGTTTATTCCCTAAACAGGTACTGCGTCAATGTCGTTTGTAAGACCGTCAGTGAGATCATAAATGTTAATAAATAATACGAGAAGAGGTAACTGCACACGTACATGTTTCTGATAGCCACTGTGTGGTCTTGGCGGAGTAAATAAAATATTGCCGCCATTTTTCTAAATTCTCAAGTCAACAAAATGTGTCCGTATACAGAATCTCCATTTTAAAATTCTTTTAATAGAAGACTACGTTCCGAATGAAAAAAAAAATATAGCTCAAGGTCTTATGTTCACTTAGATGTTCACTTAGTAGTTAGGTAATGTGACGAAGTCAATACGTATGTTGGGTATGGAATCATAGTATCGTAACAAACAACATGCCATTTATAATCGTAACAGAAATATTAAACGTCTTTGTCTCTGCTCCGAGATGTGCCTTATTTCCTTTGTCTACTACACAGATAAAAAATAAACAATCTCACACAATGTAAACAGGGCAATCTACCTGCCTAATGAAATTGTGTTTACTTGCCAAGAAGTGAGCACGTTTGAAAAGAATTTGGTTGTTGACACTACTGATATCATCACTTTTTTACCTTTAAACCTACATTAATTACACCTCATCAACATTTTGTTGAATTAGGCAGTTCAGTAAACATATTTTATTATAACCTACTATTAATATGTCCCATTTACTTATGTTCCTGAAAATAACTTGTAAAGATTCTAGAACTTGCTTTTAGGTACTCTTAGCTAGGCACATCTCCGGGGATTTTTTTAAGATGCTCAAAATATGAAGATTAAGAGTTCTCGGCCTCTGCGTAAATCTGTGTACAAATTACACAAGAACGTAGTAAATATATATTTGAAATAAATATTTAATGACATAAACCGTACCCACATCTCAAACCGCATACTTGATAGTTTAAACAAGTACCCCTATAGAGTTAAAAAAACAAGTAATCAATATTATGCAAACGAAATGTATATTGTTTTGTAATAGATTTGAAAACATCTTAGTTTTTGTATTATATTGTGTAATACCACAACATTTGGAGGTACCATAACTTTTTGGATCATTATTATGGGGTGTGGGGTCATTAATTTGAAGCAAACTGGGTCGAAAATAAAGATAGCGTGATAAAAACACATTTTACCACCTCCTTTACCCTCCAAAGTCAACAGGTGTTTCTGACTGAATAATTAATTAACAGGTAGAGTTGTAGTGTCGATTGTTTTTGTGTTGCCGTGTTATTGGAACCAGAAATAAGAACTTGGCGTAACAAGAAATCGTATTGTTTTTTTTTACGTGACTCATTCAGCGTGACACAAGTTTAAAGATTTGGACGAAGGCCATTGGGTTCTACATCTCACATTGTAATAAAATGCTTTTCTGTTTTAAATGTTAACGAAAGTCCTTGTACGTATTTGTTAGGAAGTGTTTCAAGGAGAAGTCCTTAGGATCGAAGCAAACATTTGTGAGACGTGTTAGTAAGTTCGTGACTCAAGGTTAAATAACCCCGAAGTTATCCTTATGAATGACTCATTAAATGAGGCATTGGCATTCCTTTTACCTACGTTTTTGCAGTTTTCCGCGCTCAATAGTACAGAGAATTAAATCACAATAAACGCTTGTAGAACCCAAACAACTACGTACCTACTTCTTAATAAAACGCAACAAATAAATTGTGGCCTTGTGTACGGAAAATGTACATCAAGCTATTTATTTAACCATTGCGTCCCATTATCGGAGTAATAAAGCTATCGTTGGCAGCCATAATCCACCATATTCAAACATACTCGTGACCTGGCTTGGTGACATCATCGACACAACGACTGCTGTTTAGCCGCCGAACTGGCGCCCATAACACTTAAAATGCTTGTCCTATTGTTCCCATTACTTCCTTAAAGGACGAAACTAGTTTCCATTCACAAAATTAACTTTAAGAAGAGGTTTAAATACTTTTCTCTAAGTTTTTTGTATTGTCCGAAACAAAAAATTAATATTGATTAGCACTTTACCCAAATTGGACAAATATCGTTCGAGTGTTGTGGTCCGGAATCCCAAACGAAACTGGTTCTGGACGGAACTGGTTCTATATGTATTGCTCACATCCAGCTTGCAATACATTCTTTTTTGTAACAAATCTACGTGGTTTCGGATATTACACACTACAGCCTTGCCTTATAGTCGAGTTTCTCTTTAACAATGTTCGCTTTATTTCATAAGGTTTTCGTTACTATTCTCTGCGTAAAAGTTTGATTTTTACTTACTTATTAATATTTTTTTAGATTAATGGATACTATGTTGCAAAAAGCAATTAAATTTTCATCTTTATCGACAGACTATAAAATAATTAACATAAAAGTTACACAAGCGAAAATAGAGCCTTGTGTCGAGAGGTATTTCATCGTATTCGAATGACGCATGTTTCAAACTCGTAAAAGGACAATCAAGGTTCTTCTGAACATATTTGATGTTCAGTTTGCTAATAAAATTATCGTACACGCAGTCTGTTCCTAACAAAATAAATAATAATAAATATTTTTGGACATCTTAACCACCAACGTCATATAGCCCCAAACTAAACTAAGTGGAGCTTGTAAAAGAGGTACTAGACAAGTGATATAAATACACATATATATATATACTACTTTTTGTTTCATCATCATCATCAACAATCCATAATGTCCCACTGCTGGGCTCAGGTCTCCTTTCAGGAGAGGGATAAGGTCATACGTCCCCACGTTGGCCGAGTGCGTGTTGCGGTTTTTTTTTAATAAACACTTATTCATATGTAGAAAACACCCCAACTCCGAAATAAATATTAGTAAATCATACAAACATTTGGTACGACCCCGGATTCACCCCCGAGACCTCAAGCACAGCAGTCCCATATGCTGCCACTGTGCCAGTGAGGCAGTCAAGATGTAGTTATAATCCCTAATCTTACACAATAGCAATGTACAGTCAGAAACATTGTTGTTATTAGTTTTACAGGTTTAGTTATATTAAACTAAACCTATAAAACTAGTACATATATAATGTTAGTAGTTGTATAGTCAAGTGTAATAATAGCATGAAAAAAAATATATTATATGAAGTGATTATAACATATTTTTACTACAGGTTGCTTAAACTCGTTTTGTTTAAATTATAATATTGGAAATATGTATTCTATTCTTGTGTAATAACCGATATAAATAAATAAGGCAAGGTAATTATCTTTTTACGCTCTAACCAACATATCAAACTTAAATATGTACTAGACCTATTTTTCTTTTTTTTGTTAACTTTAATTGATTAGGTACCTATAAAATATTGTGATGATCCGAGTATCGAACTAAGTGGCGTGAAATTGGAGAGGCCTATGTGCAGCTGTGGACTGCGATAGACTGATGATGATGATGATATAAAATGTAGAGGGATGCAATAAAAAAATAAGTATGCCAGCCTCAACAAAACTCAATCACAATCCATAATTTGGTTAGACTTGTTTTTTTTTACTTTACTGTTTGGTTATTTACATAATTACAACTAGGTTTTCAGTTTTGGTATATCGAGCGTGTATTAGATATACAACTTTCCATTACATTAATTGAACAAAGTATCATACATTTAATTCAAGTCCTTATGGCGTTTAAATAGACGTACTCGTTGTATGTATCTTCTTTAAATAGTTATAGTAAAATAAATTCGTTTGTATATTTGCTATAAGCATTAAAAGCTGACGCTTCCTATAGAATAGCAATGTAAATTTGTATTCATTGCCTGAATGAACACGTGACACGATTTTAATTAAGTAGATTTCCTGTTTAATAAGTTTGTCATTATTACAATTATATTCAGTTAGTTATAATGCTGTGATACCTAACATGATATGAATTTAATTACATTTTGTTATTAAATTTGATTATTAAACCACTGACTGCTAAACCTAACTACTTTATTGTGTATAACTGGCTCTATATCCATCAAGTTGTTACCTACACAAAGTACAGAACTTGTTATCTTTGAGGCAGTTTCAAATTTAATTGTGGCATGTAAAAGGTTTATTTCATTGCGAATCTGAAGAATAATTTATATTTGTGTTCTCAACTAAGTCAATTTTAGTTGAATTTCCTGTCATTAGCGTTATGTTGCGCTGCAGTTTATAGTTTCACCTATTTCTGATCTGAACTCTGGCAACGTCAATCCTGACGTATAGTAATAAAATAGTACCTTCATGTTACCTTATAACCTCTACATATTTTCCTTTCAGTGGCTAACTTGTTGATACTAGCGAACAATCAAACATACATAATATCTATAATTTATGTATTTAATATTAAATAATCCTTATATCTGTAACAGTAGTATCTGTAGCTTATGTTCTACCTCAAAATGAAAAGCATCTCCAAGTCAAATTTCATTAAAATCAGTACAGCAGTTTGAACGTATCGCTGTTTACTGCTGAACGAAAGTCTCAGCACCAAATACTTACTTCGCTTTTTTAATTTACTGTAGTATTGTATATTTCGAGAAAGTTATTCCACTTTTACGTGTTTTTTGCGATGTTACCATTAATTTCGATGCCTAATAGCACACATGGCAATATATCTAACCTTAAACCTCCTTAACTAAAATATCAAGTCTACGTTCTAATAAACCTGGCATTTAATAGTAACATATCACCATCATGGCATAATGGCCAGTCCACACCTCCCTCCTGCCTCATAGTAACACGGTCATCGACCCTACTTGTGCAATGGCTGTCAGAATAGGACACCTCTGTTGGGCGGGTCCCATCACGCAATTTCTATAGTCGAGTTGCGCTTCATTATTTGAATGTAGCTAAGCTTATACAGTTTGAAGCCGACTTATCATTTATTTATACATATAACTAAGTATTTAGAAATGATAAACAGCCCGTAGGGCAGAAACCTATGGGGTTTTAATTATTTTCATCATTTTTCACAATCTGTGCAATGTAAAATATTACGCAGTTTTAGTTGGTTTCTTTTAATTTGTTCACCCCCGGACACTCGACTTACTACATACGCTATCTACGTTAGTTGCTACATTACAAATAGGGTTAGCAAATTGGGAAGAAAACTAGCCAGATGTATAACGGAACTTAGATTGCAATAACTCGAAAAAGTCCCCTACCTGTGTTAACAACCAGGTCATGCTACTGAGAAAATAAAAATATAAAAACATCCTTGAATATTTTCATGTCAAATTAAGAGAAAAATACTATAGACAGTAATTATTAATGGGAGAAGTCCCTTCCACACGCTGAATACTGTGACTTCTGTACACCAGGATTAACAGTGACCCATGCACACAGATCACGTCAGTCAAAAAGTCAAAGCGTGGGCGGTAAGCGGTAATTAGGACCAGTAACGAGACCAGCTATATAGATAGTTGAAAATTGAAAGTTATTCAGAGCGCCCGTTAATGATTGACAAACCAGCCACTCCCCACATTCTAAACAAAATCTCATTAAAGGCGACCATTTTGACTTATCAATCATCCTCAACACATCACTCTTGTGCGTAATTTAAATTGATTTCGAATCGGTCCCGGTTGTAAATCTGATATTGCGATTTACGAAACGCTATAAATAAACCGCAAGCCAGTTTTAAATTCTGCTACTTAGAAGAACATATATTTTTAATTTGCCCTAAATAATTTGTACCTTTCAATTAATATTCGGACAGTTTAAAATACAGTTATGGAAGTTACAAATAAACTTAACCTTGATTACCCAAACAAAACAGGCCTCTAAAATTAACAGCGAAACCAGCTACCTGTAGTCAAATGCAGTTTAAATTGAAACTTTAATCCAGGTCAAGATGTTTAATAAACACTTTATTTTTTGTACTTTATGAAAATTTCATAACTCGACACAACTATAAAATGATGCAGTAGCTGGTTTTCACAGTTAACCCTCGACCATCTGGTTTGTTTAATTTCAACATATGTGTCTGAAACTGACTGACTGTTTACTGATGTGTCGGCAAATGCATAATACTAGATTACTTTGATATTAAGACTTTATTGTAAACTATTGTTAAATTAGCTTTAAATTACCAAAAAAAAATTTACTTTTTTGTTGCGGTAATACTCTGTTGTGTATTTTACGCCATATTTACATGACACTTCCAGAAAAGAGCTTTATATAAGTCTGTATTCTTCCAAAGGCATGATTTAATGGTTTATCTTACCAACATGTTTAGCATCTGATGGCTGGAGTGTAAACAAACTTCTAAATAGAAATCACACGAAGCGATAACACTGCTTGTTCTTAAGACTTCAAAGAAGGGAAGGTTCTTGTATCTCCATTGTATCTGATCCATGTATTTGTATCTGTGTGCTTGAATATACGTTATTTACTTAAAATATTCAACTAATGTTAACGATTGTTTTCCCAATAAAGTCTTAGTCACGGGAAGTTTCATGATATAATCAAAATATAATATGTTAGGTAATTTTAAATTTTACAATTGACGCAATTAGTTGAAGCCAATGTATTGGTTATTAATTGTATAATTTATTAATTTATCTTTCTTGTTTTGTTAGTTTCGTCTCGATTGTATGATCGTCTTCTTTACATTTGTGTCCCATTGGTGCGATGAAATTGGAGTTTAGTAAATTAAAGTGTTTTAAACCATCGAAAGTTTGCTAAATACTTGACATACATTATGAAATAAATGGTTCTTGATTTAAATCACACAACACATTTTATAATTATATTTAAGTACATAAAATTGTTTTCTAAGCGACTTTATTAATCAAACTAGGTCATTTCCTTCAAAAAAGCATTTAGTTCAAGTACGATAATAAAACTTTGTGTCGCCCCATTATTCCAAAGGCACCTGTGAATATTAATGGTGTTCAACCTTCCATAACAGTTGAAGGGTGCGTAATGTGAAAGGGGCAATACCTATTCATAATGTAAGGTGTTCATTTTTACTGATATTACAGTCAGTAGTTAGAATAGCAAAGGCACATTCAGATTACAGGTTATTTGTGAATTCTTTGAATTGTCACAGTCTTCGTAACTTCGTTAATCGTCAGATCTGATGGGAGAGCCACGCTTCGGCACTAATGGGCCGGCTCGACTGGAGTGATACCACGGCCTCACAGAAAACCGGTGTGAAACAGCGCCTGCGCTGTGTTTGTGTTGAGTGAGAATATCGGAGGCCTATACACCAATCCCTCCCTCAAATCCCCAAAGGCTGGCAACGCACTTGTGACGCCTCTGGTTTTGCGATTGTCTATGGGCGGAGGTAATCGGTTGCTATTAGGCGATAAGTCTGCTCGTCTGTTCCATAAAAAAAGAAAGTAGTGCAGTAATAGGTTTATTTGTTTTCTAAGTTCCATGATAAAGATTTCAAGTACATTTGTCAAGGAACCGTTAGTTTTACCATCATTTTCTTGTCTTGTATTTTTGATAACGTTGCAGGGTTTTGGCTGGTTTCTTATATGAATGGTCACCCGCGTGGCCCCAATCTTTCTCAGGAATTAACTCACGCTGCTCAACTAAGAAATAAACTAAATTAGGTCAATGAAAACGTAGGGAGAGTGCGTGGGTAAATAAAGGACATCTAATGTTTATTAATCAATAAACCAAACTTTACTTAAGGTACCTTTGATCTCCAGAATAGCCAGTAAATTTCTATTTTTTGGTAGATCTTTTCATGTGAAGGTAACAAATGCAATGATACAATTCAAGTTTAATCACAATCCTCTTTCTACATTTGTACAAGCTTAGTACATATATATATTTCGAATCATTTGATAGTTGACCTAATCACGCTTAACCATGTTGCTGCCATCTGGGTCAACAAATCGATACCGACCAATCTCGAGGACAACAGACATATCAACTGTACAATTCTAATAACAATAGTGGATTTTGGCAAACTGCCGATAGGATTTTCCAATACGTTTGATTTACAAGTCTGTAAAATATGTACTTTTCCACCAACAAATGACACAAGTCTTCAAACTAGTTCAAAAACCGGTCTGAATGCTAATGAACACCACACCGTTATCATCCAAAAGCTATTTGGATAAGCAAATGGTGTACACTGCATATTAGAGGTACCGACTACAAGATATTCATGTTTGCGATGTTAAAAATACATTTATTAACATTATATGCAAATTCAAAGTACAGGTTGCTTACACATTATTTAAATTTAATGTTTCTTGCTTTATACTAAGTAAATTAGCAATAACAAAACTAATAATCCAGAACTTCATAAATAAAGAGAAATCGTTAACATGGTCATTAGTTCAAATAAAGAACACTTCGTCACATTAATTTATTTTTTTAAATTGAGTGAGTTTTACCAATATGGCGGCGATTTCATTACGTAACATGTGCACAGGATTACACAGCTGCCGTATGCCGTATATAATCTGCGGTGTGTACTGTAGTTATGCAAACGCAACCGACTGTGAAATATCTCGGCCACCGCATGCATAACCATACGACTTTTTAAACGAGACGCGTACTAAATTTACGATAATGAAAGGAGGTCGGGAACTGATGGGTTTACCTCATTACTAAGGTACAACATAAAGATAGTATTGAAAGTCAGGACATATCCAAAGTTTATGTTTTAGGCTGAAAAACTTGGCCCTTTTGGTGTTACGGACGCGCGATGTGTTTTCAAACTACACTTATGTACTTCACAAAGACGAATACTGCATAATCCCACATATAACGAAATTTTACAAATAAATTTATAACAATCACCAAGTAGGTATATTTATATTGTATCGTCATGTGACACCTGGCTCACATTGAGGGGTGGTTGTTGATTCACGCACAGCTTCATTGTGACATGATATCGCGGAAACAGTTCAAACGCGTGGGATTATTCCTCTACAATATAAACGAGATTCTATATCTTTTCCTGCTGTTGCTTTTTATTTATTGAAGAATATGACATTTTTGAACCAATAATGTTCGGTAAAAAAACCACTGACCTCCATTCTATATGACGTTTCCAGCTACACTTTCCGATACCTTACAGATGTGCAATAATTTCATGTAATTGTTATGTAGCGAAAACAAGACGACGGTGAAGATATTAATGAAATTTGGAATTCGAAAATTGTTGTAATGTATTTAGTCATTTAATTTTACATTCTAACTAAAAATTTAATGTAAATTAAACATATCTAAATAAGTTTAGGGCTCATACGTCATCATTATTCATCATACATATAGTTATAGACAAATGAGATAAGAAATGTTTTTAAAAAAAGTAAATTTTTTTATATTGCTCAGCTCTTTCATTGCTCTTCACCAAATCAGTGAGGTAACTGGAGCCTAAACCCTCAACTTCCCCATTTTTTCCAGTGGGAGTTACTCAAAGGGGAGCGACGCACTTGTGACTATTGAGTTTGCTCGTGTCTTGAGAAGAGGTTCAAGAGGTGACTGCTCGGTTACCCCCTTTCTATAATATACTCGTTATTTCCCTAGTGTAAAAAAGTCCTTACTAAATGTATAAGAAATAACAGTCCCCTAATTTAATCTCATTCGTAGGTAGGTATGCTATAATACCTAGAAAAAAAAATTAATACCGTACAACCAGAAACACCATATTTGTGAATGTGTGATAAAAACACGAAATTTAATATTATTTTATTCAGAATTGTACATAAGTGATTGCGACTATTCTCGGTGTTAAATAGCTCCAATTGCTATATTCCATAGTTTTATTCTTCATCTATTTAGTTGTTTGGCGCGCCAATATGCAATTCTTGACGACAAAATGGCGGCGGTTAGCTTGCTTGCACTGGTCAGTAAATTATAATCTTTAAATTTGATTTTTACTACAAATAGGTAGTATAAAATGTTTGTGTTTTAATTGTAATTCTATCGTTTTCTAACAATGGTATAATACAGATATTAAATAATAATACCTACTAATTAATTAGGCATTGTTCTTTGTTTACGCAAGATAATAATTGTTGTCAAAGACGCATTTATGAACTATTTACCTTCACCTAATAACTTGTGATAAATAATTTATGTAATAAAATATATTTATATAATACCATTAACTTAAATATGACTGGCATAGACCCAACAGGTTGACTTATAGTTATTATTAACTTAAATATGACTGGCATAGACCCAACAGGTTGACTTATAGTGCTTTACTTAAACTTGCCCAAATGATAGCTAAATAGTAGATATAATCAACGCGCACAAAAATACATTATGTCGGATTTGAAGATATCCGATTCAAGTTAGAATTCATGGATCTCAGGATTGTACCTGACTTTAATTGGGTTTTTAATATTTTCACAAAATGGCGTTAATCTCTGAACTTATATGTGCCTACACCTAAAAAACTGTCAAACTTTACGACAAGCGAATTTAATCAGCCATTTTAAACTTTTCCAATTAGAACTTAGATGTCAAGAAAGGAGGACCTATTTATGTATTCAATTATCTTACTTTTATTTGCGATTTCAGTAAGTACCGTTCTTAAAGGATGTCCTACATGTCGCTTTGAGAAATATTTTCTCTTTTAGCATCTCGATTGCGTGATCCTTCAATTATCAGTTAAAATAAGTCGAAATAACTGTGAAAGAGTGAGGTTTTGAAGTAAATATAACACTATAGACAGTGTTACAATGAGAAGTACTGATTTATTTAGCGTTGTTGCTACATATAACATTTGCATGGTTTTATAGTGTTAGATTTTAAAGAAAGTAGAGGTTAAGGTTTACACTGAAAATTAAATATAATTGAAGTAAAATAAATAGTTATGTTCGATGAATTCAGATAGTCAAAGATAAATCTTAAAAGTTGACGAACACAACCTCAAAAGGTCAATTGTGAAAAGTATGGCGTATACTATCGTTACACCCACAAACCAAGAATTACATAACGTGAACTTATATAGGCGATTCCTACGCCTCACCCGCACGAGTCTCCAAAGAGTTTTCTGACTATTGTAGCTCGTTATAAATTAAATTTGTTACAGAGGAACCTTTTAATTTCGCTAATAGTCAGACATTGGGCAGCGAAATTAGTCTTGCAACTAGACCATGGATTGTTTCACTATAGAATAGTTTTTTAGCTTTGCATTCTTTAGCTTTTTTAATGAGGTTTATATATATGTTACCTGTAGGTTTATGATAAGGGGTAGTGTAAGTAATTAAATAAGCAGCTTTTTCTTTAGACACAATAAAGAATTGAAACTTGTAAATATCTAGTTTTCTATGCGAACCTACTAAGACTTCCTCGATGATGATACTGATACATTTTATAACATTAAGACTTTTATTGTTAATTCATTATATACTGAATTTTAAAATAAATAAAAATGTGGCACTCGTAAGGACTGCTAGAAGTGAAAACTTTGGAACAATTAACAATATTATGTAATAAGATTTTCCTCTACCAGAAAGTGTTCAACGCGGCTAAAGGAGTTATCGCTTCAAAAAATATTTTACTAATGTTTCTTTTGTATTCTAATAACCGACTGTTACAGAACTTGTTGTTAGCGAGTCTTTTCAAACAAATAAGTTACTTTTATAAGATTGCGTAGTCACGTTTTCTTGCCAGTCCCCTAACCGCACTCAGCCAGCGTGGGGACGATATGGTCTTAACCCTCTCTTGAGAAGAGGCCCGAGCCCAGCAGTGGGACATTATGGCTTGTTCATGAATTAACTTTTTTGTGTCATGGTTTTGTCTACTGGGGATAGTTGTCTTTTTAAAAATTTTCTCCCAAAATAAAATATTTAACAAATATCCAGCTTTATCGTTAATTACTTCCACATTCGCAAAACCCTTAGTATAGGTACTATTGCTTATATTGGTGGTGGTATATATTGGTAGGCCATAACCACGGAACCACTGCTTATTTGTTCTTGAACCTCAACGTTACGTGCCGAGGAGCTGTAATAACTGGTTTTCAAAAAAATCAAACCGTAATAAATTTTATCGCGTGCCAAATTCTGAACGCGTTTAAGAGCAATGCGAACAACTCAACAGACAACATTGTTTTCTAAACAGAATGACTTGATTACGAGCGCTTTTAGTCTGGTCTACTTACATGCCTTTTTGATTTCTTTTGCTTTTTCAAATGATTTTATAGCTTTTGTAATGTCCGTAAGGGTTATTATTCTTTGGGGAATTAGATTATAAAATTAAGTTTGTGTGGCTGGTGACCCTGCTCTTGAAATAATGTTGCCAGCGTATAAAGTAGGTGACACTGATAATGTTGGATTACAACCTTAAGTACGTTAAAAATATTATTATGCTTTCTAATAATTACACCACGACTTACAAACGTATATTTTATTTACAAATTCTGAAATAATATTAACGTGCACTGCATTAACGAATATGTTCCTATCCCAAAGGGATCACACCGACTTGGCAATCTGCCTATGAACTATTTAGGACATCGTTCCCTCCTCTCAAAATCTTTGAATAGCGGTGAATATTCAAGCAGGCTACTTTCGACGAGTACTTCACCAATCTTGCCATGTTCTATAGTTTGAAAAATAATTACCAGCTGAACTAAGTGATTAATGATGTAAAAAACACGCAAAATAATGGTTTTTTTAGTCTGTTAACTAATAATGAAAAAGTGTCATTATTAGTTAACAGACATTGTAACAATTTTATGCAAATGTGAGTAGAAATGTACGCGAAGTCCTGTATTAAAACTCAAATAATGCAAATTTGATTGCTAGAGCCATAATGTATGTCAGGTCTTAAGGCGAACCTTTAGAACACATTTGGCAATGTTCCAAAACGGGAAGTACTATAAAAATATATTTCAAACAGATAACAAAGTCACACTTTCACTAGAAATCAATTGATTGGAAATTTAAAGCAAAAAAATTATAAATGGCGTAACAGCTTAACAGCAAAAATGTTACTTTTATTGCCAAAGTTTCACACAAAGCTTAAAGTGACAATATAAGATAAATAAAACGTTTCTGCTGCGTTTCTTTCCATCACATACACCATACACAAGAGCGGTTAAAGGAAATAAGTGTCCCCAAAACGCACCTCACTTCGTATTTCTTTCTCTGATCAAAGGTTAGTTAATTATCTTTATTCAGAGAAGAAACATTAAAAAGTATAAAATAATTCAACTTTGAATTTCTATGGAAATGGTATATACATATATCATTGTCATGTCGACTGACTGCCGAAGCTACTAACAAATGTTTTACTGATGTAATTATATACAAAATTATCATTTACCACCAATATAGAATATATATATATATTTAAATATCATTCGCACAAAGTCCGACTAAAAAGCCACTGCCCTCCTGGAAATATTTCGCTAAATCATTCATGGCTACTAGTAATACGTTGTACGGGGTCGGCCTCAGTGAAAGCTAGATAGAAATAGGTAGGTAATTAACTCGCGCGTTAACTAATTTTAACCGCGAGCTGAAAAACAACATGGATCACCGCTCGCCAACGTGGCGAATTTGTTTTTCAAAGAGATTCGATGTCATGATGAGATCATTGACTATTATCATTCATGAAGCCAAAATGTGCATCAATTTGTTGTTTTGTCGTGGGTTTCATTCTCTTGTATCCCCTTCCTTTAGCCATAGACAAAATCCTTCTTTTTCACGAATAAAGGGCATCTGATTTTTGAACTGGCTTGATATACGCGGTACTTTCTTTCACCTTAGTATTAAATCAGTATTAACCTTGAGTTATAACTAATTGAATTTAAGGCGCCAATAAATACAAGTAAGTGACCTTGACGGAGAAACAGTTGCCAGCGTTTAAAATATTAGCTCTAAACACTCGGACGTAATTTTTTCATCACTATTCCCGCCAAATTGTACAGTTAAACAAAAACGACTTTATTTTACAAGATAAAGAGACATACGTGTTTTACCTATTGTATATATGCCTAATTTTTGATGTGTTGTGACGAGGTAGCAACACATCACATCACGATCTCATTTAACACTCAAATATGTGCCAAGTTGTGTGATGTGTAATCCAAAATTGCATTGATTTCTTTCTAGTAACTTATAAAAAAAAAAACAAAAAATATATTTCAATGACATTGAAAAAACTTAGGAAATGTTGTGTGTGTAAAGGTCGATTAATATACTGCATAACAATGCTAACACAATAGTAAATGAATAGATGTAAATGTTTTTCAAGCTCACGAATTAAGTAATTAGTGTGTAAACTCGAAATAAACTAAAATATGTATATAAGATAATATTAACACGGTTCTTTGTTGTTTATAGACATGATATAAGGTAATATACTCCTGATAAAGTCACTCTTAGGAGCCCCGGCTGTACAATTACTATGTCTTGTAGTTGTGTGTCTTAAAAAAACATCTTAAGCCTAAATCTCTGAAGATAGTTCAAGGCCAACCTCAAAGCCTAAAATAGGCATGGATAGTATAATTTTAAACCGTACTTGAACAGATATACTGCCAGTATTAAGCGACGGTATGTCAGATACCAGAGCCGGTAGACCAATGTCTAATTTTAGATAAATGTAGTTGTACGTGTATGGTAGATTCAACGTATCCCCTTTCATAAACGTCTTCAACATGCGGGTACGACCGGTTTATTGAGTAGAGTGTAGGAATGAAGGCCACAGGTAAAGGATGAATACTATTGAGTTCTAATGTTATTAAATAATTTGGTAGGTAAATAGGAACGCTATGATTGAATATCTCCTAAGAACGAAATACATTTCTGTCAATGTAAATATTTATAGGAAGTGAAGCTCATGACGTATATATTTTAGTATTTTAATATTTATTTAAAAACGTTGTTGATTATGTATGGACTGTGGTTCCAATGGGTATAAATCTTGGAAGCATTCTGAAAGCATCTGGAGATCAGACTTAATGGTTTCAATAGTTTTACTAATTAGCGCTTTTTCTTGGTTAATATTATTCTTTTGTACCTAAACTACTGACTTATATTAGTCCTTAATCAGAAGTTGAAACGAATATTTTTATACTTACAAGAAGGACTCCCTTGTATAAAATCGTAAGGAGTCCTTCTTGTCAAAGGGTATTAACCTTACAAATAGTACCACGCAAACATAACTATTATGTTTGCGTGTTACTAAAACTACTGGAAAGTAGCAAGTATATAAAAAAAAATACCAAGGCAATTAAAATAGGGCCTTGTAATAAATAATACTTTATGCATGCTAACAATTTTTTTTGATCTCCCAGTTGGGCAGGAGATCTTAGCTTGCTCTAACACACATAAAGTGTTGTCTTTTTTATTTGCCTTAGTAGTTTTAGCTTTTCTTAAATTGACAGAAAACTTTCCTATACACATGACGGCAGGGCGTGCAAGGGGGTGTACCAACACCCCCTGTGGCTGGTTTCTTTCCCCCTGAAGTAGTTCAAGTGCGTCCAGTTGCACCCTAGAAAGGAATTTCCTTTCTAGGGTGCAAAAGGACGCACCTAGTTCAGGGTTTTAGGGGTTTCCCCTAAAATCCTGACCTAGGTGCCTTCCGAAAATAATCCTGTCGGCGCCCATGTTGAAAAGTGATTTTTACATACATATCTGTATAAAAGTTATTAACCTCATAAGTGAGCCAAGGCGGCAAGGAACTTGGTCTCAGAGCTCAATTTTTTTTTCGTATATAACTGACGCGATGACGGTTAACCCGTAACGGCTTATTTTTTCATCAGAGAAACGCGTAACTACGCGTTTTCTTTCTTGATTTCTTTTTTTTTATGTTTTAGCTGCCTAAATGATTCTCTCGATTTCTTAACAAGACACAGATTACATTACCTTGAAGGCATCAAGTAAATGTATTTTTCATGTATTCCTATGGGTGGTTGGGCCAATTTAATCTAAATTCATGTTTAAAGAACGTTTCAGCCGGAATTGAGCCTTGAGATTCTCCTCATTGCAACCAGGTACTATTCGCTTACGTAGGTGTAGACCTTTGTTATTATCATCAGTCCGTTCCTCTCCACAGCTATACGAAAGTACACCACGGAGCCCGGTCTTCAAAATGCAGCAGACGTTGTTGAACACATCTCTAGTATGATATAATTTTAAAACATACTGTTTAAGAATATTCTTCCTTCATGGCAGTACCTACACCGTCAAAAACTTGATAATAATCTCTTGACCTGCCGCATACCGAGAGCCGTGTAATGGGTATTTCGTATCGCGCCGGGAAGCTTCGATGTTACGTGAACCGATTTTAAATGCCAAAGGGTACGCGTTTGTGTGCATTGATCGCTTCATAATACATAAGTGTAATATATCATTTTCTAACGGCCAGATAACTACTGTCATATTCACAATCAAATTTCCTAAGCAATGACATAAGAAAGATGACTCAAATTGCTTTGTCTGTCTGTATATGATATACTTTTTATCCGACTATGACGAAGCCAAATGGAATGATAATAGATTGGCAGTTTATGTGTGTTCCACCGTAGCGTCTAGTCTAAACTTCTGAATTAATGAGGTTTCAATAGATTCGTAATAACAGTCCGGATGACTTATGCTATAAATTGTTTACCAAAAATTCGTGTATATAATCTGCGTTAAACTATGATTATATAAAGGGTTAAACAGAGTTAAACGTTCTTCTTCTTCTTTTGATGATATGGCAATCAGCCGGATCAGCTATTTCTGCCAATGTCAAGTATTTCGAGTCTTCAATTCTAAGTCTTCGAGTCTTCAAGTCTTCGTCGTGATGGAGTTAATGATAAAAATTATAAAAAATATGGATGACATGAAATGGGGACCGTTTTTCGAAAAAACAAAAAACGATCTCCTAGTTAAACGTTATTACAGAGCGGTTTTCAAACGCGTGTCACCTCTTAAATAGTTACATTCAAATACAAAATGCGCATTACCTAGTTTACATAACGACACCACGCCAATACTAACGTGACCGAATGACATTTTAAAATATCTCGTATATATTAAAATAAAGCGTAGAATGACTTTATAAATTAAATTAAACTGTTTTAATTTAATCTTTTTGGGATAAGTCTTAAAAAAAGATTAAGATCTTGTCATTGTTACATAAAGATACTCCGTGTATCAATTTTTAAACCAATACGTATATACTTATGTGTGATTCGGAGGTCACGTTAACCAGTCGGTCCCGGTTGTAATCATAGGATAAACAGTCGTGAAGCTAAGTTGGAGGCATTTGGGCGGCTTAAAAACATCCAACGGCAAGATTACGTAGCCACAAGTTAGTCTTGCCACTCCCCAACCCTAACTTGGCCAGCGTGGGGACGTATGGACGCGGGCCTTAAACCTCTCCTGAGCGGAGACCCAGCAGTGGGACATTATGGGTTGTTGATGATGATATGAGACTGTCGTCCAACAAAATCTGCTTTGTCTGTATTTTCATGCAAAAAAAAAGAAAAATGCATCGTCTGATAGGTCTTTTTCACTGTATGAGCTAGTGATGCGCGTATTTGTGATGTTATTACCAGCTTGTATCAGAATACCATGAAAAAAATGTAGTGCTCTCCAGTAGGTTGACTGCCCATATGAAGCTTCACTAGCAACAGTATAATTGGACCGACTTATGTAATAAAGAACCAATTTGGCATGTGAGAATTGGTTCATTGACGAATGTCATCATCTAAAGAATTAGGGACTCGATCGTTTTGTGCAAGATTTATTTAAAAAAAAAAACATTCGATCAACAGTTTGTATTGCTGCCTCTTAACCTTCACTCATCGTAACCCCGATAATTGGGTTTTAGATAATTTACGAACGCATTTAAAACAAATTATCATACCACTTAACGAACTTAGTTACCTATGGTGAATTCGTGAAATCGATTTTCAAGTCGAAACTAATTGCTTACCAACCAATTATTTTTTCCGTCAACCCACTTACCATCGGTAATCCATGGCAAAGCGTTAGGTCACGTTAAACATAAACATATTGGCTCGCGTGACATCATGTGTTGCGAACGAATACATGACTCAGTACGTCATCGGTAGCGTTTTTCCAATAATATTTTTATAGCGAGGTATAAGTCAAAGACTTATCAGTAAAGAAGTAAACAGAAATATAGACCTCTTAGCAAGGTTATCAGCTCAGATAGCCTCTTAATCACACGACTATTTTACATTTCTTTGGAGCACTTAATGCAAAGTTAACCATACAGCCATGACTATACTTACATACTGTTTGAAAACCCCTTTTTTTAAATATTTCCTTTTTTTTCAGCTCCTGGGCCTGGCTATGATAGGCATTGGAGTGGCATTCCAACTAAACTGGACAGTCGTCAAGGATGAAATCAAATCACACCTAACAGTCGCACCATGGGTATTCATTATAATCGGCGCCGTAATGTTCGTGATAGCCTTCTTCGGTTGCTGCGGAGCCATACGGGAAAGTCACTGCATGGTTGTCACGGTGCGCATTTCTCCTTTCTTATTATACCTAGTATAGTACTTTACCTACCTAGTTACCTATTATGATACCTAGTATAGTACTTTACCTACCTAGTTACCTATTATAATACATTTTTCCCTTATATGTACTTAATATTATTAGGACAAGTCTTTTATCAATCGAACTTTTGATAATGTTGTTTTGTATTAGCCTATCGTTAGTAGTTTTGGTGTTGATACAGATCTATGGATGCAAAAATAAATCATTGATGGTTATGTCGTTATATACGTCTTGCAACACTCAAACCTGACATTACCCAGACAGATCAAGTAATGCGTTCAGAGTTCAACATCGCGATTCGCAATCTTTGTATTTGAAGAATTGAAAGACCTCAAAGTATGTGCGATTCGATTGATAAATAGTTTGTATCTCACCTTTCCACAACAGACATTGAATGAGGATTATTTCTTAAGAATCGTTGGAATGTAAACTCAACTGCCGCTTTTTTGACGTAATAAAGAATCCCATAATATCTTGGGGTACAAAGAAACAGTTATTTCAGTGTTCGTTCTGAAGAATCAAAGATGGGATCATCAAGATTTAATAATTTATCATACATGACAATATAAGCGTAGGTTTTAGTTCTCATTTGACTAGCAGAGGTTTCAATCGCAGGATTTAAACATTTTGTGTTATATTCATTGTAACATGCTAATATTTTTTTAGAAAGTTTTCAACTTACAAATAATTATTCTTTTAATCGACATCTTTATATTATAACAAGTTCTGATGCATTAGGTAACTCAAAACCAATAGCGTCTGTATTTATTTTCATTTTTTAAAAACACAAATGAGCCTGCTAATGTGGCTCTATGCCTGATGGAAGGCATGAACAGAATCCAAGAGTAGTGGTCATTTGCATGTATGTCATTGCTTATGTAGATAATGGAACAATGCAACATGGTGACCCACACTGTTGAGTTTTATTGAGAAGCTTCTGCAGAAATTCGAAATAATATTCAAAGTCTATTAGTTGTGCGAAATATGTATATTTGACTTAATAATGGTGATTTGTTTGTTATAGTACGCCATCTTCCTTCTCGTCATCATCATAGTACAAGTTGTGATCGCTGTCCTACTCTTCACATACGGAGACACTATTAAGCAAGGTTTGATGAGGTCGGTGAAGACGGTCTTCGATAAGCGATCCAGCTCTGATGTTGATAAGGCCACAGAAACTGTTATCAACAATATTCAACAACAAGTAAGAAATTATAAGTAGAGTAGGTAAAGAAAAGTAAATACTCGATGTATTCGAAAGCTTTGGAGCAGCAAATTTAGGGTTTCTTTATATTTTTCATATGGATGATCCTATTTACAATCTAAATAGTAATAGTCCCATCTGTAAACACATTATCGCATCACATTATCCTACCAAATTGAAAGGTACACATGTAATAATATGTTAGGTACTTATATACGAAAACGCAATCTGATTTCTTTTCGAATAAGTATATTGAAAATTTATCAGAGTTTTTAGTTAACTGAAGCTATTATAAGTACATATTTAAGATTAGATTCATGCAGTCGCTATATCGCTAAACAGCCAAATTGAAATAAGCTAAAGGACGTGAAACTTGCGTACTTGTCTGGTGTTTTCCATTTTTCAACGGAGATGAATTCTGAACAGCACAATTTTTTTTTCAGTTTGAATGCTGTGGCTACAGTAGCCCTCAATACTACGGTTTTAAATCAATTGTATCCCTGCCTGACTCCTGCTGCAGTGCTATCGGACCCTACGGCGCCTTGATTGGAGGCAAGTGCACTATGGAATCTGCAAACCCTGGCTGCGAGGGTAAGATCTCGGACTTCTACGACAGATGGGACAAGCCTATTGCTGGCGCTGCTATCGGTGTTGCCTGTGTTGAGGTAATTAACATTTATATTACGTTATGAGTATATGTTTTGGTGTTGTAAGAATATAGTAACACCACTCCCATTGGGATGGGTGCCCCACGAGACCGTAGGTGTCGGGCCGACTAAAGAGCGAACAACTTTCAGCAACTCAAAAAGGAGCGAATCTTTATACAAACCCTTAGAAAAACGTCGAGCCGGCGTGGTAAGTCAGATCAAAACATCTTTTCCTAAGGATTTATGATTTGTGGTAAATAAAAACAGGCATTCATTATCGAATACCGACATTAAAATGTGCTTACGCACATATGAATAGAAACAAAAAACACAAAGACATCTAGTCCCAAACTAATGTAGCAGTACTGTGGGTACTAGACAACTGATATTAATACATATTTACTTTTTTTTTGTAAACACATACATATTATACATAGAAAGCTCCCAAACTTCGAATTAAAATTTTGCAGATCATACAAACATTTATTCCGACTCGGGAATCGAAACCGAGACCTCTAGCATGGCAGTCGTATACGCTACCACTGGACCACTGAGGCAGAGCCACATATGTTAGATGGTTACATGTTTAAAATATAAAATTTTACTTTTAAGATTTCAGATCCCATTCAATTCATATCACATTCGGTACATAAATAGTTAAATATTTCTTAGATAACTACTTTATTCTTAACAAGTTTGGATATCTTAAATGGTTTAAATTGTTATTTTCTCGAATGTTCCAGGTGGTCGGCGCATTGTTCGCGCTGTGTCTCGCAAATTCCATAAGAAATATGGACAGAAGGTCTCGCTACTAATATTTTGTACATTAAAACTGGTACCTATGAACACAATTTATTTTTTGGTTCTCTTTTGTTGACTAATTAACGAGTGAACTGCTCACTGCATGGCTGACTAAAATGATTTTTTTTGAAAGGGCATTAAGCACAAATGCTATTTATAGCGACTGCGCATTAATAATATCCTTACACTTTTTATAATTCGCAGCGCTTTAGTGGTATAACAAATAGTTTTCGGATTCCACTTGAACTTTACTAAATTTTTTAATGGGTGTCCAATGTTTCGTAAGTTTTATAAATTTGCTATTTTAATGTTGTGGCTTGATGGTGTCGAGTGGTATTCGCGATAACTTCAAAGTACCTATTCTAAATTACGAAAGTTTTGTCAAAATTACACTCTTAGATTTGGTAAATAATTAAATCTCGAAAAAGTTAATAATATCTTTTTCACAGATTAAGGCGTAACTGTGACATAAAACTAAATAAACAATCTTTCATAAAATGTACATAAATGGCAGCGTTTATTAAAGCCTACTTAATCTTTCTAAGGTTAATTCCATTGTGTCAAGTAGCATAGAACAGTGTAATTTGTGGATATTGTATGGGTTGAATACTGAAAAATATATCCATGTATTTTACGATATTTGGATACGATACGATGTGACAAACACTATATTTGCCATAAAGAAAAAGGACAAAATGAAAGAAACCTACAAAAAAAAATGCATATAATTCTTCGGTATTTAATAATTAAATGACGAACAATTATAATTTTTAAATTTTGCTCAAAATCTTATAGAAATTAAACTAGTTAAAATTAAAAAGAGTGGTGTTTGCGCGAAAAGTACATTTTTGCAATGAGATGGCTCCACCAGTCAAACATTAAGGGAAGAACAAAATGGATTTTTAAAAATTCATTTTTTTTTCAACTACACATGAAGCTTCTAAAACGTAGGCAAACAATGAATTTTGACACCTTAACACGAATTTAAATTTATGGAAATACAAATTCTTGCAAAAAAAATGAAATATAATCATATATTTTCAAACACGACTTTCTGACTATCTCACGCTTCATTAATCATCTGGTATAAGAGTAGTATAATAACAACAGTGTAATTTTGACAGATTAAACGTTTGTAATAATTGTTCGGCTTACAAATGTGTATGTATGTTTTATAGATAATGCTTACATTTTGGATAACGCTTCACTAACACTCGTGCGCTATTAACAATAAGCTAAAATATTATTTAAATGATTGATATATTCTAATTAGTAACAATCGTTGGTATTGATATATTCTTATTAGTAACAATCGTTGATCATACTATATAAAATAACAAGTAAATAGATATCAAACATATGTACACATTAAATGGGTACAAAAATAGTCCTTGACATTAAAAAAAGAATCATTGTCATAGACAACTAAATATTTCTTCATAAAGAAATGTGCAAACGTATCTTTCAAGGAGACATTATATTAATAATTATTATCTTAATTATATATATCTCATAGTTCATGATACTGATATTATAATCTCATTTAGATATTACTATTTGATATTACTTATTGCTTCGAATTAAGAATCTCAACTTATTTTTATATTAACGAACATTTAGAATCTTGCTAATGTGATTATGACAAAAAATTACCTTGCCTAGAAATGATAGGTACTAAATAAAATAAACTCGAGAATAATAATGACTGTAATTTATTTTCGTATTCATTTAATTTTGACTACATTATTTTATATAAAATAAAAAATTAATGTTTTCATAGATATTTTATAAGATATTTACTATAGTGCACAGATTATAAATGTTTATAATAAAGTTCAAAATATTATTCGTGCCAAATGATTTAAAAGTAATAAACTACTGCTCATGGAAGCATTGGTCTTGGAGACGAGAATGTGGTGCCTTGCACTAATTGATTTGATAGATTTTTGTAATCAATAAAGAATGTGTGTATTAATTGTTGTTTTTTTAAATAACACCTCTAGCTTTAAAAGGCACTCAGAAAAAATACTGATGAGCACGAAAAAAGTTTCATAAATTATAATTTTTGCTAAATACTTATTTATTTATCTGTAAATGTTTTGTATTTATTTGATCGTTTGAAATTAAGCAAGGCCAGTTTTTTTTCTGAGTTTAAAAAAAAGCATAAGCTTGAAATATTCCGCACAAAAAAGGATATATTTATTTTTGGAATTGTTTGGCCAAAGCATGTGCAAAATAGGTAAGTCACATACATGTTTGTAAATAATCATACTAATACGCATGACTTTGGTTATCTGTATTTTATGTTCTCTTTTTGTGATTATTTGTATGTTTTTGTGTTGATAGTTTGTAGTTGACACTTTTTTAGTGTATTTAAAAAGGGCAGAACTCTTAAAACTGGAGATAAAATCAGACAATAATTAAGGACTTACTGTAGGAAACTGGCTTTTGGCTTAGGCTTTTTAAGATATTGAGTTGCCATTAGAGCTAATAGTGTTTTCCGTCATTTGCTTGCTTAGTCGATGAATATAGCAATAGAATAAAGAATGGAATTGTGAGACTGGGTCCATAATATTCGAATTTCACTGTCAGTTTCAAGACAATGATCAAAGTCTAAATAACCCCTAAGATTAGTAATAATTTGTAAATAATATATACCTATAGTGGTTTGTAAATATTGACATTTCATTTTAAACAAAAGGAAGGATCCATTTTATAATTCTTTAGACAAGAATGATGCTATTTTACATATTCGTTGAAGCAATTATCACAATTTTAAATTCTTGCTATTTTAGCGTGTTTCTATGTGTGAATCCACAAATGTGTTCTAATATTTTTGTTTTTAAAAGCACATCTGCTATTCTCATGCACTTAAGCCGGAACATCATGCACCGTAAGTTTGAAACAGTTCTTTCAAAGTAACTAAAGAAAGGGATTGGCAAAGAAGTGTGGATATAAAAATAACATTCGCAATTTCGACACATTATTTAGAACATTTGATTTTTCAAAGAATCAAAATAATTGCAGCTCATAAAAGGTACTCGTATATTAATAATTACCTCTGGCAACCCTTTTCACGTGCAGTAGTAACACCTGTCGGAAACTTGAATTGTACAAAAAAAGGAACTTACGCTATCTTTGTAAGAAGACGGCTTTAGATCACGTTAAATTAAAATAATATATGTTTGTAAAATAGTTTTTACTAATTTATCAGTGTTGGCTACAGGGGAACTTTTTCGGTTTAGACCTAAAATTATTTTATTTTTGTGTTTGTGGAATAATTTTATTTTTCAAAAATTCCATGGTACCAGTGTTAAGTTAATTTATATTTGACATTCAAAACACTAATTTATCTTTAAATTTCAGCTACGCCTAAAACGAAGACATCACGAAAATAACATTCGACGAAGAACAAATAAATCAACGACAGACACAAAAACATAAGTTACTTATGTACAAGTTAAGTTAAGGTTAGCTTGGTCTGGCGCAAGTCCCACCTTTTGAAAAATACAACTTCGGGAAAGTTTACTTATGTGATAATTCGCATTTGAGAATTCGATAATATTTTAGTACTTGACAGTGAAAACCATGAATTATTTTAATTTACGCATGACCATCTAATTGTTACATTTTTACTTTATTCATATTTGTGAACGACTCGCGGAAGTTTTTTTATTACTGGTAACTTTGACGCATTTGACCTATAACGCGCTTGTAAAAATGACAAAAGAAACGATTATAAGTATGTAATCTTTACATAAATTATTTCCTTCTTGCTGCATTAATCATTTCATATCTGATGTGCATACAAAAATAGTCAATAAAAATGTGATTACATTTCCTGATCACGTTATAAACAACAAAAATGACGCCTACTTCAAATGAAATAATTGTTGCTAACAGGAAGTTAGGGGATTAGTAGGCGTTTGAGTATTGTTTATTAAAACAAGAGTAAACTTTCCCAAGTGATCTTAATTTAAGATTTACGTTGTTGTATTTTATTAAACAGATCTCCAATCATCAATGATGTTGATGCTTGTTGATAACTAGACGCGCTGTACCTTACCATTTATTAGTTTACGTTCATACATCTAATGGATCACTTTAAAATAAAAATTTTAGGTATTGTTAAGTTAGTTAAGCGACTGTTTGTAATGTTGGTAAACAATTGAAATTATATAAAAGTATTTTCATAGATCGGCGTTATTGTAACTTTAAGTACGTCCATTTTACAAATAATATTAATCTGTTAAAATTTATATGTATGCATTTCTATATAAAATGTGATTTATGAAGCGGTTCACATAAATGTAAATAGTAAATAATGTCGGGAGCAAATGTCTGTTTATTGTATTTTGAATCTCTTTTGTGCATTTCTGATGAAACTGCTTTTGTGGATGAAATATATTGTATTGTATGGAATAAATAAATTTTCTACTTCTAATTTCTTTTTATTTTTGTACAGAGTATAAACTATACTTTTTTCCTATCGTACATTAGTCTGTTATCATGGGTTTCTGCGAGATAAAAATGTGAAAAACGAAAAATGTACGGATCAAATTTTTTGGATCGTGTCAATTTAAGATGAAATACAAAATAATTAAAAGCTTATTTTCTACGGAGAGGCTTATGTCCAGCAGTAGACTTGATGGCTGTTGACGAAGCTCCTATTTCGTTTTCTGTCGACACGGCGATTAGAGGTCATATGCATCTAATAAGCCTTGATTTAAATTAGAAATTTTTCTTTCCAAAAATATATATGTACTTAGACAACAAGTTCAGAACAAAGACTTCTTAGAGTAATTCTGTTTTCATCAAGCGCATACCTGCATAGTTGTTCTTCTTCTTTTGATGATATGGCAATCAGCCGGATCAGCTATTTCTGTCAATGTCAAGTATTTCAAGTCTTCAATTCTAAGTCTTCGAGTCATCAAGTCTTCGTCATGATGGAATTAATGATAAAAAAACATAAAAAATGTGGATGACATGAAACGGGGACCGTCTTTCGCAAAAACAAAAACCGATCTCCTGCATAGTTGTTACTGTAAAGCACGCCAGGTTGATGCGACAGTCATCAACTGAATTGTCAATGACTTGTTATTCTAGAGTTCTCCAGGTTTTTATATGAAATATGCAATGAAGAATAACTGCAGGTTTAAGTGTACATTCTCTATCTACTGATTGGCAGTATCGGTAATATGAATATAGGTGTAGGTCAAACTAACCGCTCATTTGTGAGATGTTCTACAGATATTTGTTCCCAGGCCTGTTTCTAAGGCTTTTTTTATGTACGAGTCTGCCAAAGTAACTTCTCTGCGTGATGGAGCATGAGTAGAATTCAAGAGTAATGGTCACAATACTCATTCGGAATGCATACAAAGTATCATGGTGACTCGCACTATGAGTTATTGAAGAGCTTTTGCATCATTCGGCAACTGTTATTCTAGACTCTTAACGACCTGGGAACTACTGCTTTCCTTGTAAATGTGTTTAATATATTTTAAATGTTCTTATTAAAAAAAAACGATTTTTATATTGTTTGTATAATCGAACGCCGTTTAAGACTTAAGATGACAAGTGTATTACGTGAACTCGAAAAATGGAAGTGTATCTATCTCACGTCAAAATAAGAGCGAATATTGGCGTTATGAGGAAAAACGTGAGTCAATCTTGAAAAAAAAAACACGCATTTCTACTTTTGAGGGTTAAATTCTTGTGCGTCAAAACTGTACCGCGGCATTCGAATGCACGCGATACACTTCGACATTACTGTATTTACAAGTTAAAGCACCTGTAGTCTTCTTTCTTATCATTTCATCAAGGCCCTCCATCATCATAATTGGGTGCCATCCTCAAAATGAAGTTTGGAGGTTAGCAGACGGTATTCCTCGCGATGATGAGCGGCCTCTTTTAGTTGGTGATACTTTAGTCCAGTCCAGGTCAAGATGTCATCTGTCCACTTGCTTCGTGGTCGTCTCCTCCTGCCAGGTATTTTTCTTTCTAAAAGAAGCCTCAGGAATTTATGTTACAATTCATGTAAAATTAATAAGATTAAATATATATATTTTTTATATATAATATATATGTTTGGACAGTTAAAATTTTAATTAAGTAATTACTTAATTAATTTTACTTTTTTTTTAGTAGCTGTAAGTAGTGCCTATATTTACACTTTAATCTCGGTCTCGGAGAGGATGTAGGAAATGAAAGAAATAAATGTGGTGATATTGTGTAAATGTGTAATGATTCCCTAAGTCTCCTAAAATTTCCTATTTCTTCTACACACTCCATACACAACGACAACAAATCTACAATGCCCAAAATTCCACTTCGCAGAAAGTCACCTCTCAAAAAGATTTACTTTCCAAAAGTTTTGAAAGTTTTTCTAAAGGAAATAAATATTTAATACTTTTATATACTTGGCAGTTTATGTATGTTAGTATATTCCATCATAGCGTCCAACAGTGTTGGGAAAATGTTAATTGTTTACACAATTAATGATTAACAATTGATTGTGAAATGACATAGCAACTAACAATTGTTCGATTGTCAATGTGTAAAAATACAAGTAACAATTAATCAGTTGTTCATTGGAGTGGCAGCAATTAGCAATTAAATAATTATTAATCGTGGTTCTATACAGTGAACAATCGACAAATTTTACGAAAAAATAAATTAATTAAGTATTAGTTCTTCTTCTTCTTCTTCTTTTGATGATATGGCAATCAGCCGGATCAGCTATTTCTGCCAATGTCAAGTATTTCAAGTCTTCAATTCTAAGTCTTCGAGTCTTCAAGTCTTCGTCATGATGGAATTAATGATAAAAAAACATAAAAAATGTGGATGACATGAAACGGGGACCGTCTTTTGCAAAAACAAAAACCGATCTCCTAAGTATTAGTTAAGTACTGTGCGTGTGTGGATTTCGCCAAGTCAAATATATTTACTACATCTACGATAGTAATCGAATACCTAATTGCCTTATTATGACATTCTACTGTCACACTTCTAACTAATTGTTAACGCGAATGTATTGTGAAAGAAAGCCGCGTGCGCTTGAATGAAAAAAGCAAATTTTGAGAGAGTAAAGTTCGGTGTGCCTGCCTAAAGGGTGCAAGGAACAACTCACGATCTTCTAGGACGTATTCTCACCATAATTCTGAACAAAATTTCCCAAATTTTAATTTCTTCATCCAATGGGAAATAGAAAATTAGGGAAAATATTTTGTGAAGTGATCTGTCGAGCCGGTGCATTTATGACGAAGAACGGTTCGCCCACTAACCGCAAAGAAATAAGTTTAGTAAAAGCAATAATAAATTTGCGATTTGATAATAATAAAAAACAAAATATTTATATAACAGTAGAAATATAATTTAAAACAATATACATGAGCTACGTAATATACCTTATTTGTATTAACACAGAGATATATCTTAAATAATATGCTAATACATTTTCAATGATAATGGAGTGATAATACTTTAACACTTTGTGCCACATCTAACCTAATGTAATATAACCTTTTTTTAAACTTCGCATGTCGATTATAGATTTCATTCAAAAGAGCAACATGGTAGGGAGTATCCATACGCAAGCGTTCTTCTCTGTCAAAGTATAGGACCAAATGGGCCTACGAGTGAGTACGCAGTGGCAGGCGACTTTTTGTGGACGATAATGTTTATAAGACGATAGCGGGTATGGCTACTCCCCTCCGCTCGGTGGCCATTACTTTACGATTTACATTTATATGATAACTTATGTACAACTTTTAGAACACCAACGGTCCTTAAATCTTTAAAGTTATGTCTAAATATTTAGATTTTTCTTCAATAAACAGATGCATCAACTGTATATTTATTTTATTAAGATTTGAATATAAAATCTCTTACAAACGGTTGGCTTACAATGCTTATAGGAAAATTATAGATAGTCCCGCCTCTGACCAAGAAAGTATACATAGGCCTGAACGGTAGCAGGTGTGAAAAAATGCTACACATAAAAAAAATTAAAAGCTTATCATCTTCTTGGTCTTTATTATTTCAAATATTATGGTTCTCTACTAGTGCAAACGGTTTTAACTGAACGTCAATTTCTCGACGGAGCGACTAGCATCGGGCACAGCGGAGCATATTTGGGAGCACTGACTCCCTAATAACGATTGTTATCGATTTGCATGACATGACATAAACCGGGACGGACGGCTTAACGTGCAACCCGAGGTGAGGGAGTGATACACATAGCTAAAATCTATAAAATACACCTAGTTTCAGAATGCAACTAAAACTCATATTGTGATTTAGGCGCCTGAGATCTATCAATTACGTAATACAATTGTTTATAAACTTTATAAAATATATAATAATATTGTCATTATCAATAATTTAATTGGTAAATTAAGGCGTCGTCTGTCCAAATTTATTTGATAAACGTAATAATAATTGAGCTTGGGTTATATTTTAAATTAAAGACACAAACAGGAGTACAAACATTTACATATCAGTAAGGGCCAGTTTCTCCAGTTCCTAAAAAAGTTTGAGATAGTTTTATGCCATATAAAACTATTTCTCATATAAGAGCTAATAAATATATGTAAATGTTACTGTAAGATTGTCAAAATCTTTAGATTATTATCTATATCGCGAGATTGTAAACTGTCGAAAGATTCAAACTGTAACACACTGCTTACAATTTAACGTATCATTTTTAGTTGGATTATAATCTATCGAAGTGAAACCGTTAAATTGTGATATGGTATGCGACGGATTGCATCTCGCGCGCTGATTGGTTGAACGGCACATGTCCCGCGCCGCCATAATTGCTTGTAATGTTGTTTGTTGCCGGATGTAAAGTATTTTTTTATTGTAAATTGATTTCATGTAAAAATATCTCACAGTTTTAGGATTAGTTACATAAAATTATTGTGGCAGTAAATTGAATTTGTGATTAATCAAAGAAGTTCTAACCTAACTCGATGGCTATAGCAAAAACCCTTTTTTTATCGTCTCTGACCGTGTAGGCAATCGACGGGGTTGTGTGCACCGCCCGCTACATAAAAAAGCCCAAGACTACTTCTTGCAGGAATCTGGGCTGGAGAGTTTCCGTAAGGAGGGGGGGGGGGGGAAAGTCATAGCAAAGGCCTACTGTACGGCCGACCAATCAGGGACAGTTGACAGCTTGATGCGCGGTAGATTATGATCTAACGGTAATACTTCGATACATTATAATCTAACAAAAATTAGTACAGATAATTGTATGTCACAGTTGACAATCTTTCGACAGTTTACAATTTCGCTAAGTATGGTGTCATATATACATGTATGACTTTATCCAAGACTTATGAAAACGAAATCTATATATTAGGCAGATAACTTGACATTGGTCTGTCGGGGACATTGCAGTAAGTCGTAAATATGGTCCTATTATATCCTAAATAATAATTTATCTATAAAATCTCACTGAAAATTAAAATTTACAACACTCAGATTATATACCTGTAGATATAACCAATATCAATAGGGTAGGTAACACCTTAGTCATGGGTTTTCAGGAAATTGGATACTTTAACCTCGAAAAATAATTTAAATTATGGAAATTTATCTTTATTTGGATACTTTTTCCATCATTTTAATATTTTTAGTAGTTATTTTTTTAAAATAATACTTTAACATTCTCCAAATTACTAAAAACCAGTATATACTTAAAACTAAGACAAGGAATGATCCTTTAAGTTTCAGAGCAATAAATAAAAATAGCACCTTAGTTAACTGATGCTTGGAATAACAGTTTCCTTATATAAATGGAACGCATCAGTTCTTGGTAACATAGGTAATGGAATTAGCTAGAATGAGAGAGATCATGCATTTAATGCCTCTGTAGTGTTCTGCTCGTCTGAATTGTTGATTGATGAGTCATCTGCAAACAAAACACAATCTAAATAGTAATTATTTTATAGCGCGATTCAGGGTTGATAGCTTCTTCGTACACTACGTTACTACATAGTTCAGTGTATATTCGGTAGATGGCTTTGTCAGACGTTTATGTTGCCGTTGTATATGAGTAAGTCACCACATCGGTATATTATGTGTTCGTGTTATGATGGTGAGAGATTAAGAATACAGACAGTCACCACCTCCTTTCATTTAATGTGTGACTTAAGAGTCGACTAAAGGAAAACTACACAGAAGAATATCCCGAAAAGAGTAGATACAACTTAAAACCAATCGTTTGTGAGCACATTTCGGTCAACGGACATTTAGCACACAACGCCATCTAGTCCCAAACTAAGAAGATCATACAAACATTTGGTTCGACCCGGAATTCGAACCCGAGACCTAAGCACAGCAGTCGCGTAAGCTAGCACTGTACCAAGAAGGTTTCTAAGGCCTATGGCTTCATGGAACAAGTTTAAACTTATTTATATTTTGTAAAACCAAATAATATAAATAAATAGACCCATGTCTACTACTCCACTATTGTAACATTTTATAGTCAACATCTAAGCTTATATTACGTACTTTTCGGAGCTTCAAATCTTACTGCAGTACGGATCGTACCCACAATGTGATAGAAGGAGGCCAGGTGACCGCTAAAATAATTGAGCCCTTTCGTGAAGTCACAGTTTCAAGTGGGATATGAATGACATCATATTACACACAGATCCTTAGCCTTCGAATTTGATTAAAGATATTAATTAGATTGAAACTTACCTTCCACAAGGAGTTCATGGCTATAGAAATTGGGCAAGAGCATCGTCAGTACGAGTCCTACGATAGTTGCGGCGCCGCATACCCATGACAGCGCGTAACGATAGTAGTTATCCGGAGCGTTATCCGCACTGCAAATAAATACACATTTTCGGATATTTAACACACAACGCCATTTAGTCTCAAACTAAACAGAGCTTGTACTATGGATACTAGAAAACTGACATCAATACATTTTTTTGTTAATACATATATATCAATTATAAAATACCCAAAACTCGAAAACAAATATTTATGAAAATTTGTTACAATATCAATCAAAGAATCTTTATTTGTGATCACAGGTGTACAAGATGTTACATAATAAATTTAGTATAATTACTAGAATTGCCAATATGGGGTTCGTGGACCATAAACTATAATTCATTACTTTTATTAATACTAATTGGTCTTATAATACTTTTTCTTTTTAAATTGTATTTTTTATCTGTTATAATTAGTTGTAAGCTTGCAATATGTCCTTCTGAATTTATCCTGTTATAATATTGTATCGCAAGAAACGAAGTCGATTGACAATCTACCGTTTTATTTTATTATCACTAGTGAAATTGTAATATCACAGTTTTGACAATATACCTGCGACATATATACCGATCGGTTTTTGTTTTTGCGAAAGACGGTCCCCATTTCATGTCATCCACATTTTTTATGTTTTTTTATCATTAATTTCATCACGACGAAGACTTGATGACTCGAAGACTTAGAATTGAAGACTTTTAATAGTTGATATTGGCAGAAATAGCTGTTCCGGCTGGTTGCCATATCATCAAAAGAAGAAGAAGACATATATACAGCAGTGCTGTCAAGCGCCAATCAATAAACGAACATCAAACTAGACGGTCATATCAATTTTGCCGAGTTACCTACACACTATTTAATCAATTGACAACATACAAAGTAACTAATTATTCATTATCTGAATTACTGTGGTTAGGAATTTATCTTATCATGTCTATTACAAATCTCTACTGAATTAAGAACGTGACCGTAGTCAGACATTGATAAAATAGATAGGTCTTGATGTCTGAGTGATGTCTATCAGCAACAAATATTCATATTATTATTAGTCACGCAGGACAACACCACTGCAAAACTGGAAACAAACCCTTATACCAAACCGATCTGGCCAGCGAGGTATACCAGCCCAATACCTTCTTTCCAATGAGAGGCTTATGTAAATCAGTGGACTGTCAAAGGCTGTTTGATGTGACGATTGATTTGATGATATTTAATAATCTCTATTCACGACAAAACACTGATATACAACTCTGATCAAGTCGAGATTTTGTTAAAACACCCGATACACCCATATTTTCCTGTAAATATCTATCTACAATAGCATAACGTATCGTCCATTACCAGTATCATGATAAAAATAAATTATATCTCCTGACCATTTTATATTTCTTAAAAAACTGTACCAAATTAGTATGACTACATAATGCTAAAGATAAAAGTACACATATCAATAACATATATAATATACCAAGAACACAGTCAGCTCAGATTTACGTCATTTTACGAGAGGTAATTTTTATAGGATCGGTAGTGTAACATACACTCAGAAAAGAATGGATACTCGCTGAAAACGGTTTCGTTTTACAGTTAGTAAGTATCAAAGTTGGATAAAACCATGTTGACTTACGACATTTTAGGAAATTTGAATTGATTTCTTCTGGGTTGGGTTTCCGCAACTCGACGGACATAAATGCGCCTATTTTGCATGAATTTTTTTCTCTTTAGTTTTTAGTCTATATTGTTTAGAAGTATGGAATAAGCATGACGCGTATGTTTGCAGTAAATATAGCAGAAGCATTAGAGTCTATGTAAGGCGCTCATAGCCCAGTTGCACTCGGTGATTAGAAACAATCATCGAGGGTAAGCAACGATGGCGCGGTCAGTACCTGGATGGGTGACCGCTGGTGGCATGTTACCATGAGCGTCTCCGTGATTCGGAGGTCACGTTAAGCAGTCGGTCCCGGTTGTTATCATACGATAACAGTCGTGAAGCTTAGTTGGAGGCCTTCGGGCGGCTTAAAAACATCCAACGGCAAGATTTACGTAGCCACAACGTATTCTTGCCAGTCCCCAACCCGCACTTGGCCAGCGTGTGGACGAATGGCCTTAACCCTCTCCTGAGAGGAGACCCGAGCCCAGCAGTGGGACATTATGGGTTGTTGTTTGTTTGTTTTAGAGTCTATAAACTTTAAAACAGTCTGAGATGGTGCTTGGCCCGTCAGATTTGTCTGGCTTATTGGAAAGGAAAATAGTATACTTAATAATGTTGAAGAAGTGAAGTGGCAATGGGCTGGCCACATTTGCCGAAGAACCGATAACCGTTGGGGTAAACGAGTTCTTGAGTGGAGACCGCGTCTTGGCAAACGTATTGTAGGACGTCCACAAGCCAGGTGGAGCGATGATTTGCGCAAGACGGCTGGCAGGAGCTGGATGCGAGAAGCCATAGATCGAACTAAGTGGCGTGAAATTGGAGAGGCCTATGTCCAGCAGTGGACTGCGATAGGCTGATGATGATGATGAATGACGATTAATAATATATATAAAATTCAAGCTTCCTAAAATGATTTAAGTCAGCATGTTTTTGATTAACCTTTGCTACCTGCTTACTGTAAAATGGCCCCGATTTCAGCAAAGCAAGTATCCATTGCTTTCTGAGTATATATTTCACAACCTATCCTAAAAGTTGCATCTTTCCTAAAATGAGGTATGTCTGGGGTGACTGGGATCTACGGTTAAAGAAACTTTATTTCTCAAAAGAATTTACAAAATCAGTATATATATACAAACATGTTAACAAATAAATCAAATGAGCGTTTTATATAAAACAAAAGTGGGTAGTAAAATATATTTTGCACAACACTATGAACTTAAAATACACTCGAACACAGTAAACACGATTAACCCAAGCAACTGAACCAAAGATATACGATATTTATAAACAAGATGGGACATTCGTATTGTAAGTACAATTACCACCTTTATTACTCCACCTTTATTACTATGATGCGAATAAATACCATATTCTCTTAATTCTGAAACTTTCTGTTCGTACGCAATTAGAAGTACAGATGAACATTATATACGATTCTTTATTATTTTTTTTAAATTTTTTTATTGTTTATTAATTACTAAATAGCTACTACTAATAATTTTGGTACCATTTTAAGATCTCAGTCTATAATAATAATAACGTGATGAATATGACACATGACCTTCAGATCCGAACTAGGAAGCCTTTACTATAGTAACCAGATTGCTAATAAACATACTTATATTTCTAAATATAAATATTATAGATAAATTACATACAACACAAAACAAATGATCGTGTAAACATATTGATAGGCTACTTATGTTACCGCCAGATTGTCAAAACCGTTAGATTGTAACATATCTCGAGGGATTGTAAACTGTCAAAAGATTGTGAACCGTAACATGCAAATTACAATTTTACGTATTATTTTTAGTTAGATTATAATTTAGTTAAGCGAAACTACCAAATTGTAAAATGGTATGTGAAGGATCGCGTCTCGCGCGCTGATTGGTTGAAAAGCACATGTCCTGCGCCGCCGTATTTGTTTGTTAATACGTTTGTTGCCGAATGTATTTTTGTAATTGTAAATTGATTTTATTTTGAAAATACCTCACAGCTTTAGAATTAGTCACATAAAATTGTTGTGGCAGTAAAATGAATTCGTAATTAATTAAAGAAGTTCTAACCTAACCTAACATTATGGCAATAGAACGGCACACTATAAGACCCACCAATCATGAACAGTTGACATTTTGAAGAGCGACAGAGTGCGATTTAGCAGTTTTATGTCGATACATTACAATCTAACGAAAAATAGTAAGTTATATTGTAAACAGTACGTCACAGTTGACAATATTTCGACAGTTTACAATCTCGTTAGATAGATTATAATCTACCTAACGAGATTTACAACTCTATTACTAGGGTACAGTACAGGGTACTAGACAACCGATACAAACATATAACTACTTTTTTTTTGTAAAAACATACATATTATACGTAGAAAAAACCTAAACTCCGAAACAAATATTTACAGAACATACAAAAATTTGCTCCGACTCGGAATGTAGCCGTGGGAGAGCCTGGCTTCGGCACGAATGGGCCAGCTCGACCGGAGTGATACCACGGCCTCATAGAAAACCGGTGTGAAAGTAATTGCACGTCACTTAGTTAGATCTTCAGCTTCTTGGGTCCAGCTCCTGGCATCTTACGTAACCATCACTCCACCTGGCCTGTAGACGTCCTACAGTACATATTAGTATAGCTTATAAAATATTTCGTGGGAATTCCGTAGGCAGATCCTGATATGTCCTTTGTCCTTTAATTCCTTGCCATCAGATGTGTTGAAGAGCGAGCAATCATATAATGGCCATATGTTAAATTTAAGTTACCGCTCAAATCCTACGCGAGCGAAGTAGTCATGTATGTATATAATCACAATTATACTCACAATGTCTGTATAGCAACAATAGCTATCCCACAAGCCAGTTTATCGGTGAAGCTCATGAGCCCATACACGAAGGCAGAAGCTTCGGTCCTGGAGCCAACCAGGTCTGCCGTCAGAGCCAAACTTGTCACTAACATTATAGCGCCACCAAATCCTGGAAATAAAAGTTGGAGGTAAGATATTTTGTTGAAAATATAGATCGGAGAGCTAGACCTCGGCAAATACAAAGGTTCAAAAAAAAATTCATTCGTTGTTCTTCACTGCATTTTACTAATATCCCTCCCGTTTTAGGCGCAGAGTGGCACACCGTGTGATTTGAGTCGGTTCGATTCTGACACACCACCCTACCGCAAACCCCGGCAGGGTAAAGGCCGGTTACCACACGTGAAAAAAGGTTACAAATATATAATACCAGTTGTTTTACATAGAACATTTTAGGGCAGGGTGTAACGCAGAAAGCTTACGTTTAAAGATATTTCACTGCGTTGGAAATGGTGATAAAATTCAAATCTTTAAAGGGACCCTGTACCCAAATGGAAAAACAGGACCCTTTTACTAAGTCGGTCCGTCTTTCACCAGGCTGTATCTCATGAACCACCTAATACCTAAACAGTTTGTGGAGGAACGGGTCACATGTCCCTCTAACACAAAGGGAGGATCCTCCGACCAGGCGATGTTGATCATGCCTGGCGGGCCACTGCCCAACGGTTGATGTTGGGAAGTTGTATATATGTTAATCGGCGCGAGAACTTCTATTGCGCGATTTAGGATTGGTAGTTTCTTAGTTTTCTTCGTTGCTCCGTAGTTCGATGTTTCTTCGGTAGATGGCACTGTTATATATTTTATGTTGTTGCGCTGTATGTGGAAGTCGCCACAAGTTATATCGTACCAGATGATGTATTCCTGTTACCGCTATAATAACAAATACTAAAATAAAAAACTGAATAAAATAAATATCTAAGGGTGCTTCCATATAACAAACGTGATATTTTTCTACCGTTTTTATAGATTATGGTACGGAACCCTCGCCTTTAACCGATACGATCAAGCGAGCGTGTCAAAAGAAAGTGATATATCTAGGAATACGCGTAACTTAATTATTTAAAGAGCAACAACCTTAAGTTTAATCAATTCAAATGCATAGGAAATTTTCAATCAATAGGTACTTGATGGATATTTTAAAACTCCATCAATGGATATTTTAAAACTTTGACGCTCATAGCCCAGTTGCACTCGGTGATTAGAAACAATCATCGAGGGTAAGCAACGATGGCGCGGTCAGTACCTGGATGGGTGACCGCTGGTGGCATGTTACCATGAGCGTCTCCGTGATTCGGAGGTCACGTTAAGCAGTCGGTCCCGGTTCTTATCATACGATAACAGTCGTGAAGCTTAGTTGGAGGCCTTCGGGCGGCTTAAAAACATCCAACGGCAAGATTTACGTAGCCACAACGTATTCTTGCCAGTCCCCAACCCGCACTTGGCCAGCGTGGGGACGTATGGCCTTAACCGTCTCCTGAGAGGAGACCCGAGCCCAGCAGTGGGACATTATGGGTTACTGTTTTTTTTTTTTTTGTTTAGGTACTTGATGGATATTTTAAAAATCGGTTCTAAATAAGCCAAACTGAAAATTTCAAAATTAGTTAAAATTTAATTTAGTCAATATTGCATCGTAAGTTTTTTAGGCGGTTTATGCTATATTTGCCTGTCGATTCACACTTGACTTCTAACACAGATATAACAACAGGAAAATCAACTCTTTCTTACTTCCAATTATGCATTATTACTACTTGCTATATATTTGAGACTTTAACACATATTGCGCAATTATAAACTTTGTTTCGATAATACTTACAAAGTGCAAATTAGGTTTGTTTTAGCACAATTGAGTTTATTATATCAACATACAAAGTTCCTATTGAAATGAGTATAAAGACTCACTCATTCGATAACAGACAAGTATTTAAAGTACCAAGTGTTATTTGGATCATCACATTTTTGCAGAATAGTAATGAATAAAGATATTTATTTTTTTGTCGACTCCATTTATCTTGTAGCGTAGGAACGTATTTAAAGTACTAGCTTTTGCCCGCTGCTTTGCCCGTGTGTATGTCGGTTACCGCTATAAATAAAAGAATATATCTCTATACTAAATTTCATTGAAATCGCTTTAACTGTTTAGCCGTCTAAGTATAACAAACAGACAGATAGAAAGACAGAGTAACTTTCGAATTTGTAGTAGACGTAGATTTAGTCGCAATAAAAATATAATAAAAATAATAAACTGAGATGTATGGTCCCATCTGGTGTGGTCAACCACCACACCACCACACCACAACCACGGTCTGGTGTGTGTAATCCACGTTCAGGATAGATAAAATACCAATAGTCAGATAGAAGAAAACATCGTGTTCATAACACAAAAATTGTTCCACAGTGAGAATGGAATCCATGGCCTGTAACTATTCTAGACTATTAACTTTTAGAGCAATAGACTTGTCACATCATCACATCAAATAAGTATTGTCAACCGTAACACGTAACAAAGCCAGTGTCGCCAGATGGGGCTATTTAGCGCCAATGGGGCTATCTCCCTTACCGAGCGACGATAATATTTTATCCGCTGGCTAAAGGTAGCCGATTTGGCTATATTATTTATTTATATTTTATTACCAATTTTTTTATTTAAAGGTTAAGTTAAAAATTCCATAGATTCATAAATAATACTATCTTTAGAAATTCACTGTCTGTTAATTACAAAAAAAAATATTCTTAAATATTAGTACGAATTTAATAAATATAAGAGCAATAATATGCTCAGGAATTTATTTAAACTTTCCCGCCTTAACTACCTGTGCGCCATGATGGGGCTATCTCGGGGCTAAACGAACGCTCCGGCGAGGCGATTCGAAAATATTCTGGTAACACTGAACAAAGCCCTAATGCATACCTTTAACACAAAAATATAGGAGACATGCGTTTTACCTCTACGCCTGTTTATAACATTCGAGACTTCTACGTTGAGGCCATTTGCATCTGTGCGTATATGTTTGTATGTAGGTGATGTACCCCTAACCGATTTCAGCCACGGCGGCCAGTCTTTACGGAGACCAGCCAACTACATAGGATAAGTGGACCGACGAAAGAGGCCAACGGCGACACCGACCGACCCCAGTATGTTTGTAAGTATAACCAACCCAAAAACTGTTAAATACAAAGGAACATTAAGAGAACAACACTGATTACAAACTGAACATACACAAAAATATTTCTATCAAATAGATACAATAGCAAGGCAAATGGGTAATTAGATAGAACATATTTTTACTAACCTATTAAAACAGCAACCACATATATAAAATATACTTTATAATCATCATCAGATCCAAGATAAATCCAGACAAAACCAGCCAACGCGCATGCAGAACCAGTTAGATAATTGAGTTTTCGTTTACACGACCTTGGGGCCAGCCTCTGTACGCCTGCCGCGGCTAGGCTGCCTAGGTACAGCGCTAGGGGAACCACTGCTAATGACCGCTCGGGTAGGCCTAGGGTACGGTGCAGATACAGGGGTATTAGCACCTGCGACACGTTCACTACTAGTCTTGTACACATGTACACACCGGCCACCTGAAAAGAATGTATGATATTACTTAAATTTGGTTTTGATAGACAATTCATCTGACTGTATATGCAGGTGCGTTACCGTCTTTAAAGTGTTTAAAATTCACCTATAGTAAGAAGGGAGGGGGCTATAGAACCTAAGTCTCAAAAACAACACCGGCTTTCTGAGATACTGAAGGTATTAATTGTAATAATCGAGCCGACCTCAAATGTCCAGACACAACTAAGTCTTGATAAATCGTAATAATCTGTAACCCTCAATATTCAATCATTACAGGAAAATGCATACTAATATTATAAATTCGAAAGCAAATCTATCTTCCTATCTGACTCTTAACGGCTTAACCGATGCATCGATCTGAATGAAATTTGGCACGAAGATACTCTGATTCTTGAGGAAGGACATAGGCTCGTCGATAACCGACATGCACGCGGGCGGAGCAGCGAGACAAAGCTACCATTTAAAATAATAAAAAAAGTATTTTGTTAAAAAAAGAACTAAAAAACACACTTAAAAAGTTGGTTCCACACAAATAAACAGTTAAAGCTAAAAAATAGATACTAAATGGAATTGAACTGGAGGTTAAGGTGCATTGTGAACAGAGTTAAGATAAGATACAGTTAATTAGTTTAGTAATTGCTTGAATTAGTTTTTACCTAGATAGAGGGGCGTAAGGTTACCCCTACGTTACGGATAAAGGATCTTAGTTGCTGAGTAGTTGGAGGGAACCTAAAATGACCTGCTTGCTTGTAGTGATGAGTTAGTGGCTTGGAAGATTTACAGTGTAATCTTAACAATCATGAGCAATTATACTAAGATATACGGCACAAGATATATAGCACGAACAGGAGTGCGCGACCGCAGTTCTAATAATGCAGAAGTATCTGAATAGGCCGCCACAGTGTCGGTCACCATGCTGCATTGTTGTATTTTCCTTCACAATGAGTATGGTGACCATTACTATTATATATATAT
>PKRV01000053.1:807691-828366 GCA_003709505.1 Hyphantria cunea | reverse complement strand
ATATATATATATATATTTAAATACTTACCTGATACATAAGTGGCTTGCGTAAGAAATCACAGTGCGCACCGCTTTCGCTCCCTGACTGCAGTTGATCCCGACGGACATTGTTATTTTTTTCAGAAACAGTGATGTGAAATAATATCGATGCGATCATACCTACTCCCATCACTATGTATACTATATGTCTAAATTTCCAGGCATCTGATGGCCCTATTTGCTGCAAAAAAAAAGCAATACACACTTAGTTTACTGTTGTATTAATTACAAATTGGTACGACACCGTTAGGGCAAAATCTTATGAAAATTTTAATGCTTGAAGTTTAGAATAATCTATCTGGGTCTGTTGCTCCCTAATCTCAGAAGTGGCTTAACCGATTTGGATGCGGTTTTCTCTTATGCATTGTGCTAATTTTCACATAAAATTTAGTGTTCATCTTACTTCAATCGGTTGACAATTTAAAAAGATTATATCAGTTTAAAGAATCACCGCGATCTGTCGATTGTCATACACGGGTAGAGCTAGTTAAAATTTAGTTAGTAAAAAAATGTTTTCACCATGGAGGTAACATCAGAATATTATATTAAAGAATCAATGATGACATACATGTTTATCGCATTCCCCAGTCATCCGTAATATGAGCCATGTGATAACGTAGACGAATAAATTTGAAAACACTGTGAACCCATATCTGAAACACAAAAACATATTTTCAACGTTATATTATAGATTCTTTATTGTCTTTACAATATACTTAAAACGTATTTTTATATTAAGATATTATTTAAACCCAGAAAATCCTACTAATACTATAAATGGATGTTTGGTACTCTTTCATGTAAATACTACTGAACGGATTTGGATGAAAGTTTACAGTAATATAGCTTATACATCAGAATAACACATAGGCTACTATTTATTTGTCGCGATAACCGACATATATGCGGGCGGAGCCGAGTGCATAAACTAGTACTAAATAAAACGTGAAAATTAAGGGAGGGAAACTAAATGTGACGTGGATAGTCACTTGGTCGAAATTATCGGAGTCAAAATTCAAACAAACAAATGAGGTAAAGGATATCACAAGTCTTTGTTGGGGAATCGAAACTGCCTCTGAAGTCTGAGCCTGCAGGGGTCAGCGTCAGTCAGGTTGTTTTTTTTTAAATGTATGTAACTGTTCATGAAACTGTAAAAAAAAGCCAGCGCTCATGCTATTTTACATCTTAGCTTTGCTGGATTCAGGTACAAAATGCAAACTTTATTAGAGCTTTAAGTATATGGTAAGCTGCAAGAAGTAGCGATAGACAGCATAGCGAAGAATCAAGGACAAATTGTTTAAACAGATTAGTCTATTCAGACTAAACTACCCGCATAGCCAAACTAAGAAAAAGACAGCTAATTAGGTTCATTCACCTAACAAATTAGAAGCTGTCTATGAAAACGTTTCTGAATTCGCTGACCTCGCATTGCTGTGTCACTTTGTGGTTAAGTTAATGAGGAACAAAACGGATGCGAAAAATAGATAAAACCCGTCTTTGAAGCTGTTTGTTTATAATGTTTTTTAATGGTATGGCCCCTTAGCAAACGAGCATACGTATCGCCTGATGGTAAGCGATTACCGCCGCCCATGGACACTCGTAACACCAAAGGCAATGCACGCAAGTGCGTTGCCGGCCTTTGGGGAATGGGGAGGGGGATGATTGGGGTATGGGCCTCCGATATCCTCACTCACTCGATGAAACACAGCGTAAGCGCTGTTTCACACCGGTTTTCTGTGAGACCGTGGTATCACTCCAGTCGAGCCGGCCCATTCGTGGCAAAGCGTGGCTCTCCCACGGTTTATTACATTAGATTCAATGGGTATAAAACAAACTTAACAGTTTTATATACCTAGTAGCGCTAGCACCCGGCCCGTTTTCACAAGGAAGAATTTGAAATTGGTGGATTCCCTTTCTCTAAATATGCATATATATCAGCTATAAACCTTCCTCTTAACTCACTCTATTGCTGAAAACTGTTTTTTTGAGTAGGTTAATAGATTTAGAGCGAACGGACAGCCGAAACCACTTCATTTTATACTATATAAAGATATCGATAGTTTATCATAAGTTAGACCATTTCTTTTACTTTTTTTGCCAATTCGTTAAGATGACCTAAAGACCGGTGTTATTAATGTAAGTTGAAATTTAAAAAAAACAAGTTGCAATTCTAAGAGTCTATGGGTTCAGCACCAAAGTCGCTGTTTAACAAAAAGTACACAAAACAAAACACAAACGAGTTGTAAGTGCGTCACGAGTTGGTACGAGCGCCGGTCATGGTACATGCGTTTACATTAGTCATTGCAGACATAATCGCCGGATATTATTAAAAACTTCAATAAATAGTGCCTACACTTTTGCTGCAGAATCTGGCATTTTAAAACGATTAATTCGAATTTTGGATGAAATTTTCTGTTTTATGTTTAACGACTTCGTCCGTGTGGAATTTGGAAGTTTGGGTAGTATTTATACAACTTATCATTCCCCCTTACAACCCTTTTTTCATAGCTTATATCTTTTCTCCGGCTCTAGACTATCTCTGTACCAAATTTCATTTTAATCGGTTCTGCAGTTTCCTCGCGCTGGCACGACAGACGGACAGACGAAGTTTCTTTCGCATTTACAACATTAGTGAGGATTGTTTTCATTGTGAAAAAGTCAACTACTCTCTGTTGTATGAGTACATCTATTGCAGTTAGGACCTTTATTGTTTTTTATACTCGGGGAATGCTTTTCGCACCATAACCTCTCTGGAGAGACGAAGTGCGTATGGACTTCCGAAAGACCAGTCTACCCACTAAATCCCACGGCAGTCGACCTCGGCAATTCGGGAGGAGCTCCAGGAACGCATCGGTGGCTTCTGCCCCTGCCGTATCCCACGACTGAAGTACATCCTAGGGTGACCATGGTCACCCCCGGGGCAGGACGCTGTCACGCCTCGCACCACTCTACGCAGTAAGAGGCGGAATACCGACCCGACTAAAAACACAGGTCGCACTGGGATGTTACCTGTGGTGCAATTAGGACTTAGGGGTAGGATGAGGGAACCTGGAGATTCCTAGTCCGTGTAGTGAAGGATTTGAAGAAGTAGACTAGAAAGCTCTAGTCTTCATAGTGACACTATTCTTCTTATAGGAAGCGTCACTTGCCCTGACTTAGTGATTCATCAACACAGAGTATACATTCCCTAGGCTATAAGCTAGAAATTTTGGCAGCTAACACTTTTTAGGGTTCCTTACCCAAAGAGTAAAACGGGACCCTATTACTAAAACTTCTAAACTAAAAAATAGAATAACATAAATATTTAATTGGGGCTCCCATACAACAAATGTGAAATTTTTGCTCGATCTTGCTTGATATTAATAATGACAATAGGTGGATGCTTGAAATGTATAGCTTAGGGTATGGAATCCTTGCTCCGCAAGTCTGACGTGCTACTTGGCTGATATTTTTATGTTGTTGAGAACCCACTAAAAAGGGATTTCAAAGCAAAAATAATGGAAGTTCTTCATGCACAAAGTAAAAGGTAAAGAACATAAAAAAAGAAAGAATCATGCAAACAGAGCCATTACGTGTAGTATATTAAAATGTACAGGCCACACACAAATTCAGAATCTAACCGACAAATCAAACATGTGTTGTTTTATCTTAAAAAGTCTATCAAGCAAAATGCAAATTGAATATATTTTTTTAAAACCATACCTGATAGCTGTGAGATGTGTCCTAGTGTGATCATCTTCAGACAGTTCCGGTATTAAACTTAGATGTGAGATTTGTACAGCAGCCCAACCAATTTGGAATATTACGATAAATGATGCAAAATAATACATTTGTGCCCATTTGTGGGTTAAGGAACACTCAATGCACTCCGAAAATATGAACGGAAATGATAACAGCACACAGGCAGTACCTAAAACATTGAAGTTATTTTACAATGTATTTTTTTGGCATACTGTACAGCCCAAAGTTACATGCTGTTTTTGCTTTGATGATGTTGGGCAATAAAAAGGCACTCTGAAAATAATATAATACCTTTAAATTAGCAATTCTTGCATATATATTATTTCATTTATTTATTCTGTTATATATACAGTATGTGAGTACTGTATTCATAACTAGATATGGGTGTTTTTGTTAAATTTTGTCATCGATGCCAGCATTGATTTGATTATGCGATTTCCGATTTGGCAAAATTTGTTGCTGGCTATAAATATTAGATACTCTGTAACCGTGCCATAATGAAATTATTTAATACTTAATGTATAGTATTATTTAGATATGAAATTCAACATTATGACCTGCTGGTATATAAACATAAACAAAAACATGACTTTATTTTTCAAAACAAACCTTATACAATACTGGAGAGAATCAGGCATTGTGTAATGGCATCGTTACTTAAAAATTTTTACAAAAACAACCATCTGTATTTATAACAAAACATGAACTTTTAAACAACTGAAAGATTGACTTACTACTTGCTAGAATAGTAGACTTTTTCCACTACATTAGTTTTAGACATTACCACTTTATTAGTTATTATTAACAATATTTCAAGGTTAATAAATTTGAAATATATTCATCACTTTTTAAGTTGATATATACTTGAATTTTTAATCTAACAATAAATGTGTAAAGTATGTGTATAACACTCAGTTAAATATTTAAATAACTTACCGAATAAATGCCACAATTTTCGTCGACCATATTTAGCGCTGAGACCATTATCTGTGTGATCTGAATGATATCCAACAAATGGTGTTGCTAAAGCATCCACTACTTGGCCTATTAGCATCAAGTTGCCTGACTGAGAAGCGGTAAATTCCAACACTAAGTGAAAAAATACCAAAAAGTAAGTAAACCACAAACTTGCACATACATCGTTTAGTACGTGCCCAATGCCGTATCCTAGTTGAAGTCGAAGGCTTGTTGATATGTGTACAAATTCACTATCCATTTTGCTTATTACAGACACACACGAATTATTTTATGTTTTTTTTAAGTCAACACACACTATGAAATACTTATGTTTAAGTTATTGCTTAGATTTACTTCATCTTTCAATTTGATAGCTTTGTAGTTACTATTACAATTAAACTAAAAATAAATAAATACACTCTACGCACAACTTATTTCTTTGTGTTTATTATAAAGTCAGCATGCCGAACTTAGAAGTGCCACTCTTGTTTATGTCACTACCGTAACTGTGACAGTGCAGTCAGTTTCAGTAATTTGTCAACTCAATTTTAGTATTGCAAGTACCCAGTACCACATTTCCGTGAAATAATCATGAATGTTTTACTCTTTATAAATTACGTTATTAAAGGTCTATGTAAGAATTTAAAAGAAGATGAAAAAAAGTAATATTGCTCTTAATCGAAAAATGACTATTTCAACTGCATACGTGCAATGCTTACGTATCGAACTAGTCTAGTCCTAAGGGTCTAAGGTGAAGAGTTTGACCAGAGAATGACCTAGATGGGCTTACCACAGGGATCTGTACTGAGCCCTTTACTGTACTCTGTTACTTGTTAGTAAACATACGTTCCTGGGTGTTCAGTACCTAGACTCTAAATCGACTGATGTTCACCACATCAATCATATATATTCAAAATGTGAACGAGTTATCCCAATTTTAATGGCCCTAGATGAAGTCTGCTGAGGAGCCCACCCATAAACCATGAAGCTCGTTTATAACGTCTTAATTCGCAGCATATTAGATAAGTCCCGTGTTATAAAAGTGCATTGGCCACTCTTGACAGAGTTCAATTTAGGTGCCTTAGAATAATAACGTGTTGCATGTTGTCCTCCCCTAATAATGCTATGCAGGTACAGAGTGTTCAGGCCCATCTTTAGCTATAAGAAGACAATACTTTACTTCACGTTTTATTTTTAAATTTGTATGTAAATCTACTCACCTTCTTCTCCAAAATACTTACTTGAATATCATTTGCAATCATCACCCCAACTTACTGGTCTCTGAAATAAAATCCATCGATTCTACAGTTCTTTCGCTTCTTAAATCCTTTTATCCATTCTGCTGTACAATGCAATAAATAACCTTCCTTTTTTCTCTTCTGAATTTAATATAGCTATTTTAGTTTTAAGACGATTGTCCTTTTGAATACTGGAATTCACAAGGGTCACTGCCTCTGCTAATTTTGCCTTTGTTGCTCGTGTAGATAAACACTGGTTTGGGTTTGAGAGGTTTAAACAGAAGCAAATCACATTTTGAGTGATAAACAGTTTTTATCCAGATAAATTTTATACCACCCTTTTTTTATAATGACATCATTATCAGTTTTATTTAATCGTAACATTGGCCTACAAAAAATAAATGTTTTGGTGCAGCTTTGTTCGCATCTGTACCGATTAATGACACGGAAATTCGCTTGTATTCTGTATATTTTGGTATTGAAATGAAGAAAAGGGGCAATGAAGATGAAGTGTGGGTGCCTCACGTTGTTTGTAAGATTTGCAAAAGGAACGTGGAATCTTTGAAGTTTATGGTACCGATGATTTGGCGAGAACAAAAAAATCATCATGACGATTATTATTTTTGTATTACGAGTCTAACGGGCATTAACAAAAACAATCGTAGCAAGTGAAATTACCCTAATATTTCTTCCGCTACAAGACGTACTCCTCGTACAGATACAATTCCAATACCTTTATTCATCAGGAGTTTAAGAATGTAACGATGACGAAATGGAAATTTCTGAAGAAGATTATGGTTTTAAGTACTATGGAGAAACATTGATTCCTAAAACTTTTTTACTAAGTGAGCTTAGAGATCTTATTGGGAACTTAGATCTTTCAAAAGAGCGTACTGAGTTGCTAGCATCAAGAAAAAAAAATCTTTTGGTGTAAAAATTACATTCTGTCGCACAAGAGAACAAAACTTACTACAATTTTTTTGTTCAAACAGTTAGTCGAAGAAATTCTGCTTGGACTGTAATTGGAGATTTAAAGTGCACAACCTGCATAATTATTTGATCATTTTGAACACAATTTAGGACATTTTAGCGAAGAACAAGGTGAACTCTTCCAGCAGGATATAAAAACAATGGAGCACAGGTAGCGAGGCAGATGGGATATTCATATGATGGCTGATTATTACTGGGGAATTATGCCTGATTGTCAGGACAAACTCATTCAAGAAAATCACTCAAAAAAAAAATCTTTATCAATAAAAATATTTATAAAAAAAATTTTTTTTTTCTTCTTTCTCATGTAATCAGGTCTAATATCGTAGGCATCAAAATGAGTGTAGGCCAGTGTAATGATAATGAATCAATATTTTTGTTACTTACGTGTTTTCAAAAGTCATAAATTTTTGAACGTATTGTGTAAATTTGACATAACTGCACTACATTTGACTAGATCTGCCAAAGCACTTGTCAAACCAGTCAGAGTCTGAAACCATGAAAAGTGCGAACGTTTATTTGAGCACGTCCTACCTTTTCGCTGTCGGAGTATTTGGTTCCACTTTCACCACTTCGTGAATGCTCAGTACCGTCATTTTTAAATGTGTTGTGATTGAACACGGTCGTCTATCTTTACATTAGTTAGAATACTCATGCCATGGCGACAGCCGAAACCGAAATGATATATCGAAATTACTGTGTAGTGTTTATAATTTTCGCTCTCGCGATAGTCCAAGCCGTTGGTTACGACACGGAGTTGTATGAAACTAAGCCTTGCGACAGCAATGCTTGCTTCGAGAAGCTCCACGGGTCTTTAGGCGACTGTTCGTGTAATGTTGATACGATCGATTATTTCAATAATGTAAAAATTTATCCGCGCATCCAGAGTTTAGTGAGAAAGGATTACTTCCGCTTCTACAAAGTGAATTTAAAGAAAGAATGTCCGTTTTGGGCAGACGACAGCAGGTGTGCTATGAGATATTGTCACATAAAGACTTGTTCTAAGGAAAGCGTACCTGGATATGAGAATGGTTACGAAAATGAAGAACACATTGACGAGTCGCCTGCTACAAAGTACTCTAAAGAATCCCAGTCTAAGTGTGACTCTGATACGGACCATGATCCGGATTTGGGTTATTTGAACATGACCATTAGTGCTGCCAGTCAACATGAAATAGCTAAATGGAAGGCTCACGATGATGCTCTTGAAAATTTTTGTGAGTGTGATGACAAAGATGTTGATGCTGAATATGTGGATTTATTATTAAACCCTGAAAGATACACTGGGTACAAAGGGCCATCAGCTAATAGAATCTGGCGCAGTATATATCAGGAAAACTGCTTCCGACCTAAGGCAAATCCTTATGTATCTTTTCCATTTGTTTTGACCTCTGATCTTAGTAATATGTGTTTAGAAAAAAGAGTTTTTTATAGAGCCGTGTCTGGTATGCACTCCAGTATCAACATACATCTGTCTTCTAAATATTTATTGTCTGAAAAAGCTGCTTCATTTGCTGCATCACCAGAAGGTGAATGGGGACCTAATATAGAGGAGTTTCAAAATCGTTTTGATCCATCTCAAACATTCGGTGAAGGACCTAATTGGTTGAAAAATTTATATTTTCTTTATCTTTTGGAAATGAGAGCTCTAGCGAAAGCTGGGCCATATTTGGAGAAGGAAGAGTATTATACAGGTAACGCTGTAGAGGATGAGGAGACCAGAGATGCAATCAGTAACATGCTGGGCATTATCTACTCCTTCCCGGATCATTTTAATGAGTCCTCAATGTTCAATGGTGGAAGTCAAGCTGCTGACCTTAAGGCCGAGTTTAGAGAACACTTCCGAAACATATCCAGGATAATGGATTGTGTGGGCTGCGATAAATGCAAATTGTGGGGTAAGCTTCAGACTCAAGGATTGGGGACTGCTCTGAAGATACTGTTCTCCAACAAGTGGAATAGTCCAGATAGTGACCTGCATATGACTAAACTCCCTGTGAGGCACAAATCTCATGAGAGGCTACAGAGGACAGAGATTGTGGCACTATTCAATGCATTTGCAAGATTATCTGACAGTATAAGGCAATTGGAATACTTCAGGATTATGCTCAGGTGAGATTTTACTGCACAGTATAAATTATATATATGTACATATTCCACTTATACTGGGATCTATTCAAACATCTACAATTAACAATAATGTAAAAACAATTGTGTTGCATATATGTATTCTACAGAAAGATGCTTTACAATAGATGCCAGTTGTTTTTTCCTAATTTAATATAAATCTATTTTGCTTGTAGCAAACATTAAAGTTGTTAACCATTAGTTACACTGTAATTTCATATTTGTAGCAAAATATTTTTATATTGGTTAGTTACTATTTTAAATTTAGAATATTGCATGCTATATACCAAAAAAAGGTTGAAATACATACTCACCATTCCAAAATAAGACTTGCATGTTATGCCTTCATGGTACCTACTTACTATCTTTTTCTGTTTTCAAAAAAGAAATTACATTGTTTTTAAATAAAATTGAATGGTGGATGAGTATTCTACTATTAATGTTAATATTTTTTGCTTGAAAATAATTTCACACTTAAAACTGCATGTTTAACAATAATACTAAAACAATAAAATTAATAATATTTCTATGCTTCTAGTTCTCCTGAATACTGCTGTAAGTAGATAAATGGGTGTTTTGTGGGGTGTTTGTTTTGTTGGGTATTTTTGGTGTTTGATAAAGTTAAACAGTCTCTTTTCAACTATTCGCAAGCAATCATTCAAAATCAAACATATTTAGACAAAGCTAGTTAAGAATATGACCCTTAAAAGAAAATAGAAATGGGGTTTTTTTTCTTATAAGACACAAACAAATAAGGAAATCTTATTGGTGTCGACGAACATCATTTTACAACCAATTTTTCATTAGTATCAAAATCTTTTGGTATTATTCAAATCATTAGAAAATGGTTTATAAGTTTTTAAAGTGAGAAAAATATACCAGTGACTAAATTAATACAAATTTATATTCTTAAAAAGTATTTGTTTCTCTATGCACAGTATTGTATGCAAAATTAACTACATGTCATAAAGTTCAGAATTCAGTGCACGACTTTTTTGCAGCTCAGTGTGACATAAACACGCATTATCATTTCGTTATGTCATTATTTGAAATTTTGTAACGTCATTTTTGACATAAAATTTATTTTTTTGTGACAAACAGGTTTTTAATATTTCATTTTAAAATTGTTACATGTGTTGTAAAACTTTAATTGCACCGGTTTTCGGTAATGATACATTGTATTCTAATTATTCGATCTCATTAAAAATCCATTTGCGATTTTATACATAATACGTCATGCTACTCATGGCCTATGTCAAGCAGTGGGCATTCGGCTTAGATGATCATGAAGTCATATCACTTGGGAAAGATGAAATATTAATTCTTATTTCTCTTTATTAATTATTTTTTTATACATAGTATGTATAAAACTTACCATATTTAAATAAAAAGGTAAAAAATAACCTAACCGAATACGAAAAATTTAGTCTATGGCATCTGGCATCGCATCGAATGCAAATTCTTTTAAAGAACTAACAATTGAAATATTATTTAAACAGATGTTCCGACACCAGAAATTCAAAATACACTGCAAAAGCTATGACAATCGATAGATTAGCCAAGAAATATAGAAAGTGTTTATTATTCGAGAGGTCTTCAAAATATTTTTTTGTTCGAAATCCCCTGGTAAAATAAATATTTTGTATCATCTGGCACCTGGTATTTCGATTTCTGAAAGTACGTTTGATTAAATGTTGAAGCTCCATCTCTGTGTTACTTCTTCGATGCAACATACGTTTAGTTATGAAAATAAGTAAAAAGCCTTTAAAAGAAAAAAAACGAACGTTAAGAATAATATAATAATTAAAACATTTTTCGGGTTAATATATGACTAATGTGGTTTTCTATTGGTAAAAGAATATCTGGTGAATATCAGGTCATCTGGCATCCATCATCGCCAGTAGCTTTAAGACGGACATTATGTATGATCAAAATATCTTTCGAGAAAACTGGTTCAAAATGATTTGCATACATTGTAGGTTTTATCTTTGTAAGGTCATTTCGCCACCTCTAGTCATAAACATCATATCGGTCAGTTAACACTATCAGCTATTTCTAGTATTATTTTAAGCTGGGAGAGCCACGCTTCGGCATGAGTGGGCCGGCTCGACCGGAGTGATACCACGGCCTCACAGAAAACCAGTGTGAAACAGCGCTTACGCTGTGTTTCATCGAGTGAGTGAGGATACCGGAGGCCCATACCCCAATCAACCCCCCCCCCCTATCCTCCAAAGGCCCGCAACGCACTTGTGACACCTCTGGTGTTACGGGTGTCCATGGGTGTCGGTAATCGCTTACCATCATTGATTGTACAAAGACGAATTCGTCGCCCATGGACATCCGTAACACCAGAGGCATCACAAGTGCGTTGCCGGCCTTGGGGGATGAGGGGAAGGGTTGGATCATGGGCCTCCGGTATCTTCATTCAATCGCTGAGACACAGCGCAAGCTGTTTCACGCCGGATGAGCCGGCCCATTCGTGCCGAAGCATGGCTCTCCTACGGTAAAAAGCCACAGCGATAAAGCTGCTATCTGTACATAATTTGATGTATTTTTCTATGCGTTTTGTATTACCTGGTGTACAATATACTTATTTCTAAATACCAGTCAATATGCTAAGTCTAAGTCTCTTTTACTAAAAATTTAAAGCCAGTTGTATACTATCGGCACAAGATACCCCAAATTCCAGTGATACCCGTTTAAATTAAACTTCAGTATCTCAGAGCGAGTCAAATTTAATAAAGAATATTAAAAATTAATATACCCCGACGTGTAACCGATGATAGCGCGATCTAAATCGCTTCTAACGCCATCTATTGATAATAATACAAATTAACATATTGAACAGATATGAACACCAGTAGTAATATACTATACATCAAATGTTACCAGTGTTTTTACGTGTGTGCTTATTGTGAACACGTTAATTCGTGCGAATAGGAAAGAAAGCGTTAGCTTGTGTAACTATTTCAATAGTAGGTTATTGTTACACAATTTATACTAGACATTCTCTTTCGTTTGTTGCGCCATCTAGTCCCAAACTAAGCAGAGCTTGTGTTATGGGTACTGGACAACTGATAATAATACATATATTTTTTTTGTAAATACACACACATTATACATAGAAAACATCCAAACTCCGAAACAAATATTTGCAGATCATACAAACATTTGGTCCGACTCAGGATTCGAACCCGAGACCTCATGGACAGCAGTCGCGTACTCTACCACTGCGCCACCGAGTCAGATGACCATTAATAACGGTATTAGTTGTACGCGCACTTTGTTACGTATATTTACTTTCACCGGTAATTACTATTTTAGTATTGCCAAAAAATTGTTTTGTTTATAAATGCTACCAATCGAAATATATAAATCTAGTTATGTGCTATATATATTAAATGCTAGAAGACCCGCGCACCATAGTTTGCGTCTTTAAGAAAGACTAAGTTTGGTTCGGTTTGGATTAACAACATTTTTCATTAACTGCTATTGGTGGTACTTTCATGGTGATAGAGCTATCAAACACTAATCTCTCAGTTCAAATCAATAATTTCTGAGGGAAGCGCAAACAAACAGCTTTTAAATTTACAGATAGTATAGATAATTTTCTATTTAGACGAATTCCCAAACACAAGTTGGTGAAAAAAATACATGTTCCTCTAATTACATGTTACTTGATTGGCGTTTAATTATTTAACTTATGAAGTCTTGGCCTTTGCTTAATTATTTGACAACTCCTGTCAATCATTAATTTTGAATATTCTTCATTCTTCTGCCGTAAGTAATCGGTTTATTTAAATATGTATGCATTAATAAATCCTTACGACTAATTATTGTTTATAATTAATTCGTGATCAGTAAGTGAATTTTTAGAGACATTTTATCATATTCTACAGGAACCTTAGAGTATAAACTTCGAGAAAGACACCATGTTTGACCTTTCATAGTGATACTAGGTTTTTCCCGCGGCTCCAACCTCGTCAATGTTGGTTATCGCTATAAAGAGTAGCCTATGTCCTTCCTCAAGAATCAAAGTATCTCCTCCTTAAATTTCATTGAAATCGGTGCAGACCTTACAGACAGAATTTTCAAATTTATAATATTATTATGAAAGTAGGCATAATGTTGACATTAATCATTCAAAAATATCCATTAAAATAAAAACGAGACGCTTGTTTGCGACAGTGTTTTTAATTCATTGAACTTTATTAATAATTGAGTTAAAATTATTCAGCTTTAGTATACGCATGAAGTGAGAATTCTAAAAATTGATAATAAGTTATGGATTCATTTATTTGCATATATGCGGGAAGTTTTGCATATAATATCGCCTAACAGGTAAACAGTAGGAAAAAAAACAACGTGGTCTGCGCTGGTTGGGTCACGTATTTCGAGAGTAGGAGGCCGATGACTCAGAATTCATCTATCTTATATATGACGCAATGTCGCATGATACAGTCGAAAGTTTACTTGACATTAATTTTATTTTGAGGGTTTAATATCTCCAGATTTTCCAGTCTCTAAAAGTCCCTCAAATCCAAAAGGTTTAAAAATGTTACAGAAGCATTGATAGTGCTGATTTTATCGACATTGTGTGAAAGGTTTGTTGATTAAATCTTCGTCGGTGTTTAAGAAATAGATAGTTAATTCGTAACTTTTGTAACTTCAGGTTATAAAACAGCTTCATTAAAAGGTCTTGTTTCATAAAATTAAATCTTAATCTTTTGTAAATTTAAATCCTTTGTTTAAAATGACTATGTACTGTAACTGTTTTGTACATAATTTTTTCCATCAGAAATACGAAACTAGGGACCTTGACTGATATGCGATTAGTAAATATTTTGTTCGTTCCTTAATGTTGTAATCGTAATTTTAATATTGTTATCTGTAAATATAGATTTCTCTTTAAAATACAGAACAATAAAAGGGAGTACAAACTCCTTGTGTTATACCACTTCATATTATTTTATTGTAGCAATGCCCATTGCCCATTCGAAAAAAAAACCTTTTGACAACAATTTTTTTTTGCATTCTAGAAATTACTAATGATTATAATAATACCTATATATATATTTCCTTCTAACATTGATAAGTATAAAATTGATTAAATATCAATTTTGCGGTCTTATTTACATCCGATACGATATCATATAATGCAATATTTTAATTCTTACACAATTATAATCTTCGTGTGTCGTAGACTAAACACTTGTTATCTTTTTTGGTATTTTCAGATATCCTTTTATTTTTATATTGAAACAATAACGAAATGCACTTCAATTCGTTGCCACTAGTAAAGATCGGAAAATGTGTTAATGCGAAACAACCAAACATCAAAGCTCCTAATTTCCTTAAAAACTCATACTGTAGTTAGTCCTTTATTTAGGCACCAAGTTTAACTATCTAGTATACTAGATATCAAGTTGGAATTTACTTGCCTACACCGTCCCATTTATCTTAATTTTTTTTACACTCGTTTTTTACGTTTGTTATGCTTTATTAAATTTTATATCATTATTAAATTTTTACACTTTTTTTTACATTTGTTATGCTCAAGAAGTCTTTGAATACGTACTTAGTGTACCTATTCAAAGACTTCTTATATTATAACTGGTTTGGAAAACGTTCGTAATCCTAAGAGAATCGTTTTTGATCCAATTTGGAAAATCCTTTACACATTTGCTGTCAGCTTGGTCCTTTCCTCGCAATGAACGATACATTTTAATACAAAGTTCCAAAGATTACAGATACAAATTTATAATTCCATAAACGTTGGAAATACCCATATATAATCATCGTATTATATAAGTGTACATATAGTGTTGACGAGCAATTGCTTTGTATAGAAAAATAATTGTCAGCGGGTACTGATTGTACCTGTCGGAGCATGACTGATGAGGTCGCTACCAGCAGATATTCAATAGGGGATGTTCATTGACCTTATTATTATTACATGCCGATAATACTCACATTGTCATTGTCAGTGATATGTGACAGTTGACAAAACGTAAATAGTTTACCTCAATTCTCAGTAGGCAATACACACTATTTACCTGTTTACCCCAGAAAGTGGGTTATGTTTTTCAAATGTAAATATGTACTTACATTTCTCTGAATCGCTCTCAAGTCTGAAGGGCTTCATGGATATTGGATTATAAAGTGTCGTTCAATATACTAGTCTTTCTGGCTACATTAGAACTCCATTAAATATAGAAGTCTCTTTAAAGTAGTTATTAAGTTAAATATACCGTAAAAAGAAAATATTTTAAAATTCACAAAAACGATGTACCAACGTACCAACGTAAAATCATGGCGTCTTGCGTTTTGTACATTTGTGAAATGGATCCTTTTTTACTTACATTCTCTGTACAAGTTTCTATTTCAAACAAATTACTTAATAATATTAATTTTGAACACATTCTTCAACAGTGTTCTAAATTGAAATTTCCAGGGTGATTTATATATATATATATATATGTATAATTTAATTGTGGTGATGGTTGTAAAATTAGTTATATCACGTGCATGACATCATATGTGTTGTATGTTCATTTCAAATTCTCGAAAAAAAAGACAATAGTTAGTGTAGATATCTTTGTGTATTGATTAACGTTAGTTCAAAATATTAATACAAACTCTCAATAGAATTAATTTTGATCTCAAACTTGTTAAGAAGGTATCTCTGCACGATTTATCAATGTCTATGCATGTTTAGTTGTAAGAAGATATTTTGGCAAACAGTAATCCAAAATTAAATATTTTTACACGCAGCACGCAAAAGGAAGGCAGTGAAAAACCAAGCTTATTCGGAAGTTACCAGGACACAAAGTGAGAAGACAAATGGGAATTTAGAATAATGTTAGCTATAATATTATTGGCGTTATTAGGAATGTTCCTATTACAAAATACACTAAGGCTGCTTAGTTACATGTTTCAATCGTGTAAATTATTATTGAGAACGGCTTTTGAACTCTTCAAATGACGTTCAATTTTCTTGAAATGAAAATTCAGTCAGAATGAACTAAAAAGTTTCAATCTATTAATCCTAACTCTTTTGTCTTCATTTCATAATTGGAATCTTTTTCTGTAAAACTTCTGGCGGGAAATTATTTATTCTTCTTCTTTTCTTGTTACTACTTTTCTGAAGCTATTGCTTCATTTGGTTCCTTTTAACGCCAATTAAAATTCATCACAAGACTTGAAGTATTTATTAAAAACCCAGTGTGATGGTGAGCTTAATTTTTATACAGGGTAAAGCTAAACGTTGTTAGGTATTAGTTCTGATCGTTGTTACTATGGTATAATTGTAGTTGGTTGCCGTGATTGCGGCCATTAGGCCAATCAATAGTTTTATGATGTTTTTAGATCGGTCTAAAAACATTATGTTATCGGTAACTTACTGTAAAAATTCCGAATGTACCTAATATTTCAACGGGGCAACATAATTTTAATAGGTTTTCCGCCATACGTTTTGGACTTTTTGTCCGGTTATATTTAAGTGACCTTGAGTCTTTATCATTAAGATAATAAATAAGTATAGATAACGATAAAAAATGTGAGATTTTTTTCTATAATTTCACAATAGTTTAGAGAGTACCACTTATAATTTGAAATAACAAATATTCAGGTTTACGACTTCTTTAAGTCTGGTAACTAAATTTGGCCAGATGCTTCAAAATTTATTGACATTGCATATTGTTAAAATCTGAATTTCATTTTGTCACCTTTCGATGTTTAGCTTTGCCCTCAATTTTCTCCGTGTATAGAATAAGTCTAAATGATAAGTCTATCATAATATGAAAATAAAACGTTGTTAGAAATAAACTATTATTGTAATGTAATGCCTTCTCGTTGTCTGCATAATTTACTTGAAAATTTTCATCATGACTTTCATTAAAAGGCAACTAAAATAGATATTTAGCCATCTTCTTTCTATGCATAATAATTATAGTTGACTAAAAATAGAGAAGGCAAATATATATCAGGATTGGATTGAATACATATACGAGTAGGTCTAGATACTACATGTCAGATATACTTCGTCAAAGACAATCTATATATAAATCTATTTGTTCCCCTTAGTTGACATTGACATGCGACGTCAAGCTTTTCACAGCTTCGGTCACAACAATGTCAGTGTATTTTTTACCCGACTGCGAAAGGAGGGTAATGTTTGTACGTATATTTCATTGACACGCCCTAGAGCCTTAACGGCTTGTCGTATTTTTATTTGAGTGGTGTCAATATATTCAGTTTAGTCGTCGTAGTGACACTGGGTACATCAAAATAAAAAAAAAAACTAAATTAAGGACTTTAGGAGCTAAAAGTAATCTCAAAAAAATGATTTCATAATATATCCAGTGTTGTATCAAAATAAAGAATTTTTAACGATGATTACGAATATATATAACTAATATGTTTTTTACATATTATTGACGCAGTCGGGTTTTATTTTTTTTAATAACTCCTTACTTGTTTAAAGAACATGTCACAAATACAATTTTTGCGGTATGAAATTAACTAAACATTTTAATTAGTTACTGTTCAAAAGTTACTTAATATTAAATTAATTAATATTTTATATTTAATTTATTTGTCGGTGGGAGTGTACAATATATTTTTAAATAAATGAAATAACAAAAAAGAACGTGGCGAAAAGTTTACTGCTTTTTCGAAAATTTTGTACTAAGACGTACGAAACAGAGTTACAAAAGGCTAGTAGAATGAAACGGGCAGTATCTAGATTTAATATGAACACGTGTTGCCAGTAGCGTTGATTAACTAAAAAGTAAATTTAATAAAATTATAACTAATTTGAAATAAATGATCAATTACTGAAGCGTGCTTGATTATTTTATATTCAAGGCTTTTGAGCGTATTTGATACGAACCCAAACGTAATTGGCCGCTACCCAAACGCATAGAAATACATTCAAAACAATATTATACTACTTCCTTATCAGTGCATAGTTGTTCTAAATTTGTTGTACCGTGAAGCATTACGTTGGTGTTTTAACTTTTTTTTTATTTGCTATTCATTTGCATTTTGTAACACACGAAGTCTGTCAAAGAAACGTAATATAAACTCATTTTTTACAGGTTTTGGTAACATTCTTTTTATAACTTTAAACATTTTTAGATTTACCGCTTAAAGGTATCTACGCATTATTTTGAATAGAACTTCTATCTGGACATTATAAAGAAAAGACCAGCAAGACCAAAACCTCACTCTTCTGCAAAACTAAGCCCGATCACTTTTTGATTATTATGTAAACGAACATATAATAATATGTATTACTTAAATAAGTGGCTCAAACGCTTCAAAAGTCTTTTTTTGTATATTATGTTATTTTTATAATTAAATAATTTAAAACCACGATTATATTTTTGATATTTTTTTTGCGAAACTTGTCATAATAAAACGTCGATGTACAAATGTTTTATTTATTACATGTTTAGGTTACCTTTGTCAAATTCTTATATTTAATTAGGGCAACGAGAAAATAATACTTTTAATTTTTTTACTCGAGTTGTAAAACATAATAAAACGATTTAATAGTTGAAAAAACCCCTAGACACAAAAGTCTACTGTGAGAAGCTAGTTGTAACACTATAAAAAAAATATTGTATGTCTATGTATATTGTCTGTGATTTTATAGTTAAATGTCATGACAAAATTCAATTTTTTATTTTTAACGTTAAATAAAACGATGTTTTAATTTTATGTGTTGTTTTTTTTTAATGTCAACTTAACACTTATTAAAACAAACAGTAAAACACTAATTATGTTGTGGTTTTGTTTATAATATTAATGACTGCAGTTTTGCTGTGTTGTGTGCACTAACATACGAATATTTTCTTTAATATGAAATCATATTTATTTGGTGTTTCAGGTCGTACCAAGATAAGCGTGATGTACCGCCTTTTTTGCAATGCGCTCACACAATTTGAAGTCAGAACATTACAAATAGCACAATAGTTTTGTTGTAATTTGTTCTTAGTCATTATGTTTATTTTGCTTAAAATTCTAGTTCGTTATAGCCCCGTCATCATTGAATGATAAAGGTATGACGAATGAGCTGAGTTTTTTATTATGTACTTTTGCTATAAAATATATTTTTTAGAAGATTTTTAAATTGTTTTCGTTTTAGGAATTGAAATTATTTTGTCGTAGACCTATAAATAGCCGGTAAGTATCTAGTCCTATCGGACTATCAGCTACAATTTGTCTGCATTCACTCGACAAATTTAGCAACACCAAAATTTGGGATTTATTTGAATTCATTTTCAGGAGTTTTTGATTTAATGATTTTTACTTTTTTTACCTAATGAGTCAGTACCTAGTATGGTGCTCAATCGGGTGACGTGGCTACAAAATACTTGCATAGCCGGCCCTTGGAGGATGGGGAAGGGGTTGGGTTATGGGCTTCCGGTATCTTCGCTCCATGGTCGGTGGCGAGAGCAGTTTTACCGCGGTCGCGACCTTCTGCGAGGAAGTCATCTCGCAGAAGGAGGCGGCGGAGTAGGCCCGGGAACCTGAACCGGAACCGGACGGCGGAGGCGCGCCTATCAGCGTCTCATGCCGCCCTGAGTGTGGCCGTGGATGGGCGGGACGGGTTTTCCCCTTCATCCGCTTCAAAGGCCAGCCGCGAGGGGGCGACGTTACGCGTGTGCCGTATGTCGCCTAATGTGAGAGTTTAACATCAGAAGACGGTGCCCGCTTTAGTGCGGGCAGGCGCTGGGAGGGGTCCGGCGGGCGTAAGAAAGCGGTTCCCGGATCCCTCCCGTCTCAGGCGCAGTGTGGCACACCGTGTGGTTTTTGTCAGTTGGATTCCGACACACCGCCCCGCCGCAAATCCCGGTGGGGTGAAGGCCCGAGGGGGCTTCCACACGTAAAAAAAATGGGCTTCTGGTATCTTCATTCACTAGGTGAATCACAGCTCAAGCGCTGGTTCACACCGGTTTTCTGTTAGGCCGGGTTATCAATCCGGTCGAGCCAGCCCATTCAGCTTTGGCATGAACAGGCGGTGTACTCTCCTACCGTTAAATACAGCTTAAGATGCAATAAACATCAAAAACAAAATTGTTTACTATAACCTGCATGAATTTCACGGCTATTGCGGCCAACTGCGAATAGCCAACTACGCAGGAATTGTGGCTAGTGATTCAAACTCACGTGCAATCCTTATTCCCTTACATTAAATCATGATGATTGTTGCGTAGATTTGATATTAAAATTGAGAGCCACTGACTGCATTTATTTGGCTTTGGAACTTTACCGTGGGAGAGCCACGCTTCGGCATGAATGGGCCGGCTCGACCGGAGTGATACCACGGCCTCACAGAAAACCGGTGTGAAACAGCGCTTACGCTGTGTTTCATCGAGTGAGTGAGGATACCGGAGGCCCATACCCCAATCCAACGCCCCCTATCCCCCTCACCATCCCCCTTCCCCCCAGGCCGCCATAGTGTGGGTCACCATGCTGCATTGTTCTTTTTCGCATTGAGGATGGTGACCACCACTCTTGGATTATGCTCATGCTTTCCATCAGGCAGGGCAGAGTCATTTTGGCAGCTTAAAT
>PKRV01000053.1:714144-807686 GCA_003709505.1 Hyphantria cunea | reverse complement strand
AACAATAAACCTTTTGTCTTCGGCAAATAATTAAAGCCTTGAATAAGTGTCTTCTATGTCTTCATGAGATTGTAATATTGCTCAACATCATTTATAATTCGATCGGTCATCAATCGATTCGATCGCCAACCCATTGAAACTGAGTGTGAGGGATGAATGGAAGAAATGAGCTTAATTGTAGATCAATGTGAACTCTAGAGTTGAGAGATATCACTTCCTATATCGGTATAGTGAACTGATGACAATAATAATACATCAAAAGGCTATCGAACTCAACTTACAGCTTTATTTGCTGTCATTATCTTAGTACTCTTTTACAAAAGAAAAAGATCAAACGTCTCACTTCTTACACAGAATTATACAACAGGTGGGCGTGATTGTTGTATTTGCCACTAAACAATGCATTGCATCATCGTATCGAGTCATTTCTGGTTCTGAATGCCATGGTGTCTGCGTGACCAGCCGCGCATTCGACAGTATGATACTCTGACTAATAGAGACCACTGACAAAGCACTTGAGTACGTAGGTTAAGAAATGATAACGCTTTGAGCACGCAGAATGTTTTGTTTTATAGATTGTGCGTCATAAGCTTATGTGTGGGTAGCTAATCGCTAATTTTAACTTTCTCTATTAGTACTCTATTTGGTAGTAGACCTACGATAATATAGACAGTTTTGTAGATAGATAAAATCTTTTTTGTTGGTTACTCTTTTGTCACATTAATTTTAATTTCATTTATAAGTAATGGCAGTAAAATATTGGCCGTTTTTATTATTTTTTGAAAGTACCTACTTGTATTATCTATGAAACTGTATCGTAGGTCTGTCTGAAGATAAAAATAGGGATAGCAGATGGTACCTAGTTATAGATAGTAATGTTAGATAGCTGTTGTAGTTGATGGTAGACAGTTTTTAATAGTGTAAGATAGAAACAATAGCTCAAAATTTTGTATGGCACTAGACTATGTAACACATAGTAGGTACAGTCTTAAAAACTATATTTTAAGGTCCTCTATATACATTTTCGTAGGGTCTTTTTTGTTGCTTGCTTGTACCCAGCTTATTGTTGATAGTAATGCGGAACCAGGTTCATATTCTCGTTAATTTTGTTGTTTTATTATCGATGTCATTGTGTTGTTTTTCACACGGCCATTTCCAAGTAATCCGGATACCTCATCAACGTTATTTTCTTTTTGTTAAAATTAGGAAAGATAGTTTCTTTGAAAAGTTAAGAGTGCTCTGCTCATATTTTCATAGTTATTCGGTTTCATTACTTAAACAAAAAAAATCGTTTTCTTCGTTTAATTACGCCTATTAAATTGCTCAAACGGGCTATCAAAAACAGAAATAATTAGATGATTTGAGATTATCGCGTTCAAGCAAACAAACAAGCTATTCTTTAATGATATTTATATATTTATTTATATATATTATAACTAACTTTCCTGTTTCATTATAATTATGTATCAACAGTTTGTACAAAATTCAATAAAAGATAATATAGAAACTTGAGCTTATCGTTATTTATCTGTTTAATTATAATCCGCCCCTCATCGAATAACATTTATTATATTACGTCACTGTTCCTGTGGTTGGCTTCTAATCTTATCATTCACACTTTGTCACGATTTGAAAAATATTAAGTGACGATCCACTTCCTATAGAAAGAAAAGACACTTAGGACTTTTTGAATATGGGTTACGGTACTAGCGATTACGATTAACATTGATGAAAAACTAATAATCAATATAAAATACAACCGGCTCTGTACCGAGTAGAGATGTGCTGATTCGGTTGTGTATAATTTGATGATACCTATCAGTTAAATCGGTTTTTGAATCGGATTCATTAGATTTTTAAAGCTATGTTTACACGTCTGCGAGGACTTGGCAGTCGCTCACAAACTACAAAGTTAGTAGTCTAATGAGTCAGATTCGAATATCGATTGATCTGTGTCCAAAAACCGACATCGACTCGGATCGGCAAATAGCTATCACAAACTCACGCAAGCACTCACGCACGCAGCCAAGCCAAACAGCCCGTCTTACACGCCTGCGTTTGTGGAGGTTTTTCGAGGCGGGACGCGCTTCTAAACGCACCATAAGATTCGGGTCGTCGTTAACTTCCTTTACTGGCGATTATACAGGGAAGTAACAATTGTTTGTTCAACATCAGAGTTGTAGACAGTTGTAACTTAAATTTGTTTACGTTATTGAAGGAACACGTCGTGAACAATAGCATGACCTATGGAAGTTTCATAACAGATGGGTATCAACATTAAATTATCAGGGGAATGTGGAGTGGGAGAGCCACGCTTCGGCATGCATGGGCGGGCTCGACCGGAGTGATGCCACTGCCTCACAGACAACCGGCGTGAAACAGAGCTTGCGTGAGTGCGGATACCGGAGGCCCATACTCCAAACCCTCTCCCATCTTCCACCCCATTACCCAAAGGCCGGCAAGGCGGTTGTAATCGCTCACCATCAGGCGATACGTCTGCTTGTTTGCCACAAATTCCATAAAAAAACACGAAATTATAAAAAAAAAAATTAAGTTAGTGACTACTCTGCCTGATGATCTGAAAACTCATTGCGAATACAAGAATGCACCATGGATCACCACACCATGGCGGTCCATTGAGATGCTTTTGCATCATTGGGCCTTTGATCTCGCACGCACCAACGAAACACGTTAACCCCCCCTCGGTCAAGCCGACCCGTTCGTGCTAAATTAGTGTGGTTCTAATACCTTGAAAAAGAAGGTCTGTTTTAAAAGTAATATTTATGCACTTTTATCAGTCAGTAGTAGCGAATAATTCATTTTCTGTACTACATTTTCGTCTACGTTTTTTAGATTTGATACTACTAAAACATTTAATTTTTACAGAATCTTAAAAGGATCGGACCAATCTTAAAAAAAACATTACCCCCTAAGGCTAAGAACTTTTGATAGACAATGGACAATCAATAAGAAATATTTTACAAATAAATATACATATATAATTCATCGAGAAATAAATCATCGAGCTAATAGATATAAATCATCGAGTACTATTGGCGGTTTGCACGTGTCTGGCTTATCACAAAGAACTGCTGCAAAATATGCATCTAATAGTGTTAGGAAAGACTGACGTGCAGTTAGGCTATTAGATAGAGGAGTAAAATATCATCAAGGTATTGTTGTATGTGCGGTACAGACATGTATCGCATGGCTGTCTAATTTTGACCGTTTTGTTTGATTTCTTTTGTTGCATTGCCTAGTGTAACTAGAACTGTATATACAGGTACACATACACACTTTTGAGCCTTAAAACAGATAAATATGTACTGTAGCTTCAGGGTATGATATTATTATTTACCGAATAAATGTATCCTCTATGGTCTCGTAAACAATATTTATACGACATAATGATGATAATAAGAAATTTTGGCGGCCAGGTTGTCGGTGAGGGACTCCGTACGGCACCGTGACTAGACTTCGACGAGGGATTCAAGGCGGTGCATGCGCCGAACAAAACACTCCTCGTTATTGATAAGTTGTAGTATTTATATCATGTGACGATTTATAACATGTAACGATGTAGACGTAAGTAACATCAGAACTTAACACACTAGTGGATAATATGAAAATGTAAGGTAATGATTGTACAAATGTTTTCTTCGTTCGTTAGTCCTTGCAAAAGCTGCCCCAGTGTCAATCACGTATCTCGCCTCCTGTCATTTTCGCGGCCTTGGAAGTTCCGAATCACGTTCTCCACAAAATCAAAGTGGTCATGATAGTATTGTCAAAAAATGTCGACAAAAACGTTATTTTTAACCTTTATTTTTACTTTTTTCACCACTACAGTCATCCGTCATCAATGGCCCGGTACACAAACACTTGAAGCATATTGAGAATTTTAAAATTGTATTTAGCGCCATACTTATTTTAAGTAATGGGATTGCATTCAGTTGTACACTGTGATTATAGTGATTCGACTGTCTTTATCACCCCACTCCATTTTAATGTTACAAAATATTTTACAATACAGTACATCTGTGGCGCCTGTTTGTGTCGATCTATGATTTTAATCTGTAGCTTCAATTCTTCAATAACGTTCATAAATGTCACTAAGTGTCTTAATAGGGGAATTCGTAACCGTGGGAGAGCCACCCTTCGGCACGAATGGGCCGGCTTGACAGGAGTGATACCACGGCTTCACTGACAACAGATGTGAAACAGTGCCTGCGCTGTGTTTCACCGAGTGAGTGAGGATATCGCAGGACCATACCCCAACCCCTCCCCCATTCCCCTTTAGAACCCCCAAAGGCCAGCAACGCACTTGTGACGCTTCTGGTGTTGCGGGTGTCCATGGCCGGCGGTAATCGCTTACCATCAGGCGATACGTCTGCTCGTTTGCCATAATTCCATTAAAAAAATATTGAATAAATGATTTTGAGTTTGAATAAGACTTTAAAATACATTGGCGCGAAAATAAGAATACACAATGAACAATCGTACAAAAATGACAGAGTCCAAATTTAAAAGTAATATTTTGTGAATTTTTAATTCAACAGTATTTATGGCCAGAGTAAGTACTAACCTGGCTTCAACGCGTTTTAAGCCTCCATCCCGAACAGCAATGATGAGTCTCTCTTAGAGCCTCCTCAAACTGCAGACTTTCGATCGGCTGATAGTTTGGTTGGTTTCGTAATCAATATGTATGTATTTGGTACGCACATATAACGATTCGGTATCGGTCGACAAATATAGCTTATTTGTCGGCCGAAACCGAATCGTTATATTATTAAAGCCTACCCGATCATACTATCGGCCGACTAAAAAGTTTGTAGTCTGTGGGGCTCTTATACAGTATTAACATGATTTAATTAATACTTGGATCGCAATGGAGATCCACAGAAGTTGGACCCCGCACTAACTATTTCGACCCCAAATAACAGTTTTACCTTAAATACATTTATTTGATTGGTTGGTTAAAAAATAAGTTTGCTTTCATCTCGAAGCGAATGATAATCGTGATTTCTCTCGTAACTTTTCACAGAGTTGGTGAGGTTAATGGAACCCAAACATTCTGGAGGACGGGGCTCTCAAAGTGTGGTTACTAACTCGTAAGCGAATGAGTGATTAAGACATATTATTGCTCTGTTTCATAAATGACCGAGTGACACGATAGACTGATTGCTATGTCTCATATGTGAGCAGGTGACTGATACATACTGAGTGTCTCATAAGTGGCACCTGAGACAGTCTGAATGTTCTGTCAGGAATAAGTGAGTGACAGGACCGAGTATTCTGTCTCATAAGCTGTGTGAGTCCCGTGGGTTGCTCTTTTCACTTTCTCTTAGGTCACTTGCCCACTCGCTAACGAAATGGCGAATGGCGAAAAGGGGCGAGACCATTTGTTCAATGCCCATTTTAATCATCATGATTTCGTGTAGCAAGAAGGATATATAGGTAAGGAATGAATAACAAAAACAACACATTATATTGGGAACGGAATCGTTTATTGAACCCATCTGTATTAGAAGATTAAATTATACTGATACTCTACACGTTTTGTACTGTTCAAAGTACCTACCTAGCTCAAGTATTCCTATCTCTTAGGTTATCATGTACCGACAAATGCAATTACCGAGGAATTACCACATTTTATCATTATAATTTTAAATTTCCGATTGTGCTCCAATATTCAGTGGTAGTTACCAATCACAGTACCTTTGGATCCTACGATTAATAAATACATGGATTATTAATTTCCATCGAAAAACATTATTACATTTCGACTCTTAAGTCATCTTATTCATTTAAATATTATGACAATGACACTAATGTATGATAGGGTATATAACTGATTGGTCGTTTGAAGAAAATATTGTTACTTTATTTGAACAACGATATAATAACAACTACAGATGAAATTCAGTATATCCTGTTAAGATCCAAGAATATTATTTGAAACAACTTATTTTAATAAGGATTTTTAACTTCCTTGTTTAGATACACACACCGGATTACACAAACAACTGTATAGGTAAATTCGATAAGTACATGATTATTTCAGATACAAGTGAAAAATAAAAATGTAAGTCTATATTATCGTAAAGTATTACTTATTAGGTTCATTGTATATAATTCCTTATACATAATCATAACATATTCCAGTGAGTGTATCCGAAACAACTAAAGGACGTCTTTTAAATTTCAAATTAGGCATTACATCGTAGCTATTAATAGCTTACACTAAATAAGTTAATATTTTAGATAATATCGATCGAGTCGTCGCTTCGTTTACATTTAATTAATAATAGGTATAAATCTTCCTTTATTGTCTTCATTCTTCACCATTAAAAAAAAGCTGGGTATGAACTGTTGCCAATAAAAAAAAGAACTGTGTGGCAGCGTAACAAGTGGCGGTAAAAACGTTTAGTTAAAAATCGCTTTGGTTCAGTCATTTAAAATAACAATAATCATTAAAGTGCAGGTATACATGTTTCTGGCTAGGTTCATAACCGTTCAATATGGATAATTTTATAGACAGCTAACGATGGCAAGACGCTACAGTTGTTGTGATAAAAATAACAATCTAGCGACAATGACGAAACATTACACCGGCATATTCTTTTAAATTTTACGCTTGCTGTTCCGTGTACATTTTACACGAGAGGTACGCGTTTCCGATCCCGGCTATTGATTGGGTCATATTTTCGACTACATTATCGAGATCGTCTGTTATTTTTATCAAACATTATTTAAATGCATCGTTTTGCCTTAAGAAATAAAACAGATTTATGATATGTACCTAGGTATACACAAAAGATCGACAATATGCAAATGATATAAAATAAATAGCATATCGATGTAATCATAATAATTATATACATACACTTAACATACTTTAGTACCCTTCGATTTAATGGATTTCTATAAATGGTTATTTATTCGATTGTTATAGATGACTATTCATTAATCGATACGTAGTTACTAAATCGATAAGTAAATTGTAATTGATATTTACATAAGTACCTATTTTTTACGATTATTACGCTGTAACCGCACTTTAAGACCCTGTCGCTCTCTTGTTCGTTTTTCAACTCTTTTGTGCGGAGAGAGAGAGAGAGAGAAAGGGAGAGAGAGAGAGATGGCTACAGCGGTCGACTAACGCGACCGAGTCCATTTGACAGGTGCATAGACTCTGATTGACAGAACTCACCTAGCTCCAACGTCAACGCTTCGTTCGGTTAGAAAGGAATCCATTTAAATGTATATGAAAATAAGTGGGACTTACAGTATATACAAAAATATCACATTACTTCGAGGCCGCAGCTTTCAATCACTTAGTCAATTAATTATTTCGTCTTCTTACCTAAGTTGTCGATCGTCGGTACGAAGCGTAAGCAAGTTATCGCAGGAAGTAATCGATTCAAAAGAAAACATAGTTCCTTGAAGCCGTCTTCTCGCCAGAAGTATTAGTTTATGCGCAAATCACCCAACGGCTCGGTCGACCCGGCCGAATTTAATCTGTTAATCTATATTATTGCTGAAAAACAGTCAATCGCGTTAACACAACTTTACCAATTATACATATCATCGCGTGCGCGTCTTCATCTTCCCACCCACTAAAGAAAGTATATCTAGAAAGAATTTCTTTTAAAAGACTAGGTGCCTCGTCATAGCACTACTAAGTCAAAGCGAGCACTACGACACCTACGAGATCTAGATTTCGAAGCAGAAGAACGTCCTAACGAGCCGCAGCCCGGCGGTCCGCGCGCCCGCTCTCCGGGGCGCGCCGGGGTCACCGGCCCGACCGTCACCCACCGCGGACTATCACAAACGAGCGACGTAGAAAAATATAACGATCTGGGACACGTTTATTGCTAATTTAGGTACAGTCTTTGGGGGCCTCCGGCGAGGATCCGCCGGAGAGGTCGTCGAGGAAGTCGAAGGTGGCGACGGCGGCGCGCTCGTGCTCGCCGTAGCGCACGAAGAAGCCGTCGCGGCCGAGGATGGAGGCCCGCCGCGCGCGCCCGCAGCGCAGCGCGCCCAGCCCGCGCACGCGCAGCGCCGCCGCTGCACCAACACGAGTTACGCCTTACGCCTACTCTACAAGCGAGCGCCCTCTGGGCAACAACACGCGTGAGCGAGACCCCCCGCACCCGCCCGCACGCACACGCGCCCGAAGCCCGACGCCCAAGCGACGCATGCCTCCTATCGCTCCTTTACCTATTGTGTGCTTGTGACACCGTTTGATACTCGTATCTACTGAGAAATTTTGTTTAGAAACGAGGACTTGGAGGCCCAGACTCCAGCTCTCAACAAGATTCTGTGTATTATTTTGTACTTTTCAAGTTTAGAAACAGCACATCTCTTAAAATAAACATTTTGCTATCCCTAGAAATTCTGTTTTAAACATTATTGTATCCAGTAAGTAAACACGACTGCCGGTGAATAAGTGTTTCTGTTTAGGAGCGATAGAAAGCTTGCCGAGATGACGTGACCCTGAATGAGGCGACAGTGAGATGGTGTGCGTGCGAGTGAGAGCGGAAACGTGTGCCGGACGATTGAACGTCAGACGACATGAAATGACATGGAACATTTAAGTTTGTCCGTACAGATCTAAGATAGAGTAATTCGTTCTTGAGTATATTTCAATAACATTTTATGTATACATTTCTCAATATACTAGTAATGTTTCATGAATTAAAGATTTTATGTCAACTCAGCAGATATCAAACTAATATATTTGAAACATGTAGCATGTCTAAACTGTCTCAGCTGTGAAGATTTGTACGAACCAAAATATAAGCGTTAAATGTAGATATCAGATATAAAAAAATTACTTAATTTTTTTAAAATTTAAATCTCGTCAATATTATAAAAAAAACATTTAAGAAAAAAAAAGAAATCAACATTTAACGGTTCACAAATAAAAGCAAGATAAATTATATTAAAAACATATGAAAAATGTAATTGACCCAAACTAAATAATGAAATATTATTTTATTTATGAAAACAGCAAAATATATACATTTTAAAAATAATCCTTATAATTTAATAGTTAATTACAGTTGATTGTGTCGTGTTAATTACAACTTAATTCTAACGTGTAAAATTGATGAATAACAGTTGCATTAAACGTACATTGCTTGTTTTGCACCGATCGATTAACTTTAAGCAGTGAATAGCTAAACAGAAAAGGCAATGTATGTACCTACTAGTTAAAAGTTCCACCGATCATGGTATTGACCAGGGAGTATGATTGATGGAAAAAAAAAATTTCAATGTATACAAATAATTTACAACGTGATCTTTTGATTTGATTACAACACAATGATACAGAAGCATCCGAATAGGCCGTCTGGGTCACCATTCTGCATTGTTGTATTGTCTGTATTCGCAATGAGTATGGTGATCACCACTCTTGGATTCTGCTTATGCTTTCCAGCGCCACTGCCTAGTGTAGTCAATATGGTTAGCTCAAATAAAAAAAAACTATTTATGACCAAAGTTAGAGTTGATAATCAGGCACTTGTAGAAGTAACCAATAAAATATTAAAGATATTTTTTTCCTCTCAGTAAAATAAACATCGAAAATTTTTTATCCATCATTCAATAAATCCAGAATAAATTCATATCAGTCCGGGGAATATTCAGTGCTTTTAGAAATAGGACTTAACCCAGAAAAAGAAATAAGTTTGATTAATTCTAATTAATTAATTGATTAATAATAATTATTATCAATCTATTGTTAAATATTAATTAATTGAATTGGTATCATATTTAACAACAACCCATGATGTCCCACTGCTGGGCTCGGGTCTCCTCTCAGGAGAGGGTTAAGGCCATACGTACCCACGTATCATATTGTTTCTCTCACATAGTACAATATTACACTAGGCATTACAAAAACAAGCAGACATTAGACAAATTACTATGCATGCTATGTGAGAGACTGGCATCCGTACTAGGACAGACCTGTATGACAGTCTACCAGCCTCTCCCAAATCTGGTTTTGCGCAGACTGTTGACCAATATTCCTCGTGGCTATGCAAGAACATTTTACAAGTCATTTTTTTTCATTTCATAAACGAATTATCTTGTTTAAAAATAGTTTCTGGATATATATAAATGCTTTCATAGGTGTTAGGTCATCTATTTCTTTTCCTTGGTTATATTGTTTTAATTTTTACAAGAATAAAGTTTAGATTAAGGAATTTGACATTTCTTTCAAGTTTAAAATAGCGTAGTTTAAGTGCCATTTTCGAAAATAAGTAAAATACAATGTGAATAAAAGCATAAATGAACAGGCAGTTGTTTTTTTTAAAAAAAGTTAAAACCAACTAGATTATTAATTTTATATAAAATATAATAAACATAAATTTACGAACGCTGTCTTAAATCTAGAAATGTCAAACAGACTGATAACGTGTCAAATTAAATGTCAAAATTACCTGTCTTCTGCCTACGGGACCTGTGCAGACGATGTAGTCTAGAGTAAGGGGGCGGCGGTTCTGCGGGAGAGGACCCACAAGAGGATGGCGAGGAGTCGCTGGACGCCAGCATCACGTCCAGGAGGTTGGCACGAGCCTGGAATTCAGAAAAAAATATATGACATGGAGGAATCTCTAGTTTTTCATCTGTTGAAAGAGAAAAAACATGTTATGTATGAAAGTATGTTGTGTGATGCTACTTTTATAGACCTAAACATAATTGCTTATAAATATATTAAATTACGTGATAATTATATTTATAAAATCTGTCACAGAATAGTTAAAGGAACTACCCCTGATGACGGTTTTATTATGTTGCCAATTAACGTTGACATTTTGCCTTATGTGATAAAGTTTTACTTCTGTAAGTTGACATTAAAATTTTAAACAAAACAACATCTTTACCGTAATGTATTTTAATCTTAGAGCATTGACTTTATTATTTGACTGACTAAAGTTGGACTCTCATTATAAGACAATAACATTGTCATTACAATACAACGACAATGTTAAGACTTGTTTGTTAAGATGACATCTAAATGACATTTTCACTAACCTTAGGATCACTGAAGTCAATATCCTTCTCGACATGTACCCAGCCGGTGTGGGCCCAGAGTGCGTTGTCCCGCTGTTCGTCACCGCGCACGTCCCCGCTCGCACTTGACCCACCACACATTGCACTCTCACTTTGTCGGATCATTCTGTAAACATGCAAACAACTTAGCTGAACTATAGCTTTATGTCATAAAAACTCCTAGACTATAAGCTGATTCATATGGTTAAAAACTAAAACAATTAAGAAACTGTCGATGTTCGCGCCTAGTATTCTATTTTCGAATAAATTGACATGTTACCAACATATGATTGTCAAAACAAGACACGTCATGCTGTTGTGATTACAGTTTAAGATATCAACAATAGAACTACGCAACTATCAGGTGTTCGGCGGAAATAGATAATAAAACTTATCAATACGAAAATTAAACCTAATTGTGTAATATAATTCGTGGACGAATAATATCAACGAAATATACGCTGTTTCTTTGTTCCGTTAACTAAATTCGTACTATATATAAGGTCTTTTCATGTTGTAATTCTGAAAGATTTAAATATTAATCCATTGTTTTTATTTCAATTAAACGTACAGAAATGCATTTAGGACAGAAATGCGAGTATAAATAACTATGCCATCATGCGGTCACCCTTCTACATCAATAAAGTTGAATGTACTCACCTATTTAGTTCTTCAATGACATCTTTAGAAGTAGCAGCCTCATGGAAACTTAACGTGTGTTCCTGCTTAACAATTATTGGCTCAGGGATTGAGGGGGTTGGCATTGGCATTGGTCGTCTCTCGACCACCGGGATCTTTGATTTATTTCTATTCGGCGAAGACGGCGGCCGCTTTCCTCCCATTAGCATAGGAATACGGCTCCTCTCTCTCAACCTCTCCTTCGGTGTATCGTTCTTATTACTTACTATCACAGTTTCGGCGGTAGACGTACTTGTCGTATTGGACTCAGTCATTTGAGGAGAACTCGTTTCGGGAGAGGAGCCTTCCTCTTCTTCAGGGACAGTGAGAAGAGCTCCAGTACTTCTTCGGCAAGCGCTTAACACTTCTTCAACAAGCGATATTTCTGGCTCATTTGCCGCATACGGAAAACTAGACGACTTAGTAATACTCGATTCTACTTCTTTTTCTATGGGTGATTGTTTGTTGAGCAGAATATTTACTTTTAAAGCGGAATTATGATCTAATAATCGACTAGATTCAATATCACTAAGCCTGTCGATCCTATCATCCTTTACTTGAGAAAGTTGATCACCGATTTCAGGAGTACTGCTGACTACTATAGTTTTATTTATTTCATTTTTCTGCTGAACTTTTACGAGATGATGTTCATTGATCTCATTTTCAGTGTTTTCAACCCCTGAAAGTTCGTCGTAAAAATCTTCAGACTCGACGTAGGGTTCTTCACGCTCAATAAATCTTGGTGTAGATCTTGGCTCGGATACAGTATCACAGACGGAAATTTTCGGACGTTCGTCAGGCAGGACGTCACAAGAGTCATTTTCTGAAAAGCTACCGAATGAGTCAGGTCTCTGTCTGTCCTCGGATACCTCGCTGCGAGGACCAACTGATTCGTCATCAAAATCTGCAGTCGCGTATGGAGGAGGTAGTTCACGGATCTCGGATAAAGGTCGCGACGACATTGAATCTGATTCTTCTCTGTCTCTACAATATTTCTGTTGTTCCGCAATAAAATGAAGCACATTCTGTAATGCATGCTCTCTGTCTTGCAAAGCCATGGCCTGGACGTCATGTATTCGCAAATGACTACTAGTATCTTGTGCAGGAATGCCCCTGGACGAATTTGAAGCTAAGCTCTTCGTACTTTCATACTTTACTAGACGGTAGAAATCTCTGGTAAAATCTAGACCGACGTTGGCACAGTCTCCATCTTCACTCAAAGCCGTGCTAGATCTTTTATCAGGTGCATCAGACGCGCTCGACCATGACCCACCAGGGGAATGTGTTCCTGTGCAGTCCCATCTTTTCTCTGAAGTATCTGCATCGTCAGCTATCCTACATTCATCGATTTCAATTGTAGCAAATCCACAATCATTCCATAAACAATCACCAACGTCTTCCTCTAATTCTAATGCGTCATCTTCCCTAATGCTCGGTAATGTCGAAAGCGATATTTGACCAGGCGTAGTTATTTCAGCATATGGAGAATGCCTGTCTCTAAGATCTTCACATGACAATGATAAGCTCCAATCTTCTAATTCTGCTCTATCATATTCTAAATCAGCTAAATCTCGGTGTCTTTGTTGCAGCGCTGACCTTGCATCGTCTAATTCAAGCCAATGTTGGACATAATCAGCGTCATATTGTGAACCATCCCCGCGATCATCTAAAGTGCTTCCCCATGACACTCTTTCAGAACTTGTTGTAGAAGCTATTGCTGGCCTTCTAAGCGGTCGTTCAGGTGCTGGTTTCAGATCTAAGACTAATACTCCAGAACTAGGCGTAGGACTGTCTAGGCAACTGGTTGGGCAAGTGGTTCCGGCGATTAATTTGAGGCAAAGATGCGAATCTGAAAAACTGCGTACTACATGTTGGAAAGGTAATACTGGTCTTGAAGGAGGGTAGCTGCCTCTGACACCGGCGAATGCCACTCCTATAGGAAAGTAGATATAATCTGCATCTGCTGTTAAAAGTCTAGCGTGTCTGTGAGATTCTCTGGGGTTGATTGACACAATAGTTTGGTTGTCAGTCTCATCTGAGGCTTCATTTAGGTCCGGAAGGGCTCTATCGGCCGCATGATCACTTTGTCGAGAAGCATCTGCCTGAACATCGCTGGACATTGTAGAGTAACCTTCATCTTTGGCACCACTTTCTGGAGATTCTGCACCTGCCTCACCAACCTCTCCGCTTTCTTCTTCTATTGCTTTTTCACCACATTGACCTAAAAAATTACAATTAGTTAAATTAAATTATGAGACTTTGAAAGACGATTTTAGAAGGCGTCTAAGAGCTTCATTTATAAATATATTTACTTTTCTGTTCATATAGCTATAACTTATAAGTATTTCAATTAATCTTTCTAAATTCATATTCGTAAGTAAATTGTTTATTATATTATATCTCATGTATTGTATGCTCAAATAAAACACCTAAAGTTAAGCTATGCCGTCTAAGTTTATATATAACAGAAATAAAGAACGCTTTATACTTCGCCATAAAACAATCACTGAAAACAAATCATGCAGTTGTCCACAGGAATTTATGAAATAAATAAAACAATATCCATTTACTAGTTTGTTATTTAGTATTAAGAGTTTGTGCCTTACTGGGCACAACTTACTAGTTTGGGCTAAACTGGGCTAAACTTACTAGTTTGGCCCGAGTAACAAACCACTGACGACTCATCACACAGGTTTATACCTAGTTTGAAGGTCAGATGCAACTCGCTGTTTACCCCATGGAAATCCTTGTATTTCAACTGGATTTAAGGCACTAATAATGTAAACTCACTGCTGTGATAGACTCTTAGAACTAACCTCGAACGGGATCAGTGCAAGGTTGCGGCATACTGAGGCTAAGTGTGGCGGGACGAGTAGGTGGCGCCCACAATGTTGGATCCACAGCGGACAAAGCCCGAGCCAGATTCGCGGGAGTCACCTCCAGTCCCTGAAAACAGTTTTATATAAATGAATAACTTTGTAATTTTTGTAAATGTGGCTTTTATTATTTTTTGTAATATTGTAACAACCTTCAGTTCAGTCCAAATATCGGCCAAGATTTGGTGCCGCCGCTTATCGTCTTGGTTGAGGGGATGAGGATGCGATACAGGCGGCGCGGGGGGAGGCGAGTCTCTGAATGAGACCAGTGAGCCACAGGAACCGACGTCCACCAAGTGTACTGAAAGATGTCAGCAAAGCGAATGTTAATAGTAATCTTTGTTGTATCCTGTTTCATTCTTGTGGCCGATTTACAATGAGGAGTGCTTAATTCTTTACTAACAGTTACTTATTGAATAATGAACAGCATACCTTGAAGATCTCTGGGCGTGTGAGGGGTGATTGGTGTATGCGGGGTAGCGGGGGAGGGGCGTGGTTGCGGCCGCAACTGTCGAACTAGCAGTGAGCTCAGCGCGCGGTTCTGTGCCTCCAACTCGCGGATACGAGCGCGTGCGCAACCCAACTCCTCGCGGACACTCTGCAAGTGGTGGAATATTCGCTTATAATGTAACAGTTGGATAATAGACATCAAACATTTTTGTGTATTTCTCCCAGTTGCTTTTATAACTAGTAATCTAGTCTCGTGGATGACATCACACAACTTACTTAAAGTCACCACAAGTCAAGTTAACTTGAAGTAGTAAATCCAAGAAATTTGTTTAAGATCAGCAGACATATAGTCTCTATTAGATAGTAGGGTTTCTTCTTATGCTATCGTACTTAGTAGATTTTGATATACAATTTATACATAGCACTCAAAGTTGCCATTTTGAATTTGTAAAGTCATATTTTCAATAAAAGCAACTGTTCTGGTAATTATACGTATCGTTAAAGCTGTTTAGTTTATCTAACCTCGAAAATAGCAGAATCATTGTTAGATAAATAATAAAAGAAACATAGAGTAACAAAAATCCAGAAAATAATATAGTTTTTTGTGTCTGTATGTTTCTACGGGTCTAATTTTTCCAAAGAGCAGCAAAAATATATATTTAAAACAAACAGTACGTATATTTTTTTATTTCTTTGACTAATCAGTTCAGTAACTAAGAGAGACCATAACTAAAAGAAATGTGAAAATATTTTAATAATACACATCCAGTGTGATAATTCTGACCATTAAAATGAAACGAACACAGCTTACGCATTAACAAACCATCTTCTTAACATTTTACGAATGGCAACAAAATCCTAAAATATCTATTAGGGGCATCCCCAAATCAACGTAGAAAGTTTTGCGTATCTATGGTGCCGTACCCCTCTCTACGCAGTATCTCGTCAAAATGTCTTCAAAATAAACGTACACATTTTAATTATACTTCATTAGTTAAATTAAATTCGAGAAGCGTAATTGACGGGCGGTAATTACGAGGAGGGTACAAAACAAGATATGCACCTACTGGTCCTTCCCCGAAGTTTGGGGAAACGGGACGCGGAAATCACTTGGATTTTGGTTTCGGTAGTATTTAACAAGTTTTGGGCATCGCAAGAGGACGAGTTCCACAAGATTGCTCACTATATGCAAACATTTATCATATATAAATATCTGTATAAGAAATGCAACTGCTACACTACTACTGAATTGATGTGTGTGTGAAGTGATACAGACAAGATACAAGATGCAGATAATCTGAATGACAAAAAAAAATAGATGTCGTGGAAAGGAAAATAAATGTATTAAAAAGGAAAAAGCACAATAAGGTTTGCCAGCATTCAAAATTAAACAACACAGCGTCGAATGACCAGCCATAATTTTGCAAACCATGAAAGCATGAGCCGAGTTTCTTTATTAAAACATTTCCACAAAGTTTCTAAGAGAAATGTTAATTTTAATAAACACTAAATTATAATAATGAAGTCGAGTTATAAATTTGAATTGATTTTAATTAAAAACAAAGGATTTAAGTGATGTTGAAGGAAGTTGATGTTGGAAGGAAATATGTGTTTCGGTTACTTAATATTTATAAATACTTCTTAGTTTGCAATGCGTTGATTCTAGTGAATCTAGTTTAGCTGCATAGGTACAATCAGTTCCTAAAAATTCCATCAAATATCTGAGAAACCTATCAGGAATAGTCATAGGTTTACCCACATTTAAAATTGTGCTACTATAACATATCAGGAGCTGCAATTCTTATAATGCACTTTTAAGATGACTACTATTGTTATTCGATTTTAGTTAAATAAAGTCTACATTTGTAGTTTGAGTTCTGAAAATCTATAATTTGTCCTTTATAACTTCTTTTGTAGTCACTCCTTTTCTGTTTATTACCTTTCTTTCAATGTATAAATATACAAGTTTCTCTTTCTTTATTTAACCGATTTCATAAGGGAAGAGGTTTTCAATTCGACTGATTTTTTTTTAATGTTTGTTACCTCATGACATTCGAGTGGGTGAACTGATTTGGATGATTCTTTTTTTATTTCAAAGCTGGTGCTTCCCATGTGGTCCCATTTCAATTTGGTCTAGTTCTTAAAGTAGTATTTTTTGTTAAAATTTGTATTATATTACCTTTCTTTCAATGTACAAATATACAAGTTTGTTTTATTTTTCTTTAGGTCTACATTACTTCAACATAAAACTCATAATAAAGAAAACAAGATAGGCACATCTCTACAAACTTTATCAAAGTTCAAAGGGGATAAACTGAATAGTACAAATAGAAGTTTATCTTAACGTATTTGTAACTTATACATCAAAATTACATCGAAACTCACTAATAATTCCACCCCTTGTGATGTTTCATCACGGCACCCCATAAAGTCTCTAATTACTGTTTAGATGATTTTCTATAATCAACACACTGGCATCTTGTACATATAAGCATATATTGCTCTGTAAATTTAATGGGTTATCAATATACTGAAAGGGGATGCGCATCCATTAGTTATAACCGACGTATGACGTTAATTACCTCATAATAATTACGAAGACATCAGATGCCGGCGCTGGTGATTACACTAATATAGTGTTGATTTTCATAACTAGCAACATAGATTTTTCACGTCATTCTTCTTTCTCATGTTCATTTAGCGGATTGTGAATTATTGTTTTAAATATCTAGGAAGCTTCGTCGGGTCTTCTCATCGTCGATCCCAATCTGCCTAAAGACGAAAGTCTTCAATGAGTGCGTCCTATCCGTAATGACATACGGAGCCGAAACAAGGACACTTACGGGACGGCTGGTCCACAAGTTTAAAGTCGCTCAGCGTGCGGTCAAGGTGCAGTCGAGAGGGCTATGCTTGGCCTTTTTCTAAGGGATGGCATCGAAAACGAGGTGGTCCGTCAAAGAACCAGGGTCATCGACATAACTCACAGCATATTTGCCGTACAATGGATAACCCTTGGGGCAAACGGGTTCCTGATCGGAGACCGTGTCTCTGAAAACGTAGCGAAGGACGTCCAGAGGCCAGATGGGGTGACGATTTGCGCAAGACGGCTGGAAGGAGCTGTATGGGAGAAGCCGAGGATCAAACTAAGTGGCGTGCAATTAGAGAGGCCTATGTCCAGCAATGGACTGCGATAGGCTGATGATGATGTTTTAAATAGCTAATAATAACATTTATTTTATATTAACAGAAAGTTTTACTACCAAAGTTCGTCATTAAACTTTGTCCGCGTTACGTGGAAACAAAAGCGTCAAACTTTCAAAACAATCAAAAACGGTCGTCGCTTGCAGACGGCGCCATCTTTATCAGGAAAGTTGTGAGAATTCCCGCCAAAACTATAACAACATGGCGACCATTGGTGGCATTCGCAAACAGGATTTAAACACGAACACTCGCATTATCGGACAGATTACGTCCAGATTATAGTGGGTATGGGCTTCTAAAATTATTACGGTGCCAGCTAAGGCTAAAGTGTCCCATTTCGTGCGATTTATGTGCGAATGTAGACACCACATAATCCACGGTGCGGATACAAGGGCGACTATAATTATGAGAAAACAATTTCCGGGATGCATCTCAAAGCCTCTCAGGATTATTTTCTACCTACAGACGCCGTTTTTTGTGGATTAACAATCGGGACTATTTTTCTTATTAATGCTCTGTGCAGACAACGTGAGAACACTTATTTTAATTAATTTGTTTTAGGTTATTATTCTTCTCTTTTAAATTTAATAACTGTTTGATGCTATGACGCATATAATTACAATAACTTAAAAAATACAGATAATATAACTGTTATATCATAAAATATATCAACTTAATATAAATAGATCGTTTTAAATACTTATCGTGTGATTACATGCCCATGTCATCAAACGCTGATCTGGCTAAATTATATCATGATCTGACCGTCTACATCATGAAATGATTAATTCTGACTTGGCAACGAAATAATGTTTATTCATATTTGCAAATTAAGCAGACACACTACTGCCAACAAGTGAGAGAATACTTGAGACGAACTATACCAACCGCTCAGACCAGCGTAGCGTGCTGAAATAGATCAAAATCTACTTAGTAAGGAGAGGCATATATACAGCAGTAGGTTATTGGCGGCTGTTGATGATGATTCATCATAAAATTATGGCATGGCAAAAGAGGGTTCAGGTCAGGATAGTTCTATCTCTATCGAAATGAAAACCAGACGATACAAGATGGTGAAGCTCACCTTCTGCGAGAGCAGCGCTCGCACGACCTGCTGCGCCACATCGTCTAGCCTCCGTTCGTGGTCACCCGTGCCCAGCCCCGCCGTGCACGCTGTCAGTTGGCTCTGCAGCCGCTCGTTCTCTGAAGTTACTGTTGATAATTGGCTTTGGTAGTGTGCTGCTGACGCCTAGAAACAAATCACTCTTATTATCCTTTGTTTCATCCTTCCTAGTTAGTGTTTTTTTATGGAGTAGGTGGCAAACAAGCTGACGTATCGCCTGATGGTAAGCGATTACCGCCGCCCATGGACACCCGCAATACCAGAGGTGTCACAGGTACATTGGCGGTCTTTGGATTTTTTTTTAAAGCCGTGTTATCACTCCGATATACTACACATTCATGCCAAAGCGTGGCTCTCCCACGGTAGGCAATTTTAGTTTGTTTATAATCTTGGAACCTTTTTGTTACTTTTTCGACGTTTTTTGGTTCAGAAATACCAAGAGGAAGGCGAGCCGCGGTCGTCAAGTGTAATTGTATATTTATTTCTGCTTTTTAAATTTTGAGTTGAGCGATAGAGATACTAAATAGATTTTTTTAAATGTATTTTTTAATAAGGCATCTTTTATCATATGTTTCGAGTTTATTAAAACAACATTACGCTTTGGCAATGCTCATTATTTAAACTTAGATTATAGAAAGTGTTGAAATATTAAAAAGTTGGTATTAGCTATTTTGTACAGAAATACCAAGAGGGATATGAGTCGCGGTTGTCAAAATTAATATAATTATTGCATATTTTCTCTGCATTTCAAATTCAGAATTAAACGATAGAGAATTTTTTTATTAGATTTTTTTGAAATTATAATGAGGCAACTTTTATATGTTTCGAGTTTATGACAACATTAGATTTTGGCAAGGCTCTATTATACTTAGAGAACAGCAAGTGTTAATAAATTGTAAAATTAGTATTTTTATCATAAATTACAACATTTACGAACTTCAAAAATAATAACATTGCAAGAGTCGAATATCATTATTGTATTTCTCTACTATAATGTTTTCCGCAACTTCTAAGCATAATTTACGTCAGCCGTCAGTTTCAGTTATCCAAAACATTTTGTTTTTGTTTATCCTGCTACAAATCAAGCCGGTTATAGAAATATCGTCGTTTAATAATAACTCGGTGAAGGGAAAAAAACAAGCTTTCTATCGCCGACTGCAATATTTTTTCAGTCTCACTCATCAAAACGTCACGCGCACTTCTGTCGTCGAGACCGCTAAAAAAATACACCCGAAAAGGGACCATCGTTTCACACTCTTAATTAAGCCCGAGTTTTCACAACAAACAAAACCAGTATTGCGTTGACCTCCCATGCACCCCCCTGACCTAACAAACCCGTAACAAAGAGGGGTGTTCCAATTCAGAACCACAGGTCTACTGATATTTGATGAGATCTTATTTTCCGATATATATTCGAGTTTAAACCTTAACTTTATGAAATAAGGACTGTTTCTGTTGTGATTTTGTAGTTGGTGCGAGGTTTTCATTAGTCATCAAGTGAGGGTGAGACAACGAATCTGTTTGTCTGTATGTCTGAAACAACACTCGGTTGATATGCAATGAAAGGGTTACGATTGAATGAGAGAGAGGTGCTTTAAATTGGGCTGCATATTGTATTGTACATTTATAGGTTGCTGGTAGAAAACACAGCATTATAAATATACGAAACTTTACTTACTGATCACTAAAAATTTGAAGCGGTACTTGGCTGCTTCTTGAAAATAAACTTACATTACCCTTGTTTAAAACCTTAAATACAAACAACGACGTATTGAAGTATATGTAAATATTTAAACACTTTTATTAATTTAATGTAAACTACTCGTGTTTCTACAGCTGTCAAAAGTGACAAAAAAGACAATTTCTAGCAAGAGTCTTAAAAAACAGGTTGTACACTTTTACTTAAATTTTAAACGTACACGAAGCATATAATTTCCAAATATCAATACAGATTATAATTCCATTCGTCATATCTGCCAAAAGCAATAACCAATTTATGTAGACGATAATGCGCTGTTTATGTGAGATATTCAGATGTGACAGCTGTCTAAATACAGAACGTGTCACTCCTGGATTTCGAAGCGTATAAGGAGGGGGTATCATAGAAACACTCAAGACTTCAAATCAAAGATTATGTTTGGGACTTCGTCATTTAAATAGGGACAGAAAAATACCTCTTTATATGAGTGAATTTGTCCTCATAATTTCAAATAAAATGAATATTTGTATAGTTACTGTCTTTAAATAAATATCTACAATAGAAACAGTTTAATTAAAATTCCACGTGATTGATGGCAACGTCAGAGTTACGTTTATTCTATGATTGAATAATGTATTCCGTTGCCATTTTGCCGCCGGAGTATTTAATTTAATACTAAATTTAATTTATATTTTACGTTTCGCAAACCACAGATGTTTTACGGAATCTGATAATTAAAGTGAAGGGCTTTGATTGGTATTGAATCGAACGGGTGGGCTTGGCATATTAATTCGATTCCATTTGCCTCCACTTTGTTCTTTAATGCAAATAAAGTTCGCGGTATTTCAAATTGCATATTTTTTAATCTGTAGTTTTTCTGTTGACAGTTACACCTATTACCAATATTTTGTTGAGCAACTGAGATTATTATTTAAGGATCTATAGGATTTTTTTGTATTAAAAACTTTGTGAAAAATCCTTTGTCACAAAAGTTGGGTTGTAAATTATTATTATATAAATGTTTTTATTCTCTCTATATAATAATTGTGTTATAAGTATTTATAGAAATACCCAACCAGATGAAAATATTGTTCATAATGATGCAACTCGATGCCGCCCCTTCTTTTATACAACATAAGTCCTCAGTTTAAAATCATTATATTATATAACTATGCGCTCATATCAACACATTTTTCGTTAATTGAACTAACCACAATATGTCAACTCACAACAAATATACAATACCCTGTCATTGTCAGAACTGGCGAATCAGAAGATTAATGGATAAATAGAAATCGTACCCCGTCAAGCCGAAAACAGTCATTGTTTCGGCTTTCGGCTTTCAACGAAGTGATTACATTTGCAGCAATAACAAGAATTAAACCGTACTGCTATTAATCATATCCTGCAGTACATCATTAGCTTTGTTCGGTCACGCGTGGCAGTGGCCCAGTGGCTAGATGATTTTTTAGTAATCGGATAGAGTATGTGTTTATATACGGAATAATTGCAGTTTCGTGTGTGTATTTAGTATGTTAATGCGTACTGTACTTATATTACTACTAATATTTTTAAGTCTTTCCGGGAGTGCACATTATTTCTGGTATCATTACACCACACTCCATTTCTACACTTATTAAATTACTAGATTTTGCCCGCGGCTCCGCCCGCGTGTTTGTCACTTATCGCGGTAAAGTGTAGCCTATGTCTTTTCTCAAAACTCGATGCATCTCCATGTCCAATTATTTGACCAAGAAAGCGTAACAGACAGACAGATAGTTACTTTCGAATATATAACCTTTTAAACGAACGCATTCTCGAATTACAAGATAAAAACGCGTTTCAAATATCATGTTTCTACATTACCGAAGAATCGAACTATGATCCTATTAGGTATCGTACCCTACCTCTACAATATTATAATCTGACATCAATTATTCAATGTTTCCCAACAGCGGTCGGTTAATAGATGAAGGCAGTTTCCAATTTTGCTGGATTATCTTATCGTAGAGTATTCCGACTTAGTTTGGTGTACCGTAGAGCCACGCCTGTAAAAGCTACCAATTTTGCGTATCCATTGTTGCACGATAATAATTTTACAATGTGGTATTTTCTAAATACAGACGGCTGTTTATACGGGAAAATTAAACTGAAGCATACTATGTCACTTAAATATATCGGTTTCTAAGGCTTGACGGTAAAAAGCTTGTTTTTTTTATGGAATAGTGGGCAAACGAGCATACGTATCGCCGGATGGTAAGCGATTACCGCCGCCCATGGACATGTACGTTGCCGGCCTTGGGTGACGGGGAGGGGGATGAGGGGAAGAGTTGGATTATGGGCCTCCGGTATCCTCACTCACTCGGTGAAACACAGCGTAGGCGCTGTTTCACACCGGTTTTCTGTGAGGCCGTGGTATCGTTCCAGTCGAGCCGGCCCATGTATGCCGAAGCGTGGCTCTCCCCCGGCTAACGGCTTTTTGTTACGTAAGTGAGATTAAAACTACACCAAAATGTGTAGTTCATTATTTTCTCATGAAAATGTGGAAAAGAAATAACCTGAGATAGAGCTACCTTTATGTTTAAGTCAGCTAAAAGATGAAAAGCCGCCTATCATATATGTCAGTATATAAATAAAAAAATCGGCTAAGTGCGACTCGGGACTCGCACACCGGGGGTAAACGTCGTACGTTGTACGAAACCTGTAGTTTTGCAATTTTTCCTTAATCTGTGGTAAAAGACGTTATTACTTACTAAATTTCAAGATTCTGAGTTCATGGAAAGTACCCTGTAGATTTTGATTCCCTTGCGAGTATCGAAGATTTGGAGCATAAACAGCTGTATCTTTTGATTGCGATCGTTTAGATACTTCATTTTATTTTACAGCTACAAGGGATAGTAGACCTGGATATTCGATATAAATATCAGCTTGATACCTTCACGTGTTCTTAAAAAAATGTGTGTCTTTACAGACAGACGGACAACAAAGTGATTCTATAAGCGTTCCTTTTTTTCAGGACTTTAATTCATGATATTTTGTAGTTTTGTGTAACTTAAATAAATTTAATATTAGAACATTAAAAACTCAAAATTTTGGAACTACAAAAATTGTATAAAAAAAAAGCCCACAAAATCGTATCGTGCCGTCCTTGGACACAACCTAATTGGTTTCGTTAGCGCAGAACTATGCGAGCCGAGGCGTATGGGGTAACGTAATTATGATACCTCTCTGCCTAGCCACCAGCCGGATAGCGTAGTGAATAAATCCTCATATAAAATGCGGATCAAGCTTTTTAGATAGTTGAATGCGTTTAATTATTTTGGCGTTGTGGTTGGTGTAACTAAAATAAAATTGGGTTTCTAAAGCTTTGGTACACGATTGTGGTTAATGTGTAAATAAATGGCAAGTTTAAACGCTGAGAGTATGGAGAAGCTGGTCAGCCTCGTCAATGTTTTGCTTAACAAGAATGTAATGGGAATGTTGAGTAAGTTCAAACAGAACACATTTTACATGTTTCTTACAGTAACTATAAGAGTAAATTTAAATACATTTATACTTCAGTTTTTAAGGGTGGTGGAAGAAACGGCTTGTCCTTGAATGAATAATTCAACACTAGCCACTACAGGCCAAAACTTTTGTCATTAATTCTCCATTTGCTTATTATTATTATTATTATTATTCTCCATTCATCCTTAGTTGGTCAAACTATACATAAACACTATAACTAACTATATTATATACCAACTATACCTAATAACTAAATATAAACAAAAAATTGTCAGTTTATTCAGTACCTTTCACAAAAAAAGCACCCAGACTCTGACCAACATTTTGTTGATCATATTTGATTGGTATTTCACTTTTTGATAATTTAATCTTAGCTAAATCGATTTATCGCCACCGAAACCCCCTGCATTCTAAATTTCATGAAAATAGTTTTAGAGGTTTAGATTATGTTTTACCTATATACAATAACTGCTCGTTTAAAGGTATTAATTGTGTTTTTCACGTGCAAGTTACTAAGAAATGTTGATTTTATAATTAACAATTAAAAAGGTTTATACGAAGAAACTTTCCTGACACTTTAACTGATTTATCCTTTATATTTCCTGTTGTTTTTCATACATAATTAAGCGAGGAGTCGCTCTAACCACCGCCAGGTCGGCGCCGTGCGTCAATGGCAACGAATTGTTTCATTATAATTTGAATCCAGTGGATCTTAATCGACTATATGATAAGCATCAAGAATATTTGACTATATTTTGTATGTTAATAATGTATACAAATATTAAAACTAAGTTTAAATCACAAGTTAACTACCGTTATAAAGGATCCTAAGCACAGCCAGTATAACTACTTGTGAAAACAGAAAAACACTACAGCGCCAACTTCAGAAGAAACGTCAAACTATGGAGTAACAAAGGAAACTAAGAAACTACCAATCCTGAGTCGCGCAATAGAAGTTCTCGCGTCGATTAGCATACAACACCAACCGTGGGCAGGGGACCACCAGGCATTATCGTCTCGCCCGGTCGTAGGATCATCCCTATGTGTTGGAGGCACATGACACCCGATCGTTCACACTACTCATCATCATAAAAAATAACAGTCTCTCATAGCCTAGACATAGCTCTCTCCGTAGAAAGGAGGGTTTTGCCTATTATGTCACGTTGGCCGGGTGGGTTGGCTACGAAATTATTTAAAATTTTAGTGCCTTCAAGGAGTTAAAGTTTATTTTTATCTATCAAGTTTAGATATTGGTAATTATCTTAGGTACATTACTGTTTTTTACACTCGAAGCGGTGTCAATATTTATAAGGTTGATTGTGACGATAAAATTATAATATCTTTTTGGGTTATCAAGTATAGTAACTGAAATTTAAGATCAAAAACCATGAAATTTATATGTGGTACATAGGTATATTCTTTTGTCCCTAAACCTAATAAAAAATATATAAAAAATATAAATAATAAATACCTTTTAAGCATACTTACAGTATCAACTTTATTACTATTCAATGAAAAAAAACAGCTCCTATTCTTATGCCTCCAAGGACTCTCTTCCGCCAGCCAAGTTTTTCATACAAGTAATAGGCTACTACTACAGGCTTGGGCAGGCTATCTAGTGCAGTTCAATTATTACCGACTGTACGTGTTTATACAATATGTGGTAGTATACTGGGCAGTCTGTATTCAATTCCATCAACATTAATTAGAACATAATTGCTTCCAGCAGCTTGACCTATAGCTATGTTGAGACAATAAACTATCCTGAACGGTTTAGGTTGTTCCTATGTCGTGTTAGGTTAGGTCTATATAGTTATTTTAGACGCAGTACCGTGTGGAAGAAGTCAGTTCCATTCAGTAACAACGTCTCACAAAAAAATAGATATTTTGACGCTCAAAAAACTGTAACAGAGTCTGAAGAGCCGTGGGAGTTTTATGAAATGTGTCGCTTCATTGACCTTGGACCCATCTCAAACGAGGTGCAAACTGTGGAGGGAAAGCGTGTCTACCAGATCCCTTTGTGGTGCCTACCGTCTGGATTAGAATTACCGGAGCCGACCTGGAGGTCCTTAAATAGACTACGGACTCAGGTCAGCTGAGCAAGGAAAATATGTCCAGGTGGGGATTTGCGGAGGGTGGATTGTTTATGCGGTGCAACCCAAACGACGTCCCATCTTGCTTCATGCCGTACGTGCCCAGACACCTACACGAGGGAAGACCTGATGACTGCCACCGACAATACAGTCAAAGTGGCCGGGTTCTGGGCTGCTAAAATATAAAAACATCGACACGAAAACAACACTCGAACCGCTAAGAAGAAGAAATCAAGTTAAGTAAGACTAGAAACACGCCTTAATATAATATAATATGCATTAATGTATATGCGACTATTAATAGAATTCGACTTGTTTATTTAGTTATAAGCGTGTGTTAAGAGGACCACGAATTTTTCCTAATACTGTAAAGAAGTAAAGCGTTCGTGGATGTATCAGGTAATATCTGGGTCTGCTGAACCCATTATGTAAAGCTATATTATTTTTTTAGAGAATAGGGGGCAAAAAAGCAGATGTATCGTCTGATGGTAAGCGATTTCCGCCCCCATGAACACCCGCAACACCAGAGGCGTCACAAGTGCGTTTCCGGCCTTGGGGGATGGGGAGGGAGATGAGGGGAAGGGTTGGATTATGGGTCACCGGTATCCTCACTCACTCGGTGAAACACAGCGCAGGCGCTGTTTCACACCGGTTTTCTGTGAGGCCGTGGTATCACTCCGGTCGAGCCGGTCAATGCATGCTGAAGCGTGGCTCTTCCACGTTATTCGTTAGTGTCATAGGCTATTTTATAACCCGAAAAATGATTACAGAAAAGCTAGTAAATAACAAGAAACAGAACGGCATAATAGTTGTGAATCAGCTGGAAAACAGAATAACTAGAAACAACGCTTTGTCAGGTAGTTAGTTAGCACGGCTGAAGCATCGCAATGCAGGCTTCGTTAGTGAGCAGATAAGTATGTATCTGTAAGATTGCGATGAACATGTCGACACAAAACTATTTCAAATGCAATCTCATTTCAAGTTTTGTCCCCAGGCTGTTTCCGCACTTAGCCTCTTAATTGGGCCATTGCCTCATCTCAAGGTTAATTAAAATTAACTTCTGCCGAAATGCCAGGCCGTCTAAATGAAAAATAAATCGATATTCCCAGTCACTTTCCTACACGCTTATGCTAATCCTACACAGTTTACAAATAACATAACCGAATAACACGCAAACACAATTAGTGTGTGAGTGTAAATTTGAACCACGGGCCCTTGTCTATGCCACCGGTGGGGGTAGATAAACGATGCACCCTAGGCCCCCTGACTGTGACCCTGTAGGGGTGCAACATCGATTTTAAAATAAACAGGTTGTATCAAATTTTCAACACTCAGATTATTTTATTCTTGGTCCTGAAAATTCAAAATTTTATTTTATTTGATTAAAGTTCTTGTACGAATTTATGAATGTATATAGTATCAGTTTGTAAGTTAGGTTTAAAAAATATTTTATTAAAAAGCATGTGCTTCTATCATGGCCGAGACATGCAATCTTAGGCATAGGCTTAATGATGGCACGGTGGAGACGAATAGATGAGCTGGAGTACTAATAAAAAACCCATACATTTGTGAATTTTACCAATTTTAAAAATATTTGCATCTTTTCAACCATCATATTAATTGATTCAATAAAAATTTATAGTAGTTAATAAGTTGGTTACATATTTTTTCTCGTATGGGTAAGCCAAACAATACAGTTTACCCGCCTTTGTTGCAATCCAAGCGGGAAAAACATAACCATTTATTAACAAGTAAAATTATCGATTTTTCAACCACAACCCTGACTGCCCTCACTAAATGCGCCCTTGCACTTCAGAAGGGTGAAGCTGAATTATTGTTTAGAGGGGGGGCTTTTAAAGCGGGAAACCCCGGCCATTGTGCATAGCCGATTTCCCGCTATCCGCCATTTTAATGTCCTTCCATCGCTCGGTTTCTTTATCTATGTGTGGGTAGTTTGTAGTTTAAAATGTACGCTGCACCGAATTTTTCATATATACATATAATAATTAATTCATATAGAAATACAGTCATTACATTTACAATTAGTGTATTTGAACTTATTTTATTTATGGTTTGTGCTTTCAAATACATACATACAATAATTATGAAACTCCTTTAAAAGTAGAGAAAATAAACTAAATCTGTTTTTGTTGTAAATACCAAAAATATAGCAATAGCAAAGCTCCTAAACCGGTAAGGTGCTCGAATTTTTATTGTTTCCAGCAAAATATTGCTAAACCTAGAAATGTGTCAAAACTTTTACAGGAACTAAGCTGTATATTTGAGCAATACGGTGACAAACTTTTAGAATGTTTCCTTCAGCTTATCACTTGTACCATACCCATTTTTTCAGTGTGTTTAACATTATTTGTGTCAACACATCCAATGCGCGTGTGTTGGAAGCCTTTATTACTGTTAGAACTATTTTTCCTATTGTTGTCATGTCTAAAGGGTAACATCAAGTGTCATATTCAAAGTACAGCCTTGATGCTCTTTTTGAGTGGCTTTTAGTCACCCTAGCGGAGTTTTCCAGCTCTATATGAGTGTTATATTGCTGAATATTTCCCTTGAAAGGAGCCATTACCTGAATACTACATATTTGACTACCTCGCTTTGGAACATATGGACTAGCTCGTCTGAGAAACTTAATGTTAAGCAAGTCTTGTGTCGCTTCACTGAGTGAGTGCAGCCGATCTCTCCCGCTTTAATTCTTGGGAGACTATAAGGTGATATACTTTGCTCTCTCATTCTTTTTTTGTCATAGTTTGGACAATTAGCACTCTGGCATTGTACCTGTCTATAGGTGAGGGCAGCCACATAGCATCAGGTGATTCGTATTTGACCCTTTTGTTATAGAAAAAACCATCCACATTGGATGTTGTAATTCTCATTTTTAATATCCCTGAACAGCGAACCTACAAAGAATTTAATAAGCTTGTTAATATTAAGGTCTATTAAAGTCTTTTATTTATAACGTAGAAGTAAATATGACGTAATGAGTTTTCCAAAAGCCATTGACAAGTCGCAGTCAGACCGAACGCGGCTTGTCCCCAATTGGTGCCCGTTTAGCGACATTAAAGAACATTTATCGACCAGCAGGGGACACGCGATCATTTTTGGATTATGCCCATCATAGACGAATTAATTAAGAGTACGGCCAATACATCCAGATCCCTGTCATTGTAATGGCACACTCTAATTTCGTTGTGGCCATTCAGGGTGTAGAGAGGCAGGGAAGATCAATCTGAAGTGGTTTGTTCTGGACTGAACGTTGAGCCAATATATTAAGAGCTATGTTGTTTTGAAAGTTTCCTTTAATTTCTTCGTTAGCGTTTTGATATGCGAGGGGAGGAGGAGGTCTTATTATATTGTTTAGTCATAACTGGACGTTCTTTGAGGGATTAGGGATGTTTGTGAGGGAATGAGATGTTCTTTCGTAATTAGTGGTGCAAGTGGTTTCCTTGATAAGTGCCACTTTGGTGCAGTGTTGCCGCCCTACTGAAGTATGGATTATAGGAGATTATTTCTTAAAGTAGGAATTATGAGGAAACTTTGAAGCCACTAATGTATCCTTATTGACCATTATATATTGTTCTGGATTTCATTCTAACATATTTAATTGCTTGATTCATTACAAAAATTGTTGAAGTCCTGCCGTAAGGTATACCTTTGTCAGTATTTTTACGTCATAATTTTAAAAAGCATACATCAATCCTGTGGAAATTTTGGGCAAATTTTCCGATGTTAAATATTTAGCCATATTTTATAACGTTGAAAGTTGATATTAAAAAGGAGGGGTTGTTAACAATAGAATACAGGTACGTATATCATTCACGGAATGACGGGAAATGGAAAAATCAAAATTCTCATCCGCTATTCAAAGTAACAGATAGCTGTGACGAGCGGAGGGAGTACAATGACCGAATACGTTGTAACCAAACGTGAACATACCGGCACATTTTTCTTTTTTTACATGCCAAGGAATAAACCATTACTCATACAGGTACTAGGTTTTCTCCAAAATAAACGTAGGGACTAAATTTTAGTAAAATAAGTGTCAGACCCAGTTTCAAAGTTCCTGATAAACTCTTTTAGACTTTTTAGCGTTTATTTGCGAAAGATAACTATCTGAAAACTATCTTTAACTGACCGAAGAACTGGTGAAACTAGTGTTTAATCATATGGAGTAAAATCTGTGATTCTGGAGAAAAAAAAACTAAGGAAACCTAAAAGAAGACGAAAACTAAAAAAAGGATTGACTGAACTGAACTAAAGAAAACTAAAACTAATAGACTAAAAGTAAGTAAAACCTCAGAATGTTACGATTGTTTATGCCTCTAAAATGAAAGCCTGTACTATCTTAACCGAATAAATAACTTCGAACACTATACATCTGCCTGTTATCAGCTGTTTAAAGCAAAAAATACACACATGAGAATCAGACTATGATTATCAAGATGCTCTTTGAAACGATCCCAACTGAATGAGACAGGACCAGTAGTAAATATTACCTACACGACCATTACTATTTTAGTTTTTCAGTAATTTAATTTGACAAATCCACATGACTCTTGTTTTATTTAAACTAATTTCCAGATGTTGTAAAGGTGGACTTCATTCCGTCGGCATATTCTCCTTTCAACCTTAGAGCGATGCAGTTAAACAGGATAGATGCTCAGAAATTCAAAATGATACTGTAAGCGGAATACAAAACAAGTTTTGATAAAATTTATACAGCCTTTGTTATCCGGGCTATTATTACGAATCAATTGATATCTCATTCATTACAATCGGTTCAGTAGTTTAGACGCTACGCTAGAAAATGTATTACTCTTTCTTTCCGTATCATAAAAGAAGACTAAACATTTATTTATCTAATTAAAAACAAAGAGCATTTATGATTGATTGTGAGTTTTATTGTGTTCATACACCGTTTGTAGAAAACAAAAAAACATTAGAAAGAAAACAATCACATCACAGTCAAAATCCGTTCGGATGCAAAACATTCTGGTTGGGAGCGTCCATTGTGTGTCCATCTTCGGCCCTAACTTTATATTGAAAAATGGGGGAGAACACAATACCGACGAGCGTAATGAAATATTTTGAATATTTGTATTTGATTCCTCTTTAAAAAGTCTATATCATATCACCAGTTACAAAGGACCCTCCATTAAACGTACATCATTCTAACATTGATAACATCGGTGGATTCTTTTACATTGGACGGGGAAAATTCCAGGCCTTTCACGAATTTTTAATTCCGCAGTTTAGTGGATGTATTCTGAGGAATTTTCGCTATGAGATATGGTTTTATTTGTCTTTTATGGGATGAGTTACGAGTCCATATAGTCTGGACTTATGTAATATATGGCCGATTTGTCCGGCAGGTGAGTGGAAGTTTCCTTATTGGAGAAGTTCATTGAACCGTTGTTGTGGTTTGGTAGGAATGCTTTGAAAACTTATCGAATTGATTGTCTGGATGGGAAGACAAATGATGTAGGTAAGTATTCAGTTTGCAGACAGTGTCAGTACAGCATTGGTAAACACAGCATTACAACTTTGCTAAACATGTTCTGAGCCATGCTAAGATCTATATTGCAAAATATTACTCTACAAGACATTGTGTACTTTCTTAGCTTCAATTTCTCATATTAATGCTGGTAATATAAGATAACTTACTTCAAGAGCAGATGATAACGACGCCTTCTCCTGCTTCAGAGTTTCCACGCGGCTCTTGTATTGCAACAACGATCGCACTGTCTCCTCCATCCTGCAACAACAGATACAACCTTTAAGATAACATACTTGTTTCATATAACAACCGCAACTAAAAGTATTATATAGTGGCTAATATCTGACATTTCGATTTATCTCGGATGAAATTTGACTTTAAAAATAAATGCCTCAGCAGTATTCCTTCAGTATTCTAAGTCTTTCCAATAATGCGCCATACCATTCAGTGTAGTAGGTAGGATTACCTGCTTAGTGGTCATAACGTAGATCTTAGCTATGCTATAATATGATCTATTACTATTTACTAATGTTATATAATGCAGAGAAACCAAGAACATATCATATAGTATTCACTTCACCCAAAAGTCTACCTTCAGTCGTAGACATACTGTTAATTATACCATACCGGTGTCGTGAATCTGATATCTTCAACCACAACTAACTTAAAGTTTTAATTGTCATTAAAACGCAACGTAGAATCGACACTTTATCTCCCAAGCTCATAACACAAGTAACTTCAAAAACTATCTACTACCAAAGTTATCGATAACAGTTATTATAACGTAAAGTCGTCTGCCAAGTCACTAACTTGTGCGTGTCCCGAATAACTAGGAGTTTAGTGTTAGTTGGACTCACTTTGGCATCTTTACTATGTTTAGTGTTAGTTGAACGAACTTACCCTCATTTTTGCCGCTTTATTTAGTTTTGTGTGAATACTTTTTGTTTTTAGCTGAGAGTATTTTTGAGTTTGATATTTTCATGTTTTTGATATAACGAATTTATATCTATCATTTTCGTTACATCTGAATTGTTATGAGGTTTGCAAATAACTTATCTTATAGAAGTAGCGAACTCAAATTGTCTAAATTATAAAACAATATATGAAGTTCAGCGACAATTGTTTTATTTATAAGCCATTAGGAAACGCTATAAAATGGTACCACAATTAACTGAAAGCCATTCTGTCACAACATTTCTTCTCAAAGAAGACAAACGATGTTACAAAACACTTCATTATGCAGACGGATCATACTGGTGGGCGACATTTGCATATTCACTGTGAGATAGACAAGCACATTAACGTAGAGTTAGAAGGAGACAGAGCTATTGCATTTGATGCCACTTCATTAGGAGAGGCGTCCGTTCGCTGGGATACGTCATTGACTAATGACAAAATTGAAGAAATATGACTTTATTTTTTTTTATTCTGTAGTAGCCATATGCGTCATACTTTACGGAAGTAAAGTATTAACGAAAAAACAAATTTAAAATGTGTTTAATGTAGATATTTATACGGTTTAAAGTCTCGTAAGTACATATAGTAAGTCTGTTGTAGGAAATGATGGTATAACAATAATATGTTCAAACTGTTTCTAAAAAGCATGTTAAGCCGAAAGTTCCTATCAGGATTCTACTTAGAAACTAATTGGTCGCTAAAGAAAAATGAGTGTCTTTTTTTTAAACATGGCCTATGTTTAAAAAAACACTCATTTTTCTTTTACCAAAGTGGCTCTACTCTCCCTGATGGAAAGTATGAGAAGTGTCTAAAATCTTTGTCCATTATTTATACTACTAAAATAAATTGTCGAATATAATGCCCTACTTTTTAAAAACTGCTATTCTCATAATATCGGTACGGGACTTAGGAATTATTATATAATTTAAGAATCGTATAAGTTATTTTAAATTCTCATCGGAACTGACCGTCTCGAGGCTCAATTTCTAAAAGCGGATGTTAAGTGTAACCCTATAATCTTCATGTTTCCTTAATACCGTAATCCTAACCCTCCAAGGAATATTAATAATTAAGAGGGTGGAAATCATTTTGAGCATTTTCTTTCAAGGATTATCTCTAAGACTGAAGGACTGTGGCAAGGCTTTGTAATGTAAAACGGTAATACTGTCTTAGAATGGACTATTAAAATTGTAGCTCCTTGATTAATTTCTTAGATTAAAAACATTGGCATTGCGGCTCTGATGAGCGGATTCATAATTTATATGTTTACTTTAAATGGTATTTGGGAAAATACCACCATTTTGACTTCTTTGTGAACTGTAACTATGTCATTACATATAAGCCCTATTTCAACTGATACAGATTTGTTTCGGATAGCTTATGTGTCCGATAAGCTATTCGGAACTTATCTGCAACCCGTGAAACAGGGCAATAAGACCCTTGGTTTAGTTTTTTTATGTTTTTTTTTAAATCATTATTTTAAATATTTACATTTGGTTTTGTAGGTATTCGCTACAGTTTAATATAAAGATGTCGAATTCCAATTTTATTAGCAATACCAAAACATTAATGAATCACATCGAACGTAGTAATACTGTTTTAATATAGTATTGTCATGAACTTGTATCTATTTAAAGTGTTATTAAAATTGACATTAAAACTGCAGAGTCTAAATTCGCTATTATCTTTAAAGAACCATATTTTTTTTATAAGATGGAAGAACTTTCAGTCAAATAGTGAACCATGAAACTTTTCAATAGCGTTGAATAGAATGAATTCTACGCGATCTTTGTGTGCTGAGACAACCTTTGAAGGGTAAGAAAAGATACTTAAATTAGACCATTGTGAAGTGTTATAAAAAAGTTTAATTAATCATTTGATTCTGGTATTTTAAATAAATATCTCATAACTCTATATATATATAGTACTATTTAAAATCGACTCTACGGATCTATCGACTTTAAATTCGTATTAAAGAAAATAAATTGGTTAATCATTATAAATATTACCTATTTAATTTCATTAAATAGGTAATAATTTATTACTATCTACATGCACAACCTTTTATCACTTTTGAAATTAAAATTTTAAAAAATGACGAAAATGTAAATAAACGGGATCACCAAAAGCATTCTCAGCTAAATAAAATTAATCATCCGAAATTAATTTCGAGGAAAGCAATTGAACCTTTTTCGCGTATTTCCCACGTGGTATATTCTAAGCTGGCAACATTCGGGGGTCGATCAACTTAGTCGGAGGCTTATTACAGTGTAATTTAATGTTTTGTTTTTTTCGTCGGTGTTTTTTTTACACGGCAATGTTTTACTGCGGCCAGTCACGACAGTATCGACCGAGGTGTGTTCTATTTTTGATTTAATGCTCACATGTTTCTGTTGTTGAAAATAATTAAATTCTTGTAAAGGAATTTTTGGAAAGCAATTTTGTCTATGGATATTGTTAATGCTTTTAATACTTTATAAATGCTACTAATGTCTTTTTATTAGGGCTTTCTCCGGTTAAATTCGATAATTTGAAAAGTAGCAACTCCTTTAAGCACGATTACAAAGAGTGCTTGAGTGTAAGATACTCATTTATAATATATTCATCATTTATTGTTTAATAACTTAAGCAATAAAATAACTAATCATGTACTCTTTTTACATAGAAACCTCTGTAAACAATTCCGTATTTGGATTATGCAATAGAACTTTATAGCTATATTTGTCTGTTGCTGCAAATAAAACAAAACTATTTTACATAGAAAACTCTTTGTATTTTTGCGACCAGACCCATCAAAAGCACGTTAAACAATTGCGAGGTCTTTTTTCTTTTTTAAAAATTTTTATGTATATGGCCTCCAGCCGCTGCTGCCAGTTCGACGCCCGACGCTGGTCCCTCCCCTATTGCGACAAATTACGTCGCGCTCAACCCTTGACCAGATGAGTGCTCGTAAATCTTATCTATTAAACCTGTGGTCCGTAGGTACGGATTTGATGGTGTGATGCAAGTCATTAACTCTTAACTCTAGACATAAATGGATCCCTAATTCTGAACGAACCCAATTCTATAGATTTACTTCTACGTTAACAAAGGCTGCCTGTTTTCAAAATATGCTCCACAGCACCGAGTGCTTATGTTTATGATCGGGTAAATTTACTTATTTGTGTTTTATTTTTTTACTTTAATTTCTGAAGTTCTTGTCGGTAAAAAAAAATTGTATTACAATTTTCACCTCGGTTTAGAAAAAAATATATAAAGAATAACATAGTCAACATCAGTAACATTTTACAGCTTACAATTGTGCCACACACCAACATCTATGTATTTATCTAAGCATAGGATTACATCCTCGCCGCGTGGCTCACATTGTCGCTGGTCGCTCAGTATGGCGGCTAATGTCTGAATAATAACTCATTGGATTTCAGTTAGTGCTGCCGGTGTTGCCAACATATTCAAATTAGCTGGCTGGCAACAATAAAAAACTGGGTTTTTAATTAGGAACAAAACATTTGGTTTTAAAAATGCATCCCTTTCTTTTTTGTTTATTGTTACTCGTATGTTTTTAGAAAATATTCTTTAAAATTGCTAATTACAACATGAATGCTTCTACAGATTATACAAAAGTTATCACATCAAATTTACTAAGCAGTTTTAGTATTTGAGACCCGTAAAAATTTAAGTGTTTTTCTGAAATGAATATTTTTATTTTCAATATACTATGGTTCTAGTCTTAATTGCTTATCATGACCACATTAAAGGCCTGAGAAAAGAGGCTCTGATTTAATATATCACTCTTTTTTGCTTATAATGTAGGTAATTTATTTATATAGCATGGTTAAACCGTTACAAAATTTTGCGAAGACAAAGTTTAATAACGGAGTAGTAAATAGACTTATTTTAGAAAGTTACCAAAGAGCTTTATGTTAAATACTTATGAACACAGCTTCCTTATAGCGATGCATTTGCTACATGAAAAATATAAACCCATATAAAAGCAACGTAATGTTCTAAAGATCCGACATTTTTCACCGAAATTCACTTTGATAAACATCCATCTCCCGCATTATTTATACTCTGTTACACACCTGTAGGTGGTAAGTAGCAGTGAGGAAGAGTAAAGAGGAGTGAGGTACGGTAATTCCCCGAATATTCGCAAGTTAGCGCGAACGATCGCTGTACATTTTTAATAAGAGACGGTAGATTGAGAAGCACCTGTGTAAGGATAGTGATGTATATAGCGCCATCTAGTGGTGTGTTTTTGATGTAATATTTGGCGTAATCTGTTACACAAGAATATATAGCAGCAGGAACTACGCTGAACGACAGACTGTATTTTAATAAGAATACGTAAATGTACAACGACATTGTTTGGTTTTCTGATGAATTTTTGATACAAAATCTCAGGGAAATGGACGTATACGTTTATTTTTCAAATTACGTGTTTACTCATTTGACCTAAATATTTAAATGAGATCTAATTGTGATCATTCGATCAATGAAGTCGACAAAGGTATTTAAAATTTATATTCCAACACTAATATGTAAAAATATTTGTAGCGGTTGGTATCCATATATTAAATTACGTGAAATAAAAATCACCATCGTGGGAGAGCCACGCTTCGGCATGCATGGGCCGGCTCGACCATAGTGATACCACGGCCTCACAGGAAGCCGGTGTGAAATAGCGCCTGCGCTGTGTTTCACCGAGTGAGTGAGGATACCGTAGGCCCATAATCATAGCCTTCCCCGAGGCCAGCAACGCACTTGTGACGCCTCAGGTATTGCGGGTGTCCATGGGCGGCGGTAATCGCTTACCATCAGGCGTATCATCTGCTCGTTTGCAAATTATTCCAAAAAAAAAAATTTTGTTGGTACCTAGTAAGTATAAAATTGGCACAGTTAAAGTTTATGTGGGGGAGGAGTATAGAAGGGAAAGAGTACAGTTAAAAAATATAAATTAAATTAATGTTAGTCAGCTAATACCATCGTGTTAAGAAGTCGATCGGTGCAGAACTTATTACCTGACTGCGAAAGAAAGAAGGTTATGTTTTTCGGGTGCATGTATGTCTATATGTATATTACTTTGGCACGCCCTAGAGCCTAAACGGCTTGTCGTAAAAAATATATAAGTATTTTTAACGGTGATTACGAATTGAAAACTGAATTTAATAAGGATGACAGATATTGGCGCAGAAGAGTACTTAAACTAACTTATTTTTGATATATGTACTATAATTGAGTACTAAAATTATAATTCATAGTCACAGTTCGCAGTTCATGGCTGGACATTGGCTTATATAATTGCAAGCACTATAAAACATGTCTATAATCAAATAAAATTCCTCAGAAATAGAACAGTGGACTTTAACTAGGATAAAGCTCCAAATAACTGCCACTTATATGTGTATATAGATATAATATTTAGGTTGTTATGTTATTTAGACTGCATATTAATATAGTAATATATATAGGAAAGATAATTGGACTGCCATTGAGTTCAGACATGCGCTGGTTGATTGCATTGTTACAGTCCCTGAACACGCAACCTGCCACTATTTCACAAATATTTCAAAGATAAAATAACTGTGGGCTTGTCAATTTTACATATTTTTATAATGAAGAGTCTTTTATTTCCACCTAGTTAGGATAAATATTTTACAATTTACTTAATTCTAAAGTACCGTCAAGATTAAGGTTATATACGTTATGTATTTTTGATATGTATTTGTGTTCAAAGTTCATAAACTTTAGTATTCGAAGAGGAACCAATTTCACCACTCTCTGATAATGTTACTAATAAAGTACTATTAACTTATTTGCCTACTATATACGGACCGTATGGCCTTAACCCTCTCCTAAGAGGAGACCCGAGCCCAGCAGTGGGACATTATGGGTTGTTGATTGATACAGACTTCGATGTCACAATAGAATATACGTCAGATACACATTGTATATACTTTTTTAGTAACTCATCAGTGCCTGAAATTTTATTAGGCACTGATGAAATTGGTCCTCAACATTCTAGAATATTACAGAGGTTAAAGAGTAAAGGCAATTTTTAAGGTAATTTCGTTGACGGTGAAAACCAAAAAGGGTAAAATTTGTTACGAAAAGTCTCTCCTGCCTACCTCTCCGGGCATGGAAACGTTTATTTAGAGTATAATTTATACAATCAACTCAATAACATAGAAGACAACTCAATAACATAAGTTAAGCTAATGGAAAGCATGAGTTAAATCCAAGATGGTCACCATCCTTATTGGGAATGTGAACATTGCAGTTGGCGACCCTCACAAAGGCAGTCTAGTGACATGTATTTTCAGACCCCACTTAAAGGCCCCGGGCTCAAACGCAAATTCGTCTTATTACAAAGATTAACCTTCAATAAATATAAAGAATATAGACACTGTTTTATGTAATTCTACGAACAACTACTCGGTTTTACCTTGATAAGCGGTTACCAGTACCAATAAATAAATAAATAAATAAATATTTTCGGACATTTTAACACACAACGCCATTTAGTCCCAAACTAAGTATAGCTTGTACTATGGGTGCTAGACAACTGATATTAATACATGTATACTTTTTTTTTGTAAATGCATACATATTATACATAGAAATGTATGTTTGTTTGTATGAGACCGACAATTGTAAACACGTTTTTTAAACTCTAGTCATTTAAAAGATTTTTTTTTTAAAGTAATGACGCCCTGTGATCCAGAATGATTGGCAAAATAAAATGATAATCACGTGATGAACGACACAAGAACACATAAAATAAATACTAGATGCATTGACACTATTACCCACTAATTTAAACTATATGACAGCATTGTTGCTAACTTCTAACCATCAAATCAGTTGTTTGAAAACATATTTTTAATCGATTGTACCCGTACATAACATACGAGTATATTATATCGCTTTGCCAATAACAAACCAAATTTCGGCAATATTTCTCAGCCGTGTACAATCAGGTAATAGTCACAGGCTATATTTCTTTTCGCGACACCCAATTAGGGTCGGGCAGCGATAACGAGAAGTCAGAGGTCACGCCTAAGGATTATGAAGATCTTTTGTTACACACGTAATGCTGGGGTTCATGTTTTAATAGTTTTATTATTTCTTTACGTTTTCAGGTGAAAAAATTCCATACTTTTGATATTGATTGTACTATTACAATGAAGAGTTATTTTCTTGCGGTATTTATGGAATTTTCCAAGGAAAATTGAGAGGTTATATTGGCGTTTATTATCCAAGGTTACTAAAAAGGAATATGGGTTCTATTCTATGGAATTTAAGGATCACAATTACAGTAGATCACAACGGTAATAAATGCACTGTATTTCAATAGATAAAGAGTTGTAAAACTTTACGAATATATACGTATCTAAATCTAATATCTAAAAATCTCGTGTCGCGGTGTTTGTGTGTGACAGAAACGATAGAAGACAGACTCCGAAATGGCACTACCGACTTTTATGAAATTTTGTTTGTATATTGGGTAGGTCTGAGAATCGGCCAACATCTATTTTTAATACACCTGAATGATAATGGTGACATTTATTTTTGAAAAGGAATGTTTGTCGGGTCAGCTAGTTATACTATAGTTTTAGTAATCATAAGCTTATGTTATTTCAAAATCTAAGCAAAGTTTATGTTACAAAAGTTCTTCTTATATGATCGCTTTAGTGTCAGATTTGCAAGTTAATTTCTATTAATCGAATCACAATTTATGACATTCAAGTCACTATAATCTTACGTGAGAAGAGGGCCAACACAGTTTGATATTCGAGAGTTCCAAATTTAGGAATAGTTATTAATAATCTATAACCCACAACCGTTTCTTCCGCATTATTCATTGAAGGCAGAAGTAGATAAGCATCCATACCTCAGCCGGAAAACTCGCATAATAAATTATTTAGGTTAAAGGGCCACCAGGTAAATACCAGTGGGTCAAGGCATTTAGGTGCTAAGCCGTATCGCTGGAATGCTTCCAAAACTAGCGTCGGTCGAGTTATCGTTGAACCTGGTCGTTGCGCTACGAGGGAGCTGCTACCGTTCGTCATGGAGCCCTAACATTGTTATTATTATGATTACAATGTCATTTTATGAGTATTTTTTAATCTTGAGTTTGAATTTGAAGGTCCAGCTTCAATAATTAAGGAGGAATAAGATTTTGTTGGCAATGGGTGTCATTTATGTTTGAACTTAGTAAAGAAAATGAAGTAGTTAAATTTTATACATATCGTTAATTTCTATTTATAGGTACAATGTTTCAACCGATGGTTTTTAATTCAGTTTTAATCGGTTTCAGTTCGTATAGTTGGATTTCACAAAGAGTCACGATCGTATTGTGGTCCAAGGAAAAATAATAGTGGCCACCAAGTGGGCGTTTTTGAACTGTTTAACATTTCTAATTGGGTCGCTGAGAAGGTGTAAAGTTTGATTAATTTCGATGCTTTTTAAATCATTCATTCATTGAGTTTTACAGGAACTGAATATACACTGTATTTATAATTATGACAGCAGCAAAGTACAGATATTATTGTTACAAATAAGTACTTAGAAAGACTCAGTTTTAATTTCCAAACGAGACTTAGAAATTAGTTTGGAGTATCAAATTTGATTTTGAACAACTACTTGTATTAAGTTTTAATCGTTCATAGTAACTTTATTCACACAAAAATGCAAAAATACTCATAAAATAACGCTGTCAATAGTCAAATCGCTTAAGCTCATCACTTGAAATTCTTTTTTACTTTACTCCAAGCATTTACAAGTTTAGCTTGAAGCGCGCTGACTCTAGGGATATTGATGTAAGCGATAAACGGTTTATGAGCCACATGTGCTGCTTTTAACAGATCTAACAAATGAGTTCGTGTAGGTGTATTTTTTTATTTTGCTTGTACATATACATCGGGTTGCCCTAAGGCATAGATACTGCTTACATTGTATTATGAATCGTACGGCACATTTTAAAAAGGTTTCAAATTAGATTCGAAGTAATTATTACACTAAATAATTTTTACAGTTGCTTATTTTTCGTATTTAAAGTTTTAGATTACACTGACTTGATTTGGTATGTTGAAAAAAAGTATTTAATATCTGATTTGCCTAAAGCTAAAAGCATCCCCATTGATAACATATGCAACATGACAATTACAAGAACAGTATGGCAACGCATAATATAACTATACTATATAACATATACATGTAAATTACATTGAAAATCCATATCACAGCAAATTTCCATCATGTTCTTCGCCTTTTATAAGCTTTATTGTCACATAAGAAAAGCGATCAAGCGTATAGCCAATCCACGTAGAGCTTCAAAAGTCCATTCATCTCTATTAAATACAATGGCTTTTCGTAAGCCTGACGTACCAACTTGAACTAGACGTCTTTATTTGAATCATTTAAATTTTGTCAAAGGATTTTTATATCGATTTCCTGCATGCTACCTTCGCTTATATTTTCATGAGTGATTTTGATGTACTGTATTTTTTTACTTTACTCATTTAGACTCGTTTTGAAGGCAACTACAATTAGAAAATCAGATTTTGGATATATTCCCCTAATCCTTAACAAATATATTTTAGTTTTTAAAATTCGCTTACAAAAATCGGTAACATACATTGAAACAAGCAGCAAAAAAGATTAAATAAGTGTTTATCATAGTTTCAGAACCTAATGGATAATTTATTTGCATGAAAAATGGATTTATAATTTCATTCCTCTTCTTAGTTTTCTTTTAGTGACGGAGATATGGGTAGGCTACCCATACGTTTTAATTTTTCATCTAACCCATGACACTGCCAAAACGTTGCCAAACGGCCATTACTACCACACAGGTTTCAATCAACCTTCCAAAACAAATATCAATGAATGGAAAATTTAACAACAAATCCTCACAAAACTCAATACCAATATAAAGATATACCATAACTTCTACCTGCATTTAGCACCATCTGCCGACATAATCTACGTTAGCTACTTGGGATCACAGAAATGACCCCCGATTAGTACCATAATGGCCGATCTAATAGCCTATGGACATTAACAGCCGGGCTATGAATATGTGCTTATTTATTGTCTGTGGTATGTGTTGTGCCTTGTCAAAAATACCGTAAACATTTGAGTTTATTTAACTTTTTCATATATTTTTCCCTGAAAAGGATCTATCTCTTTGTTATACGATATTTTGTCTGTTTTGAATCGACTTTAGTTTTTTTCCTTATTACGACAATTGTGCTACAATTGTGCTTAGTGTTGGTATTATTATTTTACAAAAATATTCTATTTATAGATAGACAGTGTGAAAAATCAAAGGATAATGAATAGAGAGACAACTTGCTACATCTAAACATTTTAAAGGTGAAAATGCTTTATTTTAAAGGTAAAAATAGTTTTCTTATTATCAATTAGCGGAACCCGGCGGTGTTATCTGCAGTCATTGTTGTACCGTGGGTAATTGGTCCAGTTTTTCCAGAGGTTAGCCAGAACAAACAGGCAGTTTGTTTAAATAAAAAAAAATGAAATCGATTTTTTCATATGATAATAATGTAAGGTTTAATGAAAAGTTAATTTTAAAATTACATAGAGACACTTAAATATTATTTATTTATACACATATATAGATTTATTTAAGCATAATTAACACTTAACAATTATGTTTTTAAGGTACTGTAGGCTTCTTTCTATAACTTCACTTGTTGGTTTCTATTCACTTTGAAGTACGACCACATAAGCTACTTACAGTACCGAAGTACACAGTTAACACGGCCTTCCACTCAGAGGTCCATTTCCATAGCCGACTGAGTTATGGCCTAGTTAAGAGGTCAACTTGATTTATAGCTACTTCCAGAAAGCGTTGAAGCGTAAATCTATCTGCTTGATAGGTATCAATGAAAATGGGTTGTAATTTTGTTAACAACATAAAAAAAAACGACTGTATATGTGTTTTTTATGTGTGTTTAACACATTAAACGTTGTCTTTGTAAATTCAATTAGACGCTTAATACCTACACTCTACTCTACGAGTATTACAAGCTCACAGGTGACTATATCAATTTCTCACTCTTCCAATAACCGTTACTAAGTACCTGTTACTTTTACTCGTTTGGAAAGTAACATTGAAGTAACGACATTAGCCGTTCCCGCGCAGAACTTATTAAATTTGGAACACGTCCTCTCGTTTATATGTTTTATTGTAGATGTAACATAACAGTTGAGACACACAACATTTGAGTCGAAATAAAATATGTTAAATATCTTATTAGTTTGGCTAGGGAAATATTGTAGGCAAAACCTCTTTTCTGAGGAAAGACCTATGATCAGCAGTGGACATTTATAAGCTGTTAATAATATTAGTTGTCAAAATTGACAAGTGAATTACAATCCTCCAATAGCGAAGGTAAACTTAACTTAACGTAACTCCATCACGACGAAGACTTGAAGACTCGAAGACTTAGAATTGAAGACTCGAAATACTTGACATTGGCAGAAATAGCTGATCCGGCTGATTGCCATATCATCAAAAGAAGAAGAAGAAGGTAAACTTCTTTGTATCTCCTCCATCTTTAAGAGCTTTGCTCAATAGTAATAGGTTCAGTTCAGCCAATGTTCTCCTTAAGATAAAGTGACAGAGAGAAAATATTTCATACACACACATAATATTTAAATATCATTGGGATGGATGTTATGCCCGTCTAACAGAAATAGAGGAAGAACCTCAGACAAAGTAAGGACGTTACAACATTGATATCAGTATTTAAATAAACATTAGTACAACAGTAATTACTAGCTGACCCGGTGAATTTTAAACAGTTATATTTTTAAATGAGTATTTTGTAAGTTTCCAAAAAAACTTATTTCAGTCATTATGCTCGTTTCAAGGCTGCTCAAGGGTAGTGTATAGTGGCCTAAGAAAATATTTATCACTTTCCCTTTTTTTTGGTTTTCTTCTATACAAACCTTGTATAGAAGGAATCCAAAAAAACACGTAAAAAAAGAATTATCCAATTTGGTGCAGTCGATCGGAAGTTATGCGCGTATACACGTGCAGTCCTGTAATTTTTTTTAATTTATATATATAAGTTTTTTTAATTTTTTTAGGCATATGGTGTTTTAGTTAATGGAAATGTTTGCTTTGCGCTTCGAAATTTGAGTGCTGTAAAAAGCTTAGTTAAAATTTTCAAAGAAAACAAAGCAAAATATATATTTAAATCTAAATCTTTTACAGTAAAGGAAGAATAGGTACTGTGTTTTAAAGATTTTACATGTAATTGATGCAAGCACGTAACTGTACGCACAACCAAACTGTGTGTAGTCCCCTTAAAGTTAAAATGTTCACCGTTTACAAGAAAGTTCTCGAAGGCTTTCGCAGGTAATGAGCAACACGTGATGTTTAGTACAATTTCTTCTCATTCGTCGAGTGCGATTAAACTTAAAGTGACGAAGGTTTAAGGTTTAATGAAAACGTTCTTGAGTTTCATAGTATTGTTGTAGGGGAGGCTTAAACTGTGTTGGGAGAGCTCCCGTGACGTCACAGGTATTAACGTTGTCTTTGTTGTAGGTGGGATATGGTAATTAAAGTGTTTTACATAGCATTAAGAACATTAGTAAGGGCTGCGATGATTTAATAATGCCAAGTGGTGTCATATTTGACATTGTTTATTACAGAAATTTCACTTTCTAAGAATGTCAAAAAATGTTTGGGTCTTGAATTTCCAATACAGTTGTTAGTATGTGAAACTCAATTAGACTTGAGGTTATATTTTACTAATATACGTGTACTAATCGAAGATGCCCAAATCATTTTGGGACACTACAAGGCTGCTTTTTTTTGAGTAAAATTTCACTCTAAAACTGTACCAGCGGATCGTAAAACTTTATTAACTGCAATAAATATGTATAATACTTATTTGAAATTCAATGTAATACCCTGGTGCCTTTTTGATTCTATAAAGATTCAGTGTCTACGGCATACACTTAAGTAATTCGCCACATTAAATAATAAGATTCAGACAAATTGAGAAACTCCTCCTGTTTTGAAATCGGTTAAAAATGGATCCACTGACAACGCAAATTGCAGGTTGGTTTTTTCCCTATATATTTTTTCTTAATTTCAAGAAGTTCAGAAATAGTTTCCGGAAACATCTCTAAATCATTTTAGAGGTTTCTTATCACTTTTTTCCTTAAGATTTGTGGTAGACCGGAAGTCACGAGAGCGGAAACGATCCATCCCAACTTCCGGTAACTTCGGCTGAATGGCGCCAGAGATTAGTGTCGCCATCTTGAAGCTACCGCTTTTCATATGGAAATCGACTTCACAAACTTTGGACAAGTTATTGTTAAAGTGAGGTGATGAATATGTTGCATTAAACTTGATTCCATGCATTTTGATGTTAATATGGGGTTGGCGATAGAACTATGGAGCTTAATAGAGCCATAGAGAACAGTTTTATCTTCTTTGTGGGGCTTGGTGGTATATATACTGAGATGGCAAAAATAATGTTATACGGCCATACGTACTAAAGCCTTCTCTTGCAAGTCTTCAAGATCCTACATTCATTAAGCCACCCAGGACCTAATGCATTCTTGAATTAAAAATGGATCTTCTACAGATTCCTTAAATAGTTAACGGTTATAGTTTTGATTATATGAGTTCGATTTAGGGGTAGAACGAAATTATTGTATGGTTTATTGAAGTGAAACTTCTTTAGGCACATGAGGGTAAAATTTTTACAAATGTAACGTCACGCAAGTATGCAACGGAAGTGTCGAAAAAGAGAGAGAGAGCGATCGAGACCGATTGAGAGAGAGTAAGACAGGGCGAACGTAGCATGAAGCAACTAGCGATGGAGTGAGAGTAGGGAGAAAGCAAGTGAGAAAGATCGAGAGAAAAAGTGAGATAGAGCGATTGTCGTATCACGCACAGTGCCATGGAGCGAGAGGTGGGAGAGAGCTAAGAAGTTTCACTTCTGACATGTTTACTTTGTACGCACGCACTTTTTAGATCTCTTTTCAGTAGCATTGAGTCAAAGACGTATTCATGTACATATAATATCTATTAGGTGGGATTAAAAATTTTTAGAACCCTTAAAAACTTTATAACCATAAGCACATAACATAAATCTGGTTGTTAAAGAGATTTCCGTGAGCGATGAGGCCGTCTTTTGAAATACCTAATGTTGTATAATACCTACTGTTATCTCCATATATGTGTCTATACAAAATGATACAATTGTGCAATGAAGTTGTATATAGTAACTTAAGTTTTAGTAAGGCTAGTTTAGTAAATTACTAATCCTACTAGAAAATTACTAGAGATTATGGGTTTGGTTTCCAACAACAAATAATGATTAAGATCGTTTGTTCTATGTTGTGGGTTGGAGAAATATTTAGTAGTATGTACTTGCTTTGACAATTTATGAGTATATTAAAATTAAATTAATATACTAGGAAATAATAATAAAAAAGAAACAATAACAACATTTACACAGGCGTCAAAAATTCTTCCGCATCATCGCCTACTGGTAACGTTCCAAAAAGGCTGGCAGCATTGCCACATTGAATGGCAATACTAATTCTCTGTGCTAGAAAAAGGCCGGCCTCCTGGTCACAAGAAGGGTCAATCAGTTCAAGAAGGGTCGTCCAAACCTACGTAATATACAAACAATATATCTGTAATAGAGCCATTATTACTTATAAGTATTAATATTTATGTGTAGCTGCACTGAGTTCGTTCTGACAAAAGTTATTGGTTAATCGCAGTCCTACAGAAAAAATAAAAAGATGTTATTTTACTCGCAAGTTTTACGTATTCTTTTACAATGAAAATCTTCCTTGTGGCTTGACAAATATATAAATGAATATAAAAGATTATTGTCTATAAAGATTCCTTACCTAAGGTTCATCGTAATGACTCATTCTCTACGATTTCACATTCACCTTCAAATCCTTTTACCTATAGTCCTCCAGTAGCTTCTCTACTTGCTTCGCACCTGGATTGGATTAACGTCTGTCTTCAGCGTCCATTAGACGTCATTTATGGAGATTGCTTCGCTCCCAACCCCCGCTCTCCCCTTGCAGCCTGCCTTTCTCGTCAGCTCTCATTAATCATCATGTGTCTGTCACTCGAACATCATGTTGTGTGGGAAAATATGTGTGTCTATTTTGAATTTTAGAAAATGCGTAAATTTTTAGTATACTGAGAACGTACTAAAACTTTACGTAACGAGTGTAATAATTGTTTTCTTATAACTTACATTTATGACAGAATGAGCTTAATTTTTTTAGTACATTTTATATTGCATTTTTCTTCAGTCTCTTATATCAAGACCTATGATTTAAACGTCAGTCTAGTTAAGATAGACACTGAAATCACTGGAATTCTCCTTGACAGTATCTCAGTTAAAGAAAACCTACTCTTTATTTATTTATTTATTTATTCAGATAGGGAATACAAACAATAGTATATAAAATGTACATACGGTTGTTATTAAAAACTAAACTAAGAATCGAAGTTCGAGAGTCAAACGACTGTACGTTTTATCTAGTAGTTTAAGCGGTCACCACATCGCTTTTAATCGCGTTTAGTGTTTTAATTTCAAACCCCAGGAAAGACCAACACTTTGTGTGATCAAAAAAATTGTTTTTCTGAGTCAGGGTGTTCTTTGTATCCATTTCAGGTTTATATGTAAATCCCCCGCGACACAGGGTTTATTTCTAATGCGGGAAATACTTTTCTTTAAACCCATGTTTAAGATATTAGAATTAAAATTAGGAAGTCAAACGACTACGACCAATCAGTCCCCTTAATCACACTTAAAAAGCGTCATTGAAAAATGCGGCAAAAATTTTACAAAGCAATACAAGACATCCACTTGCATCTTAAGAAACACTCGAAGGCACTTGAAACTACACGAACAATGACCCTTCGACGCTAAAGCCTCACAAAAGCTTCTGACCTCAATCCATTGTTGTCAATGAGCCGACTAAAGCGCTTTTGTGCAATATTTTTAGCACTTTTGATATGTGTGTGACGACCTGTTTTGATCAGGAGGGCATTCGATTGCCACGACATTGGTTCGAATTCATTCAGTGCTAATATTAGAAATATGCATTACCTATGATAGACAATTATTATTCTTATGAAAAAATGCATGATCAACATTATTTTTGACAAGTCATCTTGTTTGGGCAAACGTTTCTGATAAGTTTAAGTGATACACGATAACATTAGACTTATAGAAATATTTTACAAAGTTATACAGTCACAACATGAGTGAAAATGAAAACTTTTCAGCTTATATATCTTAGCGTGAGCGATACCAGTCGTAGCTAGAATAAACTCGCAATACCCCGAAAATTCTGATGAAATATTAAGAAGCTGTCTTTCATAATTCTGGAGCAGTTCTCCTTAAAGAAAACCAAATAAATTTTGAATCAAAGCTTTCCTCCTTTTCACAGTATTTAAACTAAAACATTAAATTACGATCAATCTCATCTAAAACTGTGATAAAATCGTTCATATGGTATCATGTTGCGTACAGTAAATACGCCTACAGCTACGCTTTAGTATCTACGACGTAGCAATTCCCGTAGAAGGTTACAGCATTCGTAGCAGTAAGTATGTCGTAGACAGCATTTACGGTTGACTTAATATGTTGTGCAGTAACCCGTGAGCTGGCACGACGTTGTCACCGGAGACATGATTGATTCAGTTTATTTAGTAATATCGAGAATTCAATATATATTGCTGACGATAAACAACCAACATATATGTTGAATATATATTTAAATAGCTTCCAAAGCATAATGGTTAGGGTGCAATTTGATCAAAATTGTAGCAGGGTTGAAGTGCAACGTCAAAGTGGGCCCATTCAGTCTAATAATCGTATGACAGTTTTGTTATAAATTTACTATGTTTAGATTCGAACCCGTGGAATAACGTGACAACTGCGAAGGTTCCGTGTTATTCTGGCTTTCTTCTTTAAACTAACTAATATCATTAATAAAGCAAGTTATTGATAAGAAACAAAATGAAGTATAAACCCATGCAGTTTAAAACAGCACACATAGGGTTAAGTCCAACATTCAATCGATCGCAATTCCGATATCTACCGAACGAAAATCCCTCAAGTATTAAATATCTCCTCTTTTCTATCACCTGATACAGCCTCGTTACGTCTTCAAAATACTTGACAAGATAATCTTCCCCGACACATTGCCGATATTTTTGCGCCTCCAATTCCCATAAGAGATCAATTTGGCCATCATTTTTCCGCGTCGATCAACCACTCGTCATTAAGGTGTTTTAACATCTGCGGAATTCCGCGAACCCCTGTCATTCTAGGTAATATATCACCGGCTTCGATTATTTGGGTCTGCGTGGGTGTCGTGGAGGTATTATATAAAAGTGTTTATCTGATTTGGATGTGGTATATTGAAAGATGGTATATAGATGACCAGCATTGCAATTACTATGCTCTTGACAGCCAGCTTAAAGGTATTTTTCAAATATGTTAAGTAATCCGATGAAGTAGAATTGTGTTTAGCGATATATAATCATCAGTATATAATAACTTGGTTATACAAAACTTTAATTATGATGTATTTTTAGGGCTATTTTGAGTTATTATTTTATTTAACTATCTCAGTTTGCCCAAAATAATGGTGTAAAATGATTCTTTTTTAAATTCCAAATCGTCTTTTTTTTGCTCGATATGGATAAAGGCAACAAACAGATGGACGTTTAAAATGCATAAATATGGAACCCTTCCTGCGCGAGTCCGACTCGCACTTGGTCAAATTTTTAGGATCACTAACTAATAACCACTATAAAATAAATTACAAGTATTTTAAATCGTAGTAGTAAAGCAATAATTACTGAACCTATCCATTTCCTTCTTACATCTAAGATCTGTCGCAAATACACCTTCGGAATCGTGAGCAGCCCCTGACAGTTGAGACGTTTATATCCACGCCAATACATTTATTATTCTGACATTCAGTATTTAGGTTATATTGTTGTACTACTGTATTGTTCTAGAATGGTCTCTAGATACTTTTCTATCGTTAATAATACCCATTGAATTTAAACATTAATTGAATTGTATTGTGCTGATATTACTCAATAACAAATAAGATATCAATGCTGCATAGATTAAGTCCTCTCCAAATAATAGTAGAGATTATTTTTGTTTGGCATCTTATTCAACTTAAAGCATTTTATGGATTAAATCATTTTCGTATTGAGTGATATAAGTATGATTATAATCGTACTGTCTAAAGTGATATCGATCTAGAAGCATGTGATGTTTTCAGTTCGTTCGTGAGTAAAATATGTCTACATCATTGGCTTAAACGGTTTGATGACATCATAAACCCCGTCGTTATCAGGTGTGCGTCTTACATAAACTTATATAACATACAGTATACTTGATTTTGAACATAACATCATCTGTGATAAGGTCCAAAATAGAAGAATGACGGTTTATACGTTTGAGTAATGTTCATAAGAGCTCAGCAGGATGCTTTAAAGGCTGGTCACGATTTTAGAATATTAAGTGAAGCGTGTTATGTTGTTATGGATTTGTAGAACAGATGTAACAATTCAGTAAGTTTATTTTCAGATACATTATGTATTATTTTTATGGTTCGATAATCCTAAAGTCATAAATATTTGTATATTTTGTAATATATATCTGATATATGGAATATTTTTGTCGTATCATCTGCTACCGACATTTACTTAGTAACCGTTGCATTGATCACTCAATATTTTTATTATATATTCGGCCTATGCTTTATGTGGGCGTGAATCGCTGACGTTTCATGGACGAATAATAGGTGGGGTCGTACTTATATTTTTACCACGAGTCTTTTTATTGTTTAACTTTTCAAATTGTATTAGGTACATTCGTACATATGTATATGTTGATCGATGAAAACGAAACTTGGCAATGAATTGAATTTATAAATGGAAGAAATAGTTGACTGGTGATAATATCCAGATGTCAATAATAAGTCAGCCAATGCTCCAAAAGTCAATGGTGTACAAATAAATAAATAAATCCGTGATGAAGGCTGTGCACGTGTTCATTTTATGATGATTTCGAAATAGTTGACGATAAGCCCAGCATTCAAAACCACAGCTTAACGTTTTGTAGTTATTGCAAAACAAATATATATTCGAATGGGAATAAGCGCATCATGAGATTAATACTATACTACAATAATGTCCTCACATTATCGTTATCGTATATATTATATTTATCATAACTATGGATTCTCGATCAAGTTAAGCTTTGGGTTTAGGTAAAGACTATTCTTTTTTCAAAAAGTATGACATGACACTTCGAAGTTTAAATAACATATTTAGAAGGCGTGTGCATCTGTTGGATTTTTACTCGCTGTAGATAAGCGAGATAATAACGATTACAGACATATAAATAAATATATAGTTAATCCTTGAATCCACGTGTAGCGTAGTTGTTTAAATGGTTAACTCGCCGCTCTCTATTGCGTTGCATGTTGTGAGTCCAAACGACACGTTGTGTGATCCACAACTTTTTGTTGTGAGTCTTGATATAGTTTGTTCGTAAGGTTGTACAGTTCACTGTGCCACAGGACATAATTCCTAATGCGGCCGTTGACTTTGCTCAGTGAAAACAATAAAAAAATACTTTAGAAAATGATATAAATTAAAGGTAAAGAACTAAAGCGCATATTGTTCTTATGGTTTTATTCGCCATAAAAGTTGGAAAATAAAGAGACTACTGAGTATCTTATTTACCATATAGATAGATGTTATAAAATCGCTTACACTCGATCCCCACCCACATATTTATGTAAAAGGTTTATGATTCAATCCAGTGAGTTACGTTTGTTATTATGCATTCCGTTTTTATGTCACTTTCATTTGGCAACCGGCACGGAATGAACTATTTTCGGCTGATCGTAAAACGGAACGCAACGTTTGGTGTCACATTGAATTTTATGTGAATTAAGGCATCTATTTAGAATATTGTATGGTTTGTGACCTTTTTACACACTGTTATGTGACCTTTAAGATTTATTGATGAGTAAATAAGATTTTCTTTAGAGTTGTGAAACTTTTTAAACACTTTTTATTTAACTTCTCTTTAGGGGTAACTTTGTGCAGACTTTAAATTATGCGCAGTTAAGTAAGATATTTTGTACGTAAAGTTTACTATTTCTGATTCTACGTTACAAGTTTAAATTATACTCATAACAAATTCTTACTTTTGTATGTGAAGAATTATGTACAGTATATTTTAGTGAAATAAATATATAGTAAAAGTATTGTTATAATTTAAAACTTTTTGGTAAACAAAAAACTAAAATTTAGTTGGTTTTAGTGGTGGTAAACGTCGGTTCCAAAATGTATGAACGATATAAGTTTAAATGTCACCTTCACCTTTGGAAGTGTTATCTTTAAAAGGAAAATTTCACAAGACTAATTTTGACGTTTTTACCAGTTTTAAAATTGTGTAAAATATACTCAGCCTGTATAAAAGCTTCGAAATCACCACTTCATCAGTTCTAAAGCCACACCCAAATATCGTGATCGAAACAATAAATCGAGTATTCGTCAAAATTCGTTGCGATTCGGTGCGATTAACTCATAAACGAGACTAGGAGCCACCTCCTACTGCCTAGTGTCACGCCATTTTGATATTAAATCTCGATTGTCGAGTTGTTTCGAGGTGCTGTGCTTTGAAGTTTCATAACTTGTCTCATTAAAGAACTATGTACTACACTGTTACAGTGTAATTTTATAGTTTAAAAGTTTCGAAAACACGATTTGAACTGACGGTTTCAAAAATTTAATCGTAATAATAATGTAAATAAATTGTTTTGCTCTATTAATAGTATTTTCACCAAATAAGGGTTGAAAGAAGCGATGAGAGCAATGAAGGATACAGGCAAGCAATAAGTAGCATCAAACAGACCTGCCCGCAACCTAGTTAGACTAAAAAGGTACGATCTCAGGAAGGTCATAGGTATCCTGATAGGGCATTTTTCCCTAAACAAGCTCCTGTTCACTATAGGCGAAACAGACAACCCTTTGTGAACGAAATACATGGAGGCAGAAGAAACACCGCAGCACGTTCTCACAGAACGTAGAAGTGTGGAAGATTAACAGACGGACATCCTCCAATCAACATCACTCCCGGCAGCATGTAATGATCTGAAACAGCAGCTGAGCTTCTGGGATGACCTAGGATGGTTGGAGTCAGAAGATGATAAATTCTCGTACAAAGTCCCAATCAAGAGGCTAAGTGCAGAAATAGGCCGCCAAAACCAACAAACAAAGAGTTGCTGATGTCAGTATTGCTTAGAAGTGCTAAGGAATAAGAAGATAAATTTATTTAAATTGTTCATTTAATTGAATGTTACAATAAATTGTGAGAGAAAAATCAAAGCGATAAATTACAAAACATTATTTTGGGGTATGCATAAAAACTAGAAACATACTTTCAAGTGCATGAACCTTTCCTAAAACTTCAGTGCACATAAAAAGAGATACTAACATATCCCCATCCTTCTCTAAAAGCAAATCATAGCTCAGTGTAAAACCATTTGGCAAGATTTACGTTCCAAAGGTTTATCACCTTGACCATTACATTTAGGGGCTTTGGAGATAAAATTTAATTCACCCCGACCACGAATAATTTACATTGCAGTAAGAGACTGATTTATGTATATTTTAAGTATTCCCTTTCAGATAAAAGACGCCTAACTGAGGAGAGTAACTGTGAGTTGGTTAGAACCTTTATAGCTCAACCTGAACGAGTATATTTGTCGTAAAAATTTTAACTTTAAGAAAAAGAACTACTCAATTATTATTACTTAATTCATTATCTAAATACTTATACTTATTATGAATTCTAAAGTCAATATGATTGTTCTTGTTGAGCCGATTTGTATGAATTACAGTATAGCGATAGCCAACAAATACGCAAACGGAGCCGCGAGTAAAACAAAAATACGATATTAATCAAATATTACTTAAAGTTATTTAGTTTATTTGCTTTAAGATTACTGCTAACTGTTTCACATCTTAACCACTGAACCTATAAGGAACAGTACTTTTAAACAACAACAAAGAAAATTATATGTAACTAAATGAACAACGAATCTTCATCTACGTTTCTTTTCAATCTTGCTCGGCTATTGTGACGTCAAGTATCCTATGTTAGCCGCCAACAAAATACATTTGAAACAAAAATAGGCAGTCATAGGGACTGCCGATGGAAGTGAAAACTGAAAACTTAGAATGTTATTTGTAAAATTAGCGCGTAATTTTATAAATTTAGTATTTTTTTTTAATAAATGTATCAATATAAAACGTTAACTCATAAAATTTTCTCCTACCGAAAAGTGCTTAACACGGCCAAAGAAGTTTTGCAACGTCAGCATGTCGGTGACGCGGTGACGCAGTGACGCGAACGCGTAAGATTTTCTCCTACCAAAAAGTGCGCAATGCGGCTAAAGAATTTTTGGTTCGCTAGTGTCGGAGTGCATCGTGAGCAACATTGTGACAATAGAATTACATAGAATGATGTGGGTTACCTGTAACGCTTGGGTAAAGAAACGTGCAAGCATCTAATTTATTTTAACAAGTCTACATTTCCTGCCATTCCTAAATCAACATACTGAGTTTTTCCTTATTAAAACCACGCGACAAGAGAAAATTTTCCATTGAAGCTTATGAAAGATAAATAGAGAAACGAGGAAAAATGTCGTCTTCTCGGAGAATTCTAATTAATGTTATACATCAAGAGAGTTTTGCCTTGTGATGTTAACTTGCGATGTTCCAGTACGGTGGATATGCTTTCATAATTTTTTTAAGATAATTCGATAAATATAATGTAAGTATTTTAACGGATATCACCATCATCAGCCTATCGTTATTGTTGGGGATAGGCCTCAGCCATGCCACGTCATGTAATGGATTTTTAGCTTCTATATTTGTATATGTATTGTATATGTATTTATTATTAAGTATTGTTGTATTAATAAGTATTGTATATGTATTGTATATGCTTCTATACTTGGCTTTGAAATATACTACCACTATTTCCACTACTTTAACTATTATCTTTTCTAGATAAGCCTTTACAGTATGGTTTTATTTTGGAAAAATTACAGTTTTTATAAATTTAAATATACACAACCAGATTAAGAAATAAGTAAGTAACATTAACGTTAATGTAATAAGTTTAAACTTATACTAGCCTATTTCGTTGATGTTTTTGATGATTGATCAAGTAATAATTTATTTATAAGTCGAGTTATTAAGCTCCTTTCATAGCAACAATTAGATTGATTGTTTGCGAGCACAATTTTTTTTATGACTTTAAAAACGAACCTTGTAAGTTTCATATCACGTATTCTTATAATCTATCTCAATGATTGTTTCTTTAATTAAGTACAGTATTCATCACATTTTAATGTTACATATTTTTTCTTTTCAATAACATAATCTTTTGAATATATTATCAGGTCCTTTTTCAAAATAAGGTGGGAATCATTAATGAAAATCAACCGAATATCATATTCCTTAACTAAAAACATTTATTTACACAACCGTATGCATACCTCGTTAAATATCTCCAAAGTTGACGTCAAGCCGCAAGATAAGAACGGTTCCTATATAATCTCGGATAGATGGTAACCCTACCTCCATAATTCGTTTATGTAGTTTAGACAGATTACTCCGGGGTGGAAGTAAAGAGATTTGTTCAAGACGAAGCTGATGTATAACGTACAATAATATCATTAACATGTCTCCTGTTTGTAACTTTGAGTTGAGCGAACGATGTTAGAATTGAAGTGTTCTGTATCTACGTTAACTCTGTTACAAGCTGTTTATTTAGAAGAGTTTATAATTATGTTTACGGGAATTAGCGTGGTGGCGACTTCTATACGCAGCGCATACATACTACAGCGCCCTCGGTCTGATATGTCTGACGTTTCAACCAGATTGTCCTGATCTTGGTCTAAGGCTGTTTCAAGCACATTGCCCTAGCCTTGCTCACAGGCTGATACATCGCGCTTTTCGAATTAATGGCTAATAACAACTGCCGCTAGATATAAATCCTGTGTTGCGAAGGACTTTACAAACATACATAAAATGAACAGAAAGAATATCTAGATTCAGTACAATTATTTGTGGATCACAAAGTGTTGTCCCGCACTTGGCTAGGTAGGAAGCGGTATGGCGATCGCTGACCATCAGGCCATATGTGCAATCAAATTCAAAGGTAAACTAATAGAAAAACCTTTTAGTTTTTTATAAGTACACCTTAGTTTAAAAACGAAATTACTTGTCTCCATACCATTAAATTTTCTTAATTATTCCTCTCCTGTAACATTGTATGTATTAAATATGAATATAAAACAATTATTGTATTTTGATATGTATAAATAGATTTTACGGCATAGGGGGTAAATGAGCAGACACACCGCTTAATGGTAAGCGATTACCGCTGCCCATGGACATCATGCAACACCAGAATCGTCACAAGTGCGTTGCCAGTCTTAGACTAGTTGAAATATATATAAAAATACGTTCACAGCTACTTTTCAAATTGAAACGTTAAGTTTGATGAACTTGTTTTAATATCAAAGAATTATTTTCATTTAAATACAGTTTTTTATCTATATTTTATTGAGTAAAAGAAATCATAGAAAATAAGAAAGAAATGCACACAAGTAAAAATAAACTGTAAGAAAAACTTGGTTACCTACAACACAAATTAAACCACGGAACCAAAACGCAATCAAATGAACACACTCTCTACCGCTAATCGTTTACTTAGTCACCTCGAACACGCAAAATCAATTAATCGAATTAAAACACTAGCTAATTAATAAACCACATCGCAATCACTCGATTATTCAAATGAGCCAACCCCTAACCGCAAGCTCATTGATTGAATGAATACAGAAAACGAAGAATTGATTTAGAATTCGAAAAACTGATATCGTTCTAAAGTAATATTTTTCTAAAAAAAAACATCTAAAGTAGGTTCAATAAAGGGGGTGGTCTTAGGAGGATGGGTGTGCATCGAATGGAATATTAAAGTTCGTTTAGATGAGTTATGAGGTGGATCAATTTAAAATCGCAAGCGATAGCGTTTTTTAAATCAGTTAAATGACGTGATTACAAAATCACAAAGTTCAATAAGTAAATAGGTAGCTAGGAATTTTAATTTGCACAGGAGTGTTAGTGAAGGTTTGGTAGCCCTCATTATGAATATAATGAGCCCTGTCATAATAACTGTCTATTATTGTTAGAAAGTTTCTAATTAAGCTTTTCCATTTTTTATACCTAAGATATTACATATTTTAGTTTAAAACAAGCTGCTGCAATCATTAATTTATTTTTTATACAGTGTTTGAATTTATAGCAGGTACAAACGCCCACCTCTAATAACTTGCACCCTTAAAAGGGTTGTTAGACCTGACAGCGCCAGCATGAGGAACGAGTAATTAAATATTTCATCTGATTAATAACACAAAGGACGTTATAGGGCTTTAGTGCCCTCGCGGGTATTACTTTTAATTTCTTCTTAAGAATCCCCAAGATTTGCGAGTGACGGCCAGAAAAAATAGAGATTTAAAGTCACGAAGGGATGGGAATGGACCAGTTTGAGTTATTACGCTAAATATTAATCGGTTTTGTCGTTTACGGTTTTTGATTTAGAAGAAAAAGCGTTATTATCGTCATTTGAGGGAGATTATATTTGAAAAACATAAAAATAACGTATGTTTTTATAATAATAATATAGTATTAATATGAAGACGTGGCCGAAGATTTGGTTGTAGTAACACTACTTTAAATATATGTCTGTCAACGTGTTTGATTTCCAATAAGACTTAAAAAAATCAGTACAAACAAAATTCCTTATTACGGATTTTTTTCAGGGAAGTCTTTTTAACACCTTTTTACGATTTACGTTTAAAACTTTTGAAGTAGCCGACAACATTGTCTTCGACGAAACAAAATACATCAACTTACAAAGCAAGAGATTAACATTTTTACCGTTACTAAATTTATACAAAGAAACTTAAGAATTTCATTTAGCCGTAATGAAAGGGTGGACAAAGAAGTTCGTACAGCTTAAAGTCCCAAGTTTGAATCCCAAGAAGTTTAATAACAACACTTCTAGTTGTACCGTTGTAGTAGGCCGAGATAATTTCTTACAGCCTATTTAGCTTCAGGAAGGGTTGGAGCGTAGAGGGTTCATATTTAAGACGGAATTACGGATAAAATCCTTGATGAAAATTTTGGGCTACAAGCCGGCTGTGGTTGAAATATTTAATAAAGTTTTGAGTAGAATTCTTGCATGTTGAAACCAACAAGCTACATTATGTAGTCTGTTCAAGTCTAGAAATTCAGTTAGCATTAGATTTAGTGTATTCAGCTAAGTGACAAAAAAAGCTAAGACTGTCTCCTAACCTTTTTTTGAAATAAAGTATTATAACGCTTATGGAAATCCCTTGTTAGACTATTATCTATATTACTGTCATCTGAATGATAAAAAAAAAGAACGTACCTCTCCCCGTTTATGTTTTCTTATGGGATTCATACATTTAGTATTACATAAACTCAAGTTCAAACTATGGTGGCAAATATTTATAAAAATCACCAAAATTATCACGAATATTAAAAGAAATAGATGATCACTAAATGCTATTCTACCAAAGTTAATATACTAAAGTTAATATATGGATCTAATCTTACTCAATTTGAGTAAGATTAGATCCATATCTATAAAATCCATATCAATGAAAGTAGTAAAATTACATGCGTTCTATCTAACAGAAATTAAGATTAAATATTTAAAGTAAGAATAATTTTAGAATATTCCCATATTATACACACCCTACTTAAAATATGAGGTCCATATTTAATCAGGGCAAGCTGGCCTTATAAATCTTCTCACAAATTGTGAAGGATCCGTCATCTTGTATGATTTTATGTGTTCCCTAGCACGTTAGTGAAGGGACGCTGTGTTAAGATGAGAGGGTTCAACAGAGTTATGAAGTTCAATAGATAACATCTGGCAGGAACTTGCTACATGTTTGTTATGTTGATTGATGGCAGTATGTACTCATGGTTTCAAAGTTATACTTACCATGGTTTTATCATAATATATATTATAACATAACATTATTAATTCGTAAGTATATCTGTCTCTCCGTTACGCTTTGACGGCAAACTGCTGTACCGATTGCTAAGAAATTTGGCGTGGCGATACTTTGATTCTTGTAAAGGAAATAGCTCGCATACATGTTCGGAGCCGTGGGGAAAAGTTATTTCCATATTAAAAACTTGTCTTGACTGAGTGATTCATCGACGCAGAACTTGAAATTTTAGCAGTATCAGTTTTTCAAGTTGCAACCAGCCACCAAGAAACGAGTTATTGGAAGTTTCAATAACTAGGGGTAAAAAGAGAGATCAATGGTTGTACAGAAGTTCGTTATTTTCAAAGTTAGAAACACGTAATCAGAAGTAAGTAGTACCAGTATTTGCTAATCAATGACAAATATACTGTTTCAGGAGAAAAAGAAATAAAGGGCCTACAGTGCATTTGTGTGTTTTGAGTTACAAATGTCCATGTGATATTCTCCTAGCCGATTACAGCCACGGCGGCCAGTCTCAACGGAGACCAGACAACTACGCAGGAGATATTATAGTACACAATTGTGTGCGTTAATACAGGTGCACTCTCTGTTACTTCTCTCTCATGATCCGATGGGATCGACACGACCGTGGAGAGATCAGGCGCAGGTCCAACCACTTTATGAGTTCTCCGAGGCACGGGGGTTCAGATCCTAACTTCCAAACTCCAACTTCAACCGCTAAACCAACGAAGGCATTTGCAAATGTCCATAGATAGTGGTGGTCTGTTACCATCCATACTAATATTATAAATTCGAAAGTAGTTTTGTCTGTCTGTCACGCTTTCACGGCTTACTAAATTTGACATGAAAATACCATGATTGTTAAGGAAGGGCAATGCTACTCTTTAACGCGTTGTATTTTGTTAATCATCATCAATCAACAACCCATGATGTCCCACTGCTGGGCTCGGGTCTCCTCTCAGGAGAGGGTTAAGGCCATACGTCCCCACGCTGGCCAAGTGCGGATTGGGGACTGGCAAGACAACGTTGTGGCTACGTAATCTTACCGTTGGATGTTTTTAAGCCGCCCGAAGGCCTCCAACTAAGCTTCACGACTGTTATCCTATGATAACAACTGGGACCGACTGCTTAACGTGACCTCCGAATCACGGAGACGCTCATGGTAACATGCCACCAGCGGTCACCCATCCAGGTACTGACCGCGCCGTCGTTGCTTGCCCTCGCTGATTGTTTCTAATCACCGAGTGCAACTGGGCTATGAGCGCCTCTATTTCTAGAGTATTATGTTAAAAATAATTATAATAGTTACAATGGATTTACAAATAAATAAAAGCGAAGCGTATGTTTGTACTTTCAAATTAACAACTTTTCGGGAAACGCAATCGTGGTTACTGATGTAAAGTACAACAACCAAGGTTAGCATCGCGGGAATAGCTGGTATAGTATATTTTCAACTACTACTACCCATCTTAAAGTTTTAACAACTATCTTCTATGAAGTCTTAAAATTTTTCATATGAACTTTGTCATTTGTGTTTTTTTAGTTTATTTTCTAAAAATGAATCCTAGATAGATAGATTTATCGCCCTCGAAACTCTCAGCATATTAAAATAAATTTCAAGAAAATCGTTGGAGCCGTTTCTGAGATTCAGATACGCATATACGAGATATATTTTAAAAGGTATCAGATTTTTAGACCATCCAGGCTTTCATACATACCACGGTTACATAAAAACGTGTGGATTTTTTAGTATGGCGCTATGAGATGGGGGCAGTACCTGAAACAAACCACAATAAATTTCATCAGTAACAATAAAATGATCAATTCATAATATAAATATATTAAGGAATGTGTGTTATTATCGACCTTAAAAATTGTATAATTCTTTATATATATGTAGAAAAAGACTTAATAATATAAAACATGGAATATAAACTTATATTAATATTCTTGTTAAAATGAATATACTTATTCTTGTGTTAGCATTATTTAGGTAGGCCAAGGTGGCTTATGGTAGTATATGTCACAATAACTTTATAATAATATCATAGAAGGAAAATAGAAGTAAGGAGAGGAAGAAGAAGACCGAGACACAGTTATATAGGCCAGATTAAAGAAAAAATAGCCGTTGAGACGTATAGGGAGGTCAAAGAAACGGCTCTTGACAGTGACGTGACAGAGAAAAGTTGGATGAAGCTGCATCAACAAGCGCGTAGCTCTTAAGTTAATGATGACGATACATCGGTAGAGTGACCGGTTTATGGGTAAAAGTTTCTTAATATGTCTAACTTTAAAGAATTGCCGTAAGCCGAAATACAGGTTTGTACCTAGTTTGGCAACGGAAGCTATCTCATGTTCGATATAACTTTAACTCGTTTTAAGTTGAACAGATTGATTTTTTTCCTTTTCGTGCAATAAATCTTAATATTATTATATAACATATATTTTCTGAATCTTGGAAACAGCTCCAACGATTTTCATGAAAATTTGCAGGGGGATTCGGGGCGATAAATATGGCTACCTAACTAAGACATTTATTGAAAATTAAAAAAATCCAAGAACAATGTTTTAATTGACCATTGAATTATTTTACTAAATTATACCTACTGCGATTCTACAAGAAAATTCAATATTTTTGTTTTTATGGAATAGAGGGCAAACCCATCCGCAACACCAGAGGTGTCACAAGTGCGTTGCTGGCCTTTGGGGATGGGGGAGGGGATGGGGTATGGTCCTTCGGTATCCTCACTCACTCGGTAAAACACAGTGCAAGCGCTGTTTCACACCGGTTTTTTGTGGATCCGTGTTATTTCTCCGGTCGAGCCGGCCCATTCACGCCGAAACGTGGCTCTTAGATGAAATATTATACAATGACCATAACGCTTATATACAACTTTATTCTCCCTGTGATAAAGAGTTACCCATAGCCACAATATTATAATGTAATTCCTCTTTAATATTCAATTAAAAGCCCAGTTTTACATTTTGTACGATAAATAAACTGTCAATGCAAAAATAGACTCCCAATAAAGCCAAGCGCCATCTTTAAAGTCAATTTGACCAATATATAATGACCTCTTTATAGTCTCCACAACTTTTCGTCTGGGAAAATTCCTCAGGGTTCAAGAGGTCAATGTAGATTGGTTGTCACCTGAACAGTTATTATAAATTCGATTGACTCCCGTTTGATTTCACACAAACGTTGGATAATTTTCTATTCGGAGCACAGAAAGCGATGAGGGGAAGGAAATTAAATTTCTTTAAAGAAGCTTAAATACTTTTAAAATTGAATCTTCTGTTTAAAAGACTTGTATTATAACTTCATTTCTTTCAAATAACCAAACTTTTAATTTCCCTAACAGAGTATTTGTTATTATAAAATATTTTAAAGAAGGTTACTTTGAATGCAAAGATACTTTCGAGGTTAAGAATGTAGACGCTAATTCTGTAGCACAGTGGTAGGGTATGTGATTACTGTGCTTGAGGTCTCGGGTTCGATTCCCGGGTCGAACAAAATGTTTGTATGTTCTACGATATTTTCTTCGGAGTTTAGGTGTTATCTATATGAATGTATTAACAAATAAAGAGTATATGTATTTATATCAGTTGTCTAGTACCCATAACACAAACTCTGATTAGATTGGGACTAGACGGCGTTGTGAGTTCGCCGTCCGTATTATTTATTTAAAACCATGCCATTGGTTATTTCCCTGCTGTTTAGTAAATGTATATTTGGGTCAGACAGTATATGAAGAATCGTGCATTTCCACATGGCTTAACTTACTGTAGCCATGATGTACATGAATTTCATGCGTATCGGTTAGCAGCGGCTGTGAACAGATTATACAAGAAGGATTCAATTCCTTAATTATAATGTAAGTCAGGATGCAACACACTGTTACTATACTTAAAAAACAAAATCAGAAACACGAAAAGTTACTCAATGTACATATTATATTCTATTCATCCGCTTTTTTCAACAAATCCCAATTTTCTACTTACATTAAATTAGCAGCCCCTCTTTACTGAACAATTTTCTCCATTTAAAGCTAATAAAGTATTGGAAAGCATCCTTATTAAATTATGAAAAAAGGAAGCAGTTTTATGTCTATACTGTTTACCATCCCCCCTCGAAGAGGGTGGCCCATGGGAAAATAATTACTTTATAAAGTTTCCTATTAAAACTCAGTTTATTTTGCCATTAAGCCATTTGACGAGAAATAAACCGTTTTGCTTAAATATTAAGATTATGCTGTACATTTAAAGATGTTTTGTGATATTGCGCGTGGTACAAGATTCTGGCGGTATTCAATTTGTGTTAAATATTAGGTGTTTACATTATAAAGAGAGGATTGTAAGCAATAGATGGCCAGAGATAGTAGGTTCCACCAGTAGGTGGGACTTGCACACAGACAAAACAAGTAACAAATTATTTAAAATAAACGACTTCGTATTTTTTTTCCTGTTTTTTTTTATTTTCATGTACCAAGTGTCACTCTTACGACTAAAACGAATCTTCTAACACCAGTCACATAAAAATATGACAAACCGTTTAGGTTCTATGGCGTGCCAAATAAATATGCATACACTAGAAAATCCTAACTCTCCTTCTTTCGTAGTCCGGTAAAAAAGGGTGTTGAGTTGAATTGCTGGTGTCTAATTTACTTCTGTTTGATATTGCCTCAGGTATTTTATAGTGTTAGAAAATATTACTTTATTGTTATGAAGATTAGTGATTAGTTTCTTAAATTTTTCTTTTGAAAGTGAATTAGATGAAAACCCCCTTTAGAAGTTTAACTTAGGAAATTGAAGCTGTGGAAACGTCTAGATTTTGCTATAAACTTTCACAAAAAACGACAAAAAATTGTTAAATTGATAATATAAAAATCATAGACAGCAAAAAACATTTTATCAAAAATGCATGGCAAAAGAACGAAAATACGAATTGTAGACGGTTTACATCTTGATGTTACATTCTTATATGAAGCTCAATATTAATTCTAACATCCAACAATGTTCAAAACCGAATGCTATAAAGCCTTGTTATAAAGACGAATCACTTTCTTTTTCATTGTAAAACAAAAATCTTTTTTAAACTGTATCATTTCTGCAAAACAGATTTATTACGTATATAACTTGGGCCCTCACCTGATCCTCTGGGGAGATTAGTAGCTTATTTAGTCTTATTTCAATATTCATAGCTAACCTACACAACTTCGCTAAGAATGTTTAACTTGAAAACTATGTCAGCAGGAATTTGCTTTCGTCTTAAGTAATTCGTAATTTGTATCCATCTCGAGGGGATTCGGATTTAATTTCCTTATTAAATGGAATTTTCATCAAAATAACTTATCAATGTTTTATACGAGGGTATAAAACATCGATACGTAATCGATTTTCATTTTTTGAGAATATCTGTTCAGGTAATTGTTATTCAAACTCAAAGTCTATTCAGGAAGTAGCTATCTGAGAATTGTGTAACATTCAAACTTTTTGGTGTATTAGCTGTTACTGATATAGAATAGAATAAATTGTATTGTACACTGTCTTATGTTTTTATATCGTTCGCTTGTTGTTGGGTTCGGTTAACCTGTGGACGTCCCGGGAACCCACGTCCCGGCATACCTTTGCCGCTTATTGCAGTATAATAATATAATAATAATATTTATTTAACCAATAAATTCTTATGTCTATAATACATCGTTTTCAGATACTTACACATTAACAAATTCACAAATCAGTGAACATCCGCGTCTAAACTAGATTCTCTACTAGACTCTAAACTAGACTAAATATCTGTATTTTAGATGACAGCGCTCTTCCTCTTAAGATTTCTAAACGCAATAGTTCTTACATTTCACTGTATATGTATAAAACGAATATATAATGAAAAAATTAATTAAAGATTACATAAATCAGCTATTACAGAAATATATAATACAGAATAAAGATTAATAAAATAATAATAAAAAAAGGAAACACAATAAAGCATTGTTAGTAGTAATAAGTTAGTATGAATGTGTGTGTATGTGTGCAGTCACACACTTAAGCACAAAAGTTAGAGACTTCTTTTCAGTTTAAAGAGGACGCGGAATACGTCGTACAACCGATGATTAATTAATATTAAACTCAATAAAACTAAACCATCGTCTTTAGAACGTTTCTAATAAGAATTAAAATTGTATTTTAAAAACCATTAAAATTATTATTTATTTCGTATCTATGTTATACGATATACAATAACAAAGTTAAACGTCAACTTAAGTAAATAGAATACCAGTCTTTTGTTTCGCATTCAAATTAGAATGGGTTGCCAGCCTAATCTATCCAATTAAAAAATATTAAGTCACAGCAAATGAATAGACTGACGTTTAGAACGTAATTAGTCAACCCTTCCAGCGTCTGTCTGTCACAATTATAACCCTTCCTCGAATCGTGTGATGAACGTAAGGCTACGTGAGCCACATTAATTATAATAAAAATGTAGAGATACATTTTACCTAGTAGAAATACATTTTTTATTCTTGAATTTACTGAAATAATTTTTGCGGTATTTGGAGTGAGAAATTCTTAATCCGCGATTTAGCGTGATAAATTAATACTACAAGTTTTTGCGTTCATATATTTTTCATATTTCTTAAGTATCTTTTCTAAATGTATTACTTAGAAAACTAACTTTTTAAATACATATAATTTAACGTGGTTCTGATTGGGAGTTAGCTGGGATTTTTCTAAAACGACAGTACTTGGTTTTCCATCCGAACATATTCCGTTTAGTAGCTGAGAGAGATCACAAAGGCTGCGATATATTATCACATAAATGTAAAACAGTCCAAAACCATGATTCCAGGGTATACAGATGTCTGGTACTAATATGCTAATTACTTTAACTTATTAGCACTCATTCTTCTTCTGAATAAATAAATAAAAGATAAAATAATATTTCGGACACCTAACACACAACTTCATCTAGTCCCAAACTAAGCAGAGCTTGTATTATGGGTACTAGACAACTGACATGAACACATAAATACTTTTTTTTCGTAAATACATACATATTATACATAGAAAACATCCAAACTCCGAAATAAATATTTACAGATCATACAAACATTTGGTCCGACCCAGGATTCGAACCCGAGACCTCATGAACAGCAGTCACATAAGCTACCACTGCGCCACTGAGGCAGTCAAATGAATGAAGGTCAACTCCAAGGAGCGCTAACTATCCCGGTCTTTCACAGCCGGCACTTATCCGCTAATAGTCAGTTCATCCTGCCGCAGGGCGTCCTACACTACGTTTGCTAATCGTGGTCTTCACTTTAGCACATTTCGGTTCCAGTGACCATCATCACTATCAGGTCTTCTGGAGACATGACCGGCCGAATTCCACTTCAGCGTACCTCTTCTCCAGGAGACATGTTAAGTAAAGTTTTGAAATTCTTCATCAACAACCCATAATGTCCCACTGCTGGGCTCGGGTCTCCTCTCCGGCTACGGTTAAGGCCATACGTCCCCACGCTGACCAAGTGGGGTTTGGGGACTGGCAAGACTACGTTGTGGCTACGTAATCTTACCGTTGGATGTTTTTAAGCCGCGCAAAGGCCTCCAACTAAGCTTCACGACCTTTATCCTATGTTAACAACCGGGTCCGACTGCTTAAGACGCTGAAATTCTTATTAAATTACTTTTACCAAAAAGCAAATTTAAAAGTAGGAATTTCTTTATCGGTATACATAACAATCAATAAAAGCCGCACCAACAAACTTCGTTTGTGACCTTTCAATGGCCAATTAGTTTGAAATGTTTCCTAAAATTCATATTGCTCAGTTCGGTTGAAGAATTGTTGAGTTAATTTTTGATGCATATGAGTGGAAGAAATATCTAAAAGAAAATTATTTTAAATTGATCCATATATAAGCACTTGAAATTAGTTCGCAAAGAAATCCTCTGCAAAATGCGAATAATTACACTTGTCAAAATACTAACTTTTAAGTCAACTTTGGAAGAACCTAATTTTAATTCATTTTTCTCTAAAAGTAGGGAATCGTCAGAGTTACAAGAAAGTTAACCTGGCCACTGACCGCTAGGAACTAATCGATACTTTCTTGACATCTTCACCTATGCCAAGGCCTGTTTATAAATACCCCCTAAGATTACAGTTACTTCTATTCGAGTGATTGCATACATTAGGTGTAATATATTACTTGATTTGATTTGGCAGTTGGAGCTAATCAGCGTGAGATCACAGCAGCAGCAGAGAGAACAGCAGCATCAAAATTTAAGCCCATAGTTTCTATTCAAAGGTTACATGATTTTCTTTATTTATGCCTTTCATTTTTCATCTAAGATGCCATGTCTTGGCCAGTAACCAAATTTCTTCCAATAAACAGAAAATAAGGAAATAAAACTACCGCATATGGCTGTTAGCAAAATAACAAAATAGAGGATATTTCGACTTCCTTATAAATAACGTAAATACTTTAAGCGGGAAAGAATAATGTTTGTTGGATAAACTACTTACTTACTGAAAGATACTAATGCGTAGGCAGCCATGTTTATTTATTCACGTCTTACATTATTTATTTGGTGTTCAAAACGACTTTGCAGTAAATTGACTTTGTTGATGGACTATGCGAACTTTAAATATTTCTTTTTTTCTGTCAGCGTCTAAGCACGATGATATTACTCATTAGCGACTGTCACTAGAGATGAAAATAGTTAAAAACTTCAAAGACTAGAAATTGATGTAAAAATTTGCATAATATTTGAATTTAGATCGACTCATAAATTTAATGAATTGACTTCTGTTTGTTAAATATTTGTCAAGAATTGTTGCTAATATATGTATTGATGACATTAGAGTCCAGATATAATTAAGATGTACAGCCTTCTTTTTATTAAATTCTGATATTAGTCGAACTTTCTCATGCCAAATATAATTCAAATAAATAAAAATCTGCATTCGGTAAAGTTTATTTCAGAGTATAGTGTTCGGTAATAGACATCAGCATAGTCAAGAACGGAAAACGTCAGGGATTGAGAGAGAAGTACTTTAGTGTGAAAAGGAAGAAAATTTTGAAGACGTTTAAAGGAGTGATATGATCTCATTATTAATGCAGCATCCTTTATTGAGGTTGCCTTTAGTAAACTATAATATCTTATCCAGATTATACTAAATATATGCCTTGTCAGCTGAGTAACAACTCTTGTTTTTTTTGTATATGGGTGAAAGCGGCTAGTATCCAAAGTTTTGACGGTTAGAGGCACTAACATTTTATAAATATTTGATGTTTATATGCCTCATTTGTAGATATAATTAATTGTAGATAGATAGAGGTAGATGTAATTTTAAGTATGCTTATTGAAATTTGTTAATGGATATTAAACATAATGGCCTAATATATTGAACTCAATATTATGTGCAGATAAATTAAAGTACAAAGGAAAATTATTAACATATATCACCCACAGTATAAAGAATAATTTGTTTATGGTATAGGAGGCAAATGCGCAGATGTTTGGCGCCCATGGACCCGTTACACTAGAGACGTCACAAGTGCGTTGCCGGCCTTTGGGGGATGGGGAGAGATTGGGGTATAGGCCTTTCACCCAAGCTAAAATATTCATCCGAGGTAGAAATGGAACCTGCGACCTGTGTGAGGAATACTAACTATCAGATCCAAAAGACCCGACCGAATATTTGATATGTATTACAGATCACAAATTATTCACAGAGCAATCAATATTTCCTGTCGAAATGAAATCATGCATAGAGGGGAAAAAACTATACAAAATTATCCTCGACTATAAATCGAAATCGGAAGGAGGGAGGATCTACAAACATTCAATAACGTAATACCAGTTCGTAAGTAACAGACGGACAAACAGCTAGAACCCAATTAAATGGCTCCAAGTTGTGTGTATAGGACCTCTTTGATACAACCCGACGGATGTTTTATTTGTATGTGGATCTTATTTTATGGTTGTATGGGTTTGAGTTTGAGTGTAACCTATAAATGTGTGTATGCAGAGAAACTGTACTACAAAGGGAATGGTTTGTGATATAAATTATAGTTAGCGAAATTCAGTTACGCTCGACATAATACACAATATGTAGATTTACATCTATGTCTCTGCAAAATTTATACTTTGGTGGTGTGCTTTGAAGTATTACTACTAAATAAATTGGTAGATATTTAAACAAAATAAAAATTGAAGTGGTTTCGTTCAGACTTTTTAATATAACAAGTCAACGTACAAAATGGTTCCGATGATTGACACACCGCTTATAATCTTAACAATAAAAATATACAATGTACATTGTATTGACAGTAGTTGCAGAGTGCTGTGCCTAGACGCTGTTGAGGCCGTAGGGGAATAAACCATGCTGGAGCGGTCGCTTCTTGCATGATTGTGGCGTATCCCTGTTGAGGCTAAGGTTGCTGGCTGGCCGAAACTTGCTGTGGGAGTGAATTTGATGGTGGCACTGCTGCTCTGCTTTATTGAAGGCTGCGCCCAATCACGTCGGGATCACTACTGTGGGTGAACGGGTGTCATGTCCCTTCATCACAAAGGGAGGATCCTCCGACCAGGCGAGGTGATCAAGCCTGGCGGGCCACTGCCCAACGGTTGATGTCTATAAGTTGTATATATGTTAATCGGCGCGAGAACTTCTATTGAGTGATTTAGGATTGGTAGTTTCTTAGTTTTCTTCGTTGCTCCGTAGTTCGATGTTTCTTCGGTAGATGGCGCTGTTACATATTTTATGTTGTTGCGCTGTATGTGGAAGTCGCCACATATGTATAAATGTTTACTATACATATACGAACATCACTCATAATCTTAATGAATTGTCGTCTGCGATATTCCCGGACCAATACAATCATTAAACTTTCAAGAAAAGAGCGTACACTTTTTTAAAAGGCTGGTAACGCACTTCTGACACCCTTTGGTGTAGCGGGTGTCCATGAGCGGCGGCAGTCGCTCTCCATCAGGCGGTCCGTCTGCTCGTTTAACCCCTAAACCATAAAAAAAAACAATATACTGTGTACTTCAATATTTTCTTAGTAAATCTCTGCGGACGTGTTTTCTGTCACTTAATCAATGTTTTTTTTCATAAGCTTTGTTATTATATTTACTAAATATCGCTCTAAGAGAATGTTTGGTTTCAAACTAAGGCAACTTTCAAAGCGGAGAGTTTTAAAAAGAGGAAAACTGAATTCAAAAAATTGCACCTCTATTTCATAGTTGAAAATTTTCTAAATGATTTTCCTCACGGCAAAAATAACAACGTGTGTTATTCTAGGGCGTCATTTTGATACATACAACTAGAATTCGTCGGCAATGGCTTGCGGCGAGCAATATCCTGGAGCCTGTGAGGATGTGAGACCTCTCAAAGCAAACAGAGGAGCGTCCGAGCGAGAAACACCTACGATGATGTTGTAATCCAGGTTAGGTTGGCGCGTTAGCTACTCAATATTTTTCTTAGACACAGTTAAAAATATCGAGAAGTCTGAAATAATATAACAAGTATATAAAAATAAAAGTGTTAAGCTAATAAAGGAGAATTTAAAGTACATTCTTCAAATACATAAAATTATAAGCTTTTTATGAATGCAAATCTTTCAGTAATTACTCGTTGAATAAGCACTGTTAACTTGTGACGTTACTTGCTTAAAAAAAAACTCTCCAACAGTATTGGTAGTAAACCTTTAGCTACTGGGGAAGTATAGCTCTATGGTAGTTGACCAAAATAAAAACTTACTAAAATAATGGGACGGTCGTGAATCGAACGTAAGTTGTCTTACTAGAGACGCTTCTTTTTATTTTCTAGAGCCAACAACCAATAAGCCAGCAACCATTTTCTCTTTACATTATAAGGTTCTGTTGACGTAGTAAAAGAACTATGTTACATTTTATAAAAAAGTGATTTAAACTGCATTTGCAAACACTCAAGTCAGATCAGAAGTATGCAAGGATGTTAAACTCACCGTCCTATACGATAATATATTTGTCCACCATACAAGTTTAAGTGCAAATGTAACCCTCTGAAGCGTTTGAATTCACCGATGTTTGGACAGGACCAATTAATAATTGAAATCGTTTTAAATTTCTATTTGCTCAACGCTCTTTGCCGTTTAAGAGTTATTCAACATGAGAGATCTTTATTAGGCTCGCCTCTATTGATTCAAGTTGTTAGATTTGATGTTTAGGTAAGAAACGAAAACGTTTACTTTGCGGCACAGTTTTTCTTAGTTGCACTAATTCTTTTAAGATTTTTATAATTATTACACTAAGCATATACATTTATAATTTATATTAGCGACGGGAATTAAAACTGAAACGTTTTGTTCCTCACGTAAGTTACTTAAGTTTCAAAAAGGAACGTCACAAATTAAAATGCTAAAAAAATTCCCTCTTACATGTTGAAGTTCTCAAGCCTCCATCCTTCACTACAGGACGATTCGTTTAAAAGTAATTTCGTATCTTTCTTTTGTATGGTTGGCGAAAATTTTATTAAAGTCGTACCGTGCTCGGTTTCTTCATAATACAGATTAAGATAAAAATTGAGATGACGTTCGGTCGTCGACGGCAGCGATATTTTTTTAATTTTCTCAAACAAGATCTGAAAATTCGATTACGATGTAGCGTCTTGCTGTTATTAAATTTTGTTTTGAACAGCGTGGGGTGTATTTGTTTATTACATTCCAATACTTTGTATATACTTGAGTATACGGTAAAAAAGATGGTTCACAAATAATTCCTTTCGATTTATAAGAAATTCTAGTTTCTGATAGCGGCTCTGCCTGCGTGTTTGTCGGTCATCGCTATAAATAGTAGCCTATATCCTTTCTTAAGAATCAAAATATTGCCATTTCAAATTTCATTCGAATCCCTGCAACGGTTTAGCAGTGAAAGCGAAAGAAAGAAATATTAGTGGCCCGCCAGGCATGATCACCTCGCCTGGTCGGAGGATCCTTCCTTTGTGTTGGAGGAATGTGTGATCCGTACCTCTACACTCACTATATCTACTAAATTTCCCCATATGACTATTCCGTAATGTAGAACCGAGGAGACGTAACCATGATATGCCCACAAGGTAGCATCTGGTGTAGCTAATTGTCTTATCTTATTTAAAACAAATACGTGGCTGTCTTGCTCTGAACATACAGAACTACAATGTTTATCAATACCTAAAAAAGTGGTCGAGTACACTATGTCATTAAGCATTATTTTTACCCCAATAATAAAATTGAATAAATAAAAACTAACAGTATACAATCAAGTAAACACCAGCTTGTTTACCACAAAATAATTGGTCTCATTTGCATAACAGGCACACCCGATAAATAACTCAAATCTAATCAGCTCGTTTCGAGGAAAATAAATCAAAACGTAAACTGTAACGATAAAAATCAATTGCGATTGTTCATAACTGTAACTGTTATATTTTAACATAGGAATTTGGGTAAAATTCACAAAAGAAAAAAGTTTATAACAATGAAACTGGAAACTTGGAAGCATCGCCAGTAATTGTTGATCCTACAGCAGTTACAATCGTTCTCCATTACTACAAAGAACATTAATATATTTTTTGTTCCCCTCCACAGAAATTGCAGCTCTTTTCTTTTAATTCTACCCCAGTTCCCTCCGTCTTTATGAAATAAGTTTTTTTCTAACAAGATTACGTTTTATGAGCAAAAAATTGAAGGATAACGAATTTAGAAGCGCCTATGCGGTGTTTCTTACTAAGATGTACGCTTTTATGTTTGACATGGACTCTCTTTAAACTTCTTAAGAGGGTGAGGCTATTTACTCTTATTTGTTTGTTGTAAAAATGATACAGTGATGAAAAAGAATGATTTAAAGTCAAAGTATTTTTGACGTCTACATTTTGGTGCGCAGGGAATGTTGTGTTTTTATCTTGTTTGACGAATCTTGGTGTTAATTTTTTTTCGTGTTTCTTTCTACTTTGAAGTTCTACTTCATCAAAATAATAATTTATGTGATAAGTTTATGTATTGATATATTAGTTTTGATTTAAAAAAAAAATATATATATATGAAAATAAGGACCATTTTTTCATAAATATTTCTGATGTGTAGTCATATATTACCAACGGATATAGCCATATTATTATTTTTGTTTAAGAATGAGTAAATTTCTAAGAAGGTATGGCAAGGCAAATATTGCTTAAAAGTAAAGCGTGATAACCCTAAATTTATCTAGTTGAAATTTTTGAAGGAATAAAATATATTAGTAATAGAAACATCCTGATTGTCCCCCAAGGAATTCATAACAAAATTATACTGGCATCCAATCAATTGATACATGTACCCTTTCCCCACATATATTATTGTTCATACACACTAAACTTCACAATTTGACTAAACTATGAATCCGTCAACTATAATCTGGCTAACGGCATCTAGCGGGGGCTGGGCGTATTATCATATCGCATGAATATTGTATAAGACCGTGTGATTCAATTAGAGAGTGGGTCGAACGCGGCGTCAGAAATCCGACTCACTGAATAATGTAAATTTTAAAGTTGTACAATTTTATATTTAATGACTTTTGAGATTGATTTCGGGGTTCGTATTTAGTTGAAGTTAATATTATTCTTTGTATTAGGATAGATTTTAAGTTTGTTCTTACGTTAATCTTGTGAACCAATAGCACGTATATTAGGATTTTAACTCATCAGCATTAGACTAGTTTACCGTTGGGGTAAACGAGTTCTTGCGTGGAGACCGCGTCTCGGCAAACGTACTGTAGGACGTCTACAGGCCAGGTGGAGCGATGATTTGCGCAGGACGGCTGGCAGGAGCTGGATGCGAGAAGCCATAGATCGAACTAAGTAGCGTGAAATTGGAGAGGCATATGTCCAGCAGTGGACTGCGATAGGCTGATGATGATGACAGCATTATTCTCACGCATACAATGTGGAGGGGGTACATAAAGATGGGCAAACATCAACATTTTGCCGACACAAAATTCAGTCTTATACATGGATGTTAATCGGGCACTTTAGGAAATCAAATTGACAGGAACTATTTTACATGGCCGAGAACTTTAAGAAATATTTAGGGCTATGAAATTGGCTAGTAGTAATTACGTTAGTAAAATCATTTTGTTTCTCTCACGCAATTGGTTACAGGGCCTCGTGACTATATGAATATATAAATAAAAATGAATCTCTGCAATATATGTGCGCGCGTAACTTCCGATCGACTGCACCAAATTGGATAGTCCTTTTTTTATCTGTTTGCAATTGTCAGGACAAGGTTTGTGTTAAAGAAAATTATAGAAAAATAAGAGTATATTTTTTTAGTCCACGACTGTACTACCTGTACCCATGGGAAGCTGAGGCGGGCATAAATAATAAAAACAAGATTATTAGAAATTTGGAAAATAATGACAAAAAAAATGTCGGTACGAAGTTCACCGGGTCAGCTAGTTACAAGCAACCATGGGATGGAAAGAAACATATGATTTAAAGAAAGTTTTGGATGGTGTCGGGTGTATTAAAATGTAGATGAGAAGGAAAAAATATAGAAGTGTGATGTATAATAGATTTTTTTTTTTGAAAGACAACTCCCGTATTAGGCGTATACATCCTGTGTCGTGGGGGACTATAAAAACATACATGAAATGGACACAAAGTGCACCCAGACTTAGAACAACAAGTTATGGATTACACGAATTGTTGTCCCATGTAGGATTTGAACCCACAACGCTTGTCGCAGTAGGAAGCACACCGCTTCCCACTGCGACAAGTGTTGTGAGTTCAAATCTATGGGTGTGGTGTGTGTGACCATTTAAACCACTAGGCCAACCGTGTAGTCAAGATAGGGATATTGCTTATCAATAAGATAGAAATAGTGATAGGAATTTTGCTTCTAAAAATGGATTGGATAGTGTAAGGTCGAAAAGGTCAGGTCTGTACTTTATTCTGACTTGAGTCGAGTTTTGGTTCTGAAATGATTTCAATACGTCAATGAGTCTGTGCCCTTTACCTAATAATTGTAATACCTACTACATCAACGAAACTTGTGGTATGTTCTTGTAGGCGAGAGAAGTATAAAATATTATCAGAGTGTTATCTGTTTTTGTTATTAGACGATTAGGTAAATATTGTAGTGAGAAACATGCTGCCATTGGTGTATATTGGTCTCGTAACCAGCTTGAATCTCCATATACATGTGCTTGGTATGCGAAAATATGCTTAAATTATTTTCATTTCGATTATATTTATAAGGTTTGGTAATATTTATAACTAATTATAAAAAAAATAAACATTAAATAATTATAGAGTATGTACACTTATTACAATGATTAAGAAGATCATGAGATGACACATAATTATTATTTGGACGACGCTATGCGACACAAAATTGTTGGATGGTTTCTTCTTTCTACTTCAAGAATATCACAATACTTAACCACAAACAAACTACCCTAATAAATTAGATACAGTACATAAATTGCATAATATAACAAATGTATTCAACTTTGCCCGGACAATAAGGAAGACTACACAAGCTTAAACGTATGTGGACTAAATAAACGCACAAATGCATAGAAGTAGGTTGTCGTATGCGAGCGGCCTATCGTTGCTATAGAACAATGAGCACAGACCGAATTGTGTATACTCTCATATAGGCTCAGTTTTATGCACGAAGATTAAGGCTTTAAGTAAAAGGATTTTGCGATTTCAAAAGCTCAGTGGTTAGCGGTTAATACTTCACAAGAGTAGAGTCCAGTTTTCCAGTTTAAAAAATAGTTAAACTCATTAAAACTTTTTATACAGTGGTCTGGTATAATAATTATGGAGTCCTTCTTCTAATCAAAAGGATCAATACACCATAACAATGTAGCAAGGACATAAAAATAATCAATGTATAGTAGTGTTTATTAAGAATATTGTTAGAGTTCAATAACAAATAATCTAGCTGGCAGTAACTCTTTCAATATTCATATTTATTGAAATTTATGGAATTATTATAGAATAATCACTAATAATATTATATTAAGACTATCACATTTATATACCGACAACATAACGCAAGCAATATAGAAGAAAAAACAGGTTAAATTTAGGATAATACAATGACGGAAATTTATTTTCCCTGGAATACTTCTTTATGGTAATATTTTAACTTTAAAGTTAGTGAAGATTACCCGCTTCAGCTTATGACTTCCACGTAATCCTGTAAAAGCCGTCGGTTGGTAGTAAATCAGCGCGCGGCGCCGGCGACCTCGCTTCTTATTATGTTTATTCATGAAATTGCTCATCTAGCGAAAGTGAATCTTTGTTTACTTGAACATGTACTTAGCTGGTGAAGAAGAGAGCAAGAAGGAGATAACAAGAGTGGGATGAAATGACGAAACTTCGATTTAATAGAAGTAATTTTTTTCAATACTATGGTACAAGTTATATTATTATTTTAGTATTTAGTATAGTAGTTATACATTATTTATATTTTTATTAAAAAAAGATTATTTAAATAAAAAAAAGCTTTGAAATGTTAATTCATTTGTCATTATAAAAAAATAAAAGAATACGTTAGAAAAGAATGTCAATTTTATGTATAGCATGAGCTGGGGTTCATAGGATAGTAAAATTTAATAATTAAATAACACTACATTCATATTATTATTGTTAGTGTGCATGAATAGGTCACGACCTCTTTAAACCTCGTTTAATATAACTCCGATGTGAATTAAAGGGTTAAAACATTTCAGGTTCCCAATGCACTGTAAAATACCTAACACAATGCACCCACTTGACCTATATGGGGAACAATTGTTGTTCTACTTTACCACATTTCAACGTAAAATTCTCCCAAGGAGAGGAATGAAAGCAAAAATGCTTATGCAAAGTGTTATTATTTTTTTACAGTTGAGTTAGGCATCGCGTAACGGATGTATAGGTTTTGGTGGCAGTCAGAGCGAATAGCGGTTTCAATTTAAGCGGATTTAAAAAAACAATAATAATGATTTAATTATATATAATATATGTTCAACACTTATGTTTTCTAGTAAATCACTATTTTCTTTCAAATGTTCTAACTTTAAACAGAGGTTTTGGTCGCTTTCCTTATTAAAAAATATTCTTTGCGTCACTTCGTTTTTAAGCCCTCTATAACGGATTTCATCTATATTTTGTCAACACGTCTGACGTGAAATATGTTACTTACATTCTATAGGTATTAAATAACAGAGTATAATTTTATTAACATTGTTATTCAACACACTGTAGTAACAAATCACTGGCATTTTTAATTTTAAGTTTTTAGTAACTGCGTGAGTTTGATATGAGACTATTGAATCGTCTTTTTGAAAAGAAGGCGCGTGATTTTATGATAAGATTACAAGGCACAAGTTTTCGGACTAACTTTTAAAATAATTTTGTTCACGGTGATTTGCAACCATTACCAGTAGCGTTGGCAGTTTATGTCAAGGGTTTTTAAACAAAATTATTTACCCGCTAGTAATGGGACCTCGCTCGCGGAAGTTTCGGCGGCATTAGCCGGATCTAAGAAATGGGTCACGCCAGGATTTGGCTCTCTCTTATTGCCAACTGATTTAAATATAACTGAGGATGGAGGGATGAACCTCTCGCTTTATTAGCTACTATGTACGCTGATATACTTGTATGTCTGTAATATTGATTTGATGACTGTTTGTTTATTTAAATAAGCTTTTTTACTAACGTAAATAAAAGTATTGTTTAAATGACTGTACAGTCTTACATATATTTCTATCCATTTTCGCGAATAATGGCAGTCAATTTTCGTCTTATTGCATTACCACAACCCTAATTACGACTAAAGAATTTAGGAAAACTTATATATTTACACAAGTCTTGTAAAAGATAGATCATACATATCGTTTTAACAGGACATACAGCAGATTTTACTTCATATAAGGCATAATGCGATATCTTAATGTAAATCCAACACTGCAAATTTATATGAGCCTTGAACAAATTATCCATAATTGTAATTGTTGTATCTTCCGAACTGCCATTTTTCAAACAGGTTTGTTATTGAATTAATAACCGACCCATCTCAACCAATTCAAAGGCCTGCGAATTCATCGAAACGCATCGCAAAACAAAATGGATTTCTAAACACAAACGAACGGTTTATTTAACATGACGAATCGTTTCCATTGCTTATGAAATGAATATTCATTTGTTATTGTTTTTTGTCAGACGAGGGTACCTGACGGCTCCGGAATCTTAATGATAGCCCAATCTTCTCTATTGTAGAATAAACATCTTTGTTCGGAATTTGTAATGGAAACGGCAAATGTTAGCGTAAAGTTGTGTTTAGACTGCGCGTAGCCGTTTTTAGGTATGATTATGGTTTTGGCGTGCGGACGATTTGTCTGTTAGATAATACGTGTTATGTTAGTTTTTGTTTGTTTTACTTAATATTATTAACTTTTTTATTGCACGCATGAGTGGTGTTTGTCACGATATCCATTTCATCAGTCTTTTCAAGTAGTTTTTAGGCCAGTAATGTAGTAAGTACACAGAGAGCGGTCAATGTACAATATCCACGCGATGCCATATGAGGCTCTTTTTTAGACCTATTTCAAGAGCATTATTCTAGAATTGTCACTTTATGGTAACCATTATTTTAACATAAAGTAACTAAGTTGCCATCTTTATTACTTCTATAGTTCTTTTAAAGTGTATATCTTGAAATGTCTAATGTTACGCTATAGTCTGGTATAGTCATACATATAAAACTTTTAAAAAATTGTAAGAATCTAATATGCAATGATAAGGTATACCTTGGTAACGCTTAAATATTTACCTAGCAAAACCAATCGTTTTCTTAGACAGGCCCGATTGCAAATATAAGAAGTATGTGAGACCATTCTGAGATAAATGCAAATGAAAGCAATGCGTTAGGTAAATGGTTTAAAAATAAACAAACGCTTTTCTAAAGAAATGATTAAACAGGAAAAATAATTGAAGCGAATGTTGTGTGCGGTCGGAATGAAAGAGGGACCTCGTGAGGTTTCATGTGAGGTGTGTTGACATAATTACACTTTGTAATCTAATTAGGTTAGAGATTACGGAGGTATATGTGCACACGATCATTTAATAACCAGCATATAATGGAACAGTTCGAAAATATATCTATAAGCTTTTAGTTTTAATTTCACCTGACTCGACGGTTGTCTGTAATCAAATCTTGCAATTTAAATTAGACCTACTTCCCGATTACCGCTTGAGTTGAAATGTTAAATGTCCCTTTAGTTCTGATGATATTGCAATTATATATAATCGGTATTATTATTAATCCAAAATGCCGCCGTAACAAAATGGCGGCTTACATACTTCTGAACAACTCACCCACTAATTATCAAATAAAAGGGCTTAGAGTTATTTTTTTGTTAACAAGTAATAAATAGCTTGTTTATAAACAAACTTTCAAATAATGATTTGTTTGTAGACAGCTAAAACTGTTTTGTAGTTGTTAGTAGTAGTAGAAAGAAATCACGTCTACTTAATTTATCAGTTAGTTACTTAATTGTTATCTGAAAAACTTAGGCCTGAATAGTGTTAAAAAACCTCGGTGGCGCAGTGGTAGCGTACGCGACTGCTGTCCATGAGGTCTCGGGTTCGAATCCTGGGTCGGACCAGATGTTTGTATGATCTGCAAATATTTGTTTCCGAGTTTGGGTGTTTTTATGTATAATATGTATGTATTTACAAAAAAAAAGTATTTATGTATTAATATCAGTCACCCATAATACAAGCTTTGCTTAGTTTGGGACTAGATGGCGTTGTGTGTTAGATGTCCGAAATATTTATTTAAAAAAAAAAAGATGTTCTGAAAAATGTAGAAAAATATCAGTTCATAGTACTCTTTTGTAATTAAGTAGGAAAATTTAAATAATAGAAATAGATAGGTACGTGATATTTAAATTTTTATTTATAAGTCATCAATAAATTTTAAGTTTCATATACATAAAAATGACTGATACACAGTAGTAAAAAAAATATTGCGTCCTTTAACAAAAAGAAATTCAGGCCGTGATATTCACATTTCAATAATCGGCATTTCTGTACATTTAATATAAGAATAAATAAATAAATAAATATTTTCGGACATTTTAACACACAACACCATCTAGTCCCAAACTAAGCAGAGCTTGTACTATAGGCACTAGACAACAAAAAAAAGAATAAAATGATTATAAGTTATATGTTTTTTTCCTGAGAAATAGGAATACGTTAAATAAGCATATCGTCACAGTACATTCAATCTACATCAACAAAATACACAATCAAAAACAAACAACTGTATACCTTAACAGAAACAAAAAGATTTCCCCGAGACGTTTGCAATCAAAAAACTCTGTTAAAGTATCGAAAGACCCTTTGAGATCGTTGCGACTTCTCAGAGGCTTTTTACTGGACCCTTTGTCTTCCTATCTAGGGTTGTCCGAAGTTCGAAATAGTCCAAGAAAGTTAGTAGTAATGAAACAGGAATTTCAACTTCATTCGAAGTTTGTGAGTTAAAATTTAACATACATTGTTCGGTCATAATTCATTTATTTTACAGCTGCAGTGAGGAAAGTATTTCCACGATTATAACTAGTTTATTGCTAAGAAGATTAGTCTTCTGTAGAGTTAGTAGTTTGGCAATAGTAAACGGAAATATATTTTACTGACGACATAAATACTTAGCTTAATAATGTCTAGCACGAATCTCATAGGGGTAATGTGATATTTTTATCAGAATAGGCCACTAATTGAATATGTTCTGTGCAAAAGTTTCAAAGATACCATAATGATGAGATGTCATTTTATTATTTTTTTTTAACTTTTTCAATTTAATAATTCACTTTGCTTGGATGACACTAGAATTTATCAATTAGATCTATTTCGCCCTCTCAGACGCACGTACTTTTAAATAAATTTTTTATCAATTTGAAATGAAAGGGTTTGAATACTTTGTTAACAGTGGCTAACGAGTAATGAAAAGGGTACTTACTTACAGTAAATCGGGGATTACTCCCACATTATTGTGCAAGCGGTACATGGAAACTAGGAAACGTGTTCATATAATATTATTCTAGATTACTGTTTTAACTTTACTGTTTCTGTTAAAAACATTTTCAATAAATTTGAAAACAATGAGTTTGCGGATTTGTATGTCCTTATGTGTACTGTTCAAATCAGTTCAATTTTATTTCCACTGATAATTACAATGTTTCGCACCCGAACCTTTTTTATACGAGCATAATATTGTTGATTGGCTCACTCAATCGGCGAATGCCAACGAAATAATAGTTTTTAGTAAGGTCACTAGCAACATAGTTATTCTTTTAAATTTTCATAAAATTCTTTATTAACGACCCATTTTCTTAACAAAAAAAAACAGCAAAGCACAAAAAAAAAACTAGTGCTGTGTCCTTTTGTACTTACTGAATTATTGCCAGCCCTATCCTTTTTCCGGGACAAAAGTCGCAATGGCGACAATTTATGAAGGACGCTGACGGCAACTAATTCAACAGGATCTCATTAAATGCGACTAAACGCACGACTATATTCACTCAACAAAGTTTTTTTGTCGGCCTTCTAATTAATAGCCGTTTTATGTCTAAAGTTAGCCTAATATTTACATTTCAATGAATATTACATTTACGAAATAACCTGTTTTGCATTTAACATTTATATTTTAAATCATGTCATTGTTATTGAAATTTAATGAACATATGAATCAGTAAAGCTGGATCTTTGTACACGTTTTTACTAAAAATATACGAACTTAGAAGTATGAATAAAGCATAATTAAAGTTTACACGGGAGCTGTAATTTGAAAACAAAATTATTCTCTATTAGTCATATTTACACTAAATCGATGCTTCTAGGTTTTATTGCGAATATGGCAATTCTAAATCAATCGAATATTAACAATTAAGATTCGTGTTTAAGCGTAGAAGTAAGATAAATTTTATTTTGTTGCTATGCCCTTTACTAAATTGGAATGACTGAGCCAAAGTTTTACTTCACTGTTCATTACTGTGTCAAAATACCTAAAGTTTGAGTTACTAATGTTATTTACTATACTTAAAAGTACATTGTTATCCCTTAATACTACAACAACACAGCGTAATTACAGAAAAAAAATAAACTACGCTAACACTATTAACGACAATGTTGCCATAAAAATACGAGTATATCCGAACGACACGTGAACGTCCGAATTAATTTACTTGGCAACACTATAAACTTTATACTTGTATGATTCTGTTAGATAAATTCGTAAATTAAATTTTTCGTCATGCAATCTAAATTGGACTTTATTTTTATGAAGCTATGATGTAATGTTGCGTGTTTGGTGGGGGTTCGGGCCGTGCCTTAAAATAATGCTTGGCCAAAAGCTTGGGAATGAGGAGGTCATTGAGCCGTGCCCTATGTAGGTCGGATAGAAGGGAAGTCCGATTTCTCAGATTCACTCTCTAAGGATCTAGAATAAACGTCATATTTGTTTTTAACTAGTTCTAATAGCTAAAAACCTATTGAGTTTACTCTTCTTAAGGGACTTATCAACCAAGCCTAAGTGTTGCAAATTTAAAAATTACCGAGTTTTATAAGGCTTTAAGAATTTATTCTATTTTATTAAATGATATGGTAAGAATTTGAAAAAGTGATAGGCTACATCGTGATGTAGTCTTACTTGACCAGTAAGTATTGAGCTTCTGATGATAAAACTGCACGAATGGCGCAGTGGTTTAAGCAATCTCCTCACTTTCTACTGCGATGGGTGTTGTGGATTTACACCCCACTTGGTGTGATGTCTGAATTCATGTTTCTCTTTTTTAAGGAACAAGAGGCAAACAAGTAGACGTGTCGCTTGATGTGTCGTACGCAAGACCAGAGGCGTCATTAATGCGTTGCCGGCCTTTTGGGGATGGGCTCATACCCCTCATGAGCCTGCGGTATCCTCACTTACTCGGCGCAGGTGCTGTTTCACATCGGTTTTCTAATCTGTTCTGAGTTTGAGAGTTCTTTGGTCCGTTTCTTCAATGTTTTCAAAGTCCCCCGTAACACAGAAATATTCCTAGTACGGAAGTTTGTATCAAAACAAATGAAGAACAGCAAAACGTATAGAGTATTTGAGTCCACATTATCCACACACGATAAAATAATTAGATGTTACAAAAGAAAATTAATAGTTTTTAAACTAGGCCACCTATTTCCTCAGAAAACATTGGTACCATGGGGCATTCGCCCCAATCTTTTAGTGTGTCGCAAACAAGTGTGGCTTCATCTTCTTATACCGTGCGACAGTTTGTAGGTCACCATAACGAATTCCCCGCATTTTTCACAGTACGAAATGAGTTATGCAACATAGTTTACATAATAAGTTGTTTTGTAAATTTGTTGGAATATTTTGGTTTGTGTTTGGAAAACTTGGGTTGGGCAAGGGTTAAATCTGTGCCATAAAATTTGACCGCAAATTGAGATCTTCCTTAGCCTCTGGTTCTCTTACTCACTCAGTGAAAAGCACCGAAACAATTGCTTAATTCCCACTTTTTGTAAACCTAGGATGAGGTATGGCTCTCTTACAGCGTAAGTTTCTAAACAGCCATATTACTACTTAGTAGTCTATTAAAGCTATTACGAATTTAGTTATTAAAAGATGTCACTTAAGTATATATAGAGAAGTTAAACTTTTAATTAAGATTCGTATCATTATTTAACTACATTATCATTTATCATTAGTAGTCCGCAAACGCTATGGTAACCGTTCATCTTAACGCATTTAGTTATTAAAAGTTGTCCTTTAAGTAAGACCGTAAAAGTTTTAATTAAAGCACATATTTATTGGTATGCAGATTGGGAGTGCATCTAAACACTCCCAGTAGTGTATAATCCGCGGATAACTTGAGAAGGGATTCCAACTTAAATTGTTGCAATCCGAGATCTTAGTCTGCAGTAATGTTGGGAATCTGCCGCTAGGAGGTCATCACGCTATAGTGTAAAAGAGGACAGTCCTCGAAATGTAATTAACTCTTAGGGTCAGTCACCACACACTAATAAAGTCCCTGATAGACTTAAAAATATCTGTCAAATCGCTACAGATTTTAGTTTTACAACTCTTGGATAGAAGCGTATGTGTGATATCCTACTAATATTATAAACGCGAAAGTTTGTATGGATGGATGTTTGTTACACTTTCACATAAAAACTACTCAACGGATTTGGATGAAACCTCACAGTAATATAGCTGAGCTGATAAATCAGAATAACACATAGGAAGAATAACAGCGATAGCCGACATATACGCGGGCGGAGCAGCGGGCATAAACTAGAAAGCATGATAATTAAGCCAGCTTGTAGCCCACAGGATTAGCAAGCTGAAGTGGCAGTGGGCTGGCCACATTTGCCGAAGAACCGATAACCGTTGGGGTAAACGAGTTCTTGAGTGGAGACCGCGTCTCAGCAAACGTAGTGTAGGACGTCCACAAGCCAGGTGGAGCGATGATTTGCGCGGGACGGCTGGCAGGAGCTGGATGCGAGAAGCCATAGATCGAACTAAGTGGCGTGAAATTGGAGAGGCCTATGTCCAGCAGTGGACTGCGATAGGCTGATGATGAAATTAAAAAAACTATATATGTCAAATAATGTTATATGGCTGTTGACTATCTGATATTTAATCAGGAACTGATGAAACTGGCCCTTAGTCGTGTTAAATATTTGATTTTATACAGATTCTACGTAATTAGAATACGAAACACGACTGACATGCAAAGCGAAATTGAAATATACAGTTATTTAAAAAATACCTGGTATTGTAATATTAAAAATTAATTTAATCTATTGCATTGCATAATTTTCTATGCGTGGATAATTTTTACTCTCCTCTCCTGTCAAAGCACCAATATTTTTGTTACCATTACAGTTCCACACTTTGTCGGTTTTTATTTCACCATTTTTATTAAAATTGAGTATATTAACATATAGTATTTAAGTTATACAATCCCACCTAATAAGCCTTTTATATTTCAAAGTTATAAACAACTGGCGCAACATAAACTACCATAGACAAAGCTTCTTTAATATTTTACACAAATTTTCTTATCAAACGAATATACACAACACGATGATACGTTAACAGCCCGATAAGAGTCCCGGACTATCCTGTTTTGCATATAAATCGTGGTGAACCATCGCCCAGGGCCTTCGGGCTGAATTGGTATGTGATGCTCAGAAGTTCCTTTTAGTTTAGCCTTTCAAACAGTTCCGCGTCGAAGCGCTTGTAAAGCCTTTTGTTTCTAACATTTTCAGTTTGTCTCGTCTGCTTTTATTTCCTTAAGTTTCATATTTTACCCGACTACGAAAGATGGAGGGTTATGTTTTTCGGGTGTATGTATGGATGTATATTTCTTTGGCCCACCCTAGAGCCTAAACGGCTTGTCGTATTTTTATGTGAGTGGTGTCAATAGATTCATTTCCAGTTCTTTCTATCTTTTCCGTTTTTCAATGAATTTAATAAAGATGGCAAATATTGACGCAGTCGGATTTTTATTTGAACACAGTTTTTAATGAAACCCACATAGACTGGATATTATATTTTGACTATACTATAGGTAGCAAAAGAAAAGTTAACAGTTTATAATTAAAATAGTAAGTACGTAATGTAAAAATAATTTTAGAATGCATGGCGTAGTGGTTTAAACGGTAATCTTTTACTGCGGCGATTGTTGCGGGTTCAAATCCCACAAAAATATGTGTGATTTACAAATTATTGTTTTAAGTCTGATTGTTCTTTGCGTTCGTTTCACCTGTAAGAATATTCCTAGTGTGAGAGTAGTTTTTTAAAAGTAAAAAATGGCTACATATAGCTATTGGGTAAAGAACATATTTTAATCTGTCATGGTAAAAAACCTGTACAAAACAAACAATTAAATAAATAAATATTTTCGGATATTATTAACACACAACGCCTAGCCCCAAACTAAGCAGAGCTTGTACTATTGGTACTAGACAACTGATATTAATACATATATACATTTTTTGTAAATATATACATATTATACATACAAAACACACATTTGGTCCGACATAGGGATCGAACCCGAGACCTCTAGCCTGGCAGTCGCATACGCTACCACTGCGCCACCGAGGCAGTATAAATTTAATAAATCGTACTGATAGGAGAGTCATGCTCTACAGTGGACAGTAGAAATTGCATCAAATTCTGACCGCCCGACCTGTCGTATTCACTTGGTGATTCCTAATACAATTGATCATCATTTATTTGTTAAAACATAGTTCAATTACTGATTTTATGATGATTTTAGACCTATGCTATGCTTCCATATTATGTGATGTACGAATATAATAGTACTGTACACACATACTCAATGAATCCATTATCATCATCATCATCATCAGCCTATCGCAGTCCAGTGCTGGAGATAGGCCTCTCCAATTGCATGCCGCTTAGTTCGATCCATGGCTGCAATCAAGCAATCCATTACGCGATGAAAAAAGGCCTTAATATTTTTGTCAATACTCAATAAATATTCAAACGAATAAAAATCCATATGGTAAAATAAAAATCAATTGGTTTCCTCAAGTTGGGTGCCCCGCCAAGTTCTTAATAGCGATTCGGTATGCACATAAATTTGTAGATGGCTTTGCAGTCGTAGAGGGATGGAGAGACAAGGACAGCGATTTCGTAATCCCTCAGGAGGTAATGAGGAAATCGGAGCTCTTTTCCGTAGATTTTTAATTTGTTTAGTTGAGAATCAAACGGTAACTTTAACAATTATTTTTTAGGGTTTCGCTACTCAAAAACAAAATTATTCTCTCCTATTAATATTTGTTTTGCTTTGTGCATTTGTCTGTCTGTATAAGCTATTTAATTTGAAAAACAAATTTTCATACTCTCAGAATTAAGGTGTGTGAATGAATGCATGCAATATATCCTTATCTTTAAAAGAAGATCCTGAGATATAAGGTAAACATCATTCAAATCAATAAAGCAAAAAAAAATATATATTCATGCAGACAATTCAATTGCTATCCCAGTATTTTCCTAAAAATTCGCAAACTTGCTAACCTACTTACCAAATACTGAAAGAATGTGAAAAATGCAAATAATGCAGGAGTCGACGCTTGTTTAAAAATTCACAATAAATTAGAACTTGGCGGTATTCTGCTGTGCACAATAATGCAGACATTTTTATTGTTATGTAGAAAGTTTTGGAGTTCCGATGATATAATTCGTTTCGAATTGGGTTTCATTGCTATGCTGTATACTCTTTTACGTTGTAACGCACCATAGAAACTCCATTTTTTTATTGTAAATTTAAGGATTAAATGAACGAATTATTTTGCAAGCTCGAAACATGCAAATAAAGTAAAATACATTAGTGAAAAAATGTTTTTGTTTAGATGAGTGAAATCTTATCAGTTTAACCTTTTAAGTTTACCTTATTTACTTAATAAATAACATAACTTAATTAGGTCAAGTACGCGACTAAAGAATATATTTGAAAAAAAACCACTACTCATCCTATTATAATAATTATTAAATTCTTAACCGACTATCACACAGAGTTCCAAGTTCATGTTCTAAACAACTTTGCATTACATTTTAAGTCCGAATGATACTTTGAAAACGGTTCAAGAACGGTAAGAAAATGGCTTTTTACAGTTGAAACTTTACCTGTGAGTGCGTCGAGTGTCATTCTGTAGTCAATATTTCCTGCAATTCCATTTCAAAGCGGTTCCGATTGCGGTGCGATGGCAAAAAACTTTATCGTTCCGAACTTGGCTTAACTTTTTCTAAAATAAAAATTCGAATAAGTGTTCGAGGCGTTTAGGCGTATTTTTTATAAACGTTTCATATGCAGTTGGACGATTTTATTGTACGAAAAACTCTTACTTTAGTTTTTGGAGTGAATTGAATTGAATATAGCAACACTCGGTTTCGACAGATTGTCAAAAAAGCTAGACAGTATTTTCGATTCGATAAGCTTTACAAAGAAGTTATACAATTGTGTAAATCCATTAAAAATTACTTCTATTGAAGTAATTTTCGCGTGATCTTATGAGATGCCATGAGTGAGAGGGAGTACCATGCTTTCTTCAAGTGTTTGAACGTTACCGAAGACATATTAAGGCCGATAAATGCAGTTTCATCTCTGATTTATAGGCGTTAGGCCATCATCAGGTGATAACTCACCATTCTGCTTTATTCAGATTCACAATGAGGATGGTGACCATCACTCTTGGATTCAACATTAGCTTTCTATCAGACTGAGTAGAGTAATTTTGGTAGCTATTAAAAAAAACAGTGATCATTTGGTTGAGGAACATAAATTATTTTATGTACATTTCCTTGAGCTGGCTACATATAACATATTTTTGTGATAGTATTTCAAAGTACAGACTGTTAGGTACAACATTTAGATATAAAATCCACAAAATCCAAAAATAATTTTATGAATTCAAATACAAATTCAAGCAGAATGGAACGGAAGTGACTGGAAATCTGTGATCGGGTTGGTGCGCCATTGTCTTCCGGAAACGAATGGCGCGTGAGGGTTGGCAGAATTGGTGTGACCGGAAATAGCGCGTGTGACCAGTGTAAGCATTTTCAATGAATGGTTTGATACCTATTCAATTATTTAAACTAAATAGAGGGGAATATTGAATAACATTGTATGAATAAAGATACTATGTAAAATAATTGTGAGAGAAACTTTTTTTTTCTTGTATTGTTACAAAAATACAAAATTCGTTCAAAAACCTAGCGTTTAATACAATAGCATAATGAATAAATGTAAGAGTTTGTGTTAATTTACAATTAATTCTGCTGAAGATCACGTCTAAATGTTGTACTTCGGTGAGCATCAAACCAGCAAGCGATTTTTTTGCTCACTTTCACTGAGTACGTAGGGTTTGAAAGAATCAATCAGGAGGTTCAAGTCACCTCTTAATTCTTACATTTAGAGATATGATATCTAGTGATAGGTCTCTTTCATCTCGTCTTTCTTAAATTCAGTTTTTTTAAATAAAACACATAAGTTATATATTCGTAGTCACCGTTAAAAAATCTTTGTTATGATACCACACTCAAGGAATTTTAATTTTTTTTTGAGATTACTTTTTGGCGCCAAATTTCCTTAAATTGGTTTTTTTTTAAATTTTGATGTACCCAGTGTCACTTTCACGACTAAGACGAATCTATTGACACCACTCCCATAAAAATACGACAAGTTTAGGCTATAGGCATGCCAAAGAAATATATATACATACACCCGAAAAACATTACCCTCTTTCTTTAGCAGTCGGGTAAAAATAGACTATGGATAGCTACACACATATATCATAAATTCACATTATCTTACAACAATTAACGCTCAACGAACAATTTTTCAAGGAACACTTAGATGTAATTAGAGACATCGCAATGCGGGTAGTACGATAAAATACTTCGTTACTCTTCGTTCATCAAGTTAATGGTGTACAAGTTTTCGGCCAGTCATCGCGTAAACGACGCTAGGTGAGCATGTGGGGTGATAAATTACGGATATGTATATTCTTTGTTGGCAACACTGAGGAACGGGGATTTGAATTTTAATGGCGGAATTCTGACTTTAATTAATATTGTCTGGTAAAGTTTGTAAGCGTCTGAAGTAACCATTTATTTCTGCTTAAATTGCGCAGAGCATTAAGTGATCTTTTACTTCTTGTGGCAGAGGGAGGTTGAGGCTTACATAAGACGTCTTTTTGTTGTATTTAAAAACGATTACCTAAATTTAAGTGGCTGAATTTACATACTGAATGAGTATATAGTTAGTTTATTTATAGTAGAACGATTTAAAATAGTCAATAACATGATACTTTAACGATTAGGAGAATAAAATATGAGACGTATTCTTTTACATAAATAAACTTAAATTTTGCTTAAATCGTAATAAAATACTTTTAAGAAAAGGAATGAGATTAAATAGTGTCTTATAATAAATGTGCCTTTCACACAGTCTGAAGAAATATACCAAAAACGCTTACCACGGCGTTGGCCCCTCATATATTTAGTATGAAGCGAAGCGGGACAATCAGGCCATTATCTGCAGGCAGAGGGTTAATGGGCCAAACTGGACTTGTTCACAAAGATAGCAAGTGGGGAGCAGGCTTCTGTCTTCGCCATAACCGTTAAGTGCGGGGTACTTTAGACCCGGTTTACTTTTTGTCGCTGCGGTTAGACGGATTGGTTTTTTGATGGGTTGATTTTGCACTTTTTTAGATGATTTTCAATTTATTCCAAACCTTTTAGAAGATTGTTTATTTTGTATACGACTATTTTGCATACGTTAACAGAAGAAGAAACCATTTATACGCGAGTGAAGCTTAAATTTAGGCTATTAACATTAAACGAATCACAGATTAATAATTATGCTATTACTAGCCTTTGTATGCAGTTCCGCCCGAGATTATGTCGGTTTTTGCGGTATAGAGTAGCCCAGATCCTTGCTCAAGTATCAAAGTATGTTCATATTGAATGTTGAAAACTTTTATTGGAATTGTTGCAAATACTTTCGAATTATTATTATTGTTATATGGTATCTCTCTCTGCACTGTCCAAGCTGTTTGTACAGACTTCGCCATAAACAAAACTTGATACGTTTGTATTCTACGAACGATACACTTTTATTTATTTATTTATTTATTTATTTATTTATTTATTTATTTATTTATTTATTTATTTATTTATTTATGTATTCAATGAAATACATAAATAAATAAATACTAATAAACTTACTTCAAAGTTGTTGGTATCTAACCAACATGAAAAGAACCTTTGGTAATGGACCGATATCTCAGTAAATACTACTTCACATTTTTGAGGTAAATTAAGATTAATACGTTATATTACAAATCGAGAAATTTAAGAATAAAAACCCGAAATTCTTCTTTCAAATAGCTTATCAACATGGGATTGAAAAATGTCTTGCTTTTTCACAAAAAAACATCTCATTCTACCCATTTTGAAATTAAAATCTTCTTTCCTTTTAAATTCTAAGATATACCAGAGACTGATCACGGAACAATAATTCAGCGATGACAATAAGAGCCCAGTTTTATGCGGCATAAACAAAAATTGGTGTATATAGACTTGGGTAAAATCGGGGAGCATCGGCGGTGCCAACCGCGCGGAAGTGTGATAACCGAACGACGATGAGGGCTGTCACCGTCCGTGGCTTGCTTTTCTTTCTCTTCAAATTTCAAAAATGGAATAGTGTATTTTTTTATATATATTTAAGCTGCCAAAATGACTCTGCCCTGCCTGATGGAAAGCATGAGCAGAATCCAAGAGTGGTGGTCACCATCCTCAATGCGAAAAAGAACAATGCATTTTAATTTGTTGGGTACTTTTAGTATTGTTAATAAATTACAAACATTACATTTATAAGCTGTTTATTTGAGTTAGACCAACACTAATTATAGTAGGACAGCTAAACATTGAGTTCGGATCAAAACATGTTGAGCTGAGTCCGATCGTTTGTTCTGTGTCACACCGGTTTTCTATTAGGTGGTATTAATAGTATGGTATTACTGCGATTGAGCCGGCCCATTCATGCTAAAGCGTGGTTTTCCCATGGTAATTTAGAAATATAAACGCTTGCGATAAGCTGGGTGGGTACTAAAATTATAGTTAATATAAAACATAAGCGTAATAAAAATTTGTCTACCCGTTTGAGGATAAAGCACATGAGTGCACGTATAAAACTCCTTACTAAAGAGAGGTTTAAGTGCAGGAGTGGACTGTAAAACGCTCTTGATGATGATGTATGTAATCTTTACAATAATAAATATTAATTTGGAAGTATGTACCATAGGTACATATATATATATTTATTTATTTAATACATCATGCACTTTAGGTGCATTGGCGGACTTAATGCCTAAGGCATTCTCTACCAGTCAACCATAGGGTGATGCAGAGAAGACAAGATGTAGCTGTATTTTGTAAGAAAAAATGTATCAAAATATACAGATCTGGCAATATATCAAAAACAAGTAATATATAAAAGCGTCCTGTATATTGTGTATATATATATATATATATATATATATATATATATATATATATATATATATATATATATATATATATATATATATATA